>CM033271.1:12157946-12757946 GCA_019343175.1 Oedothorax gibbosus
ACTGAAATAACCTGCTTTGCACTTTTACTTTAAAACTCGCAGAATTGCTTATGGTACTGACAGACATATGAACGAACAAAAAGTGTAAGATTACCAATGTCACATCTTTCAAACAAAATAAGAATCTTTTTTTTTTAAAAAGTCCACCGGTTAGATTTCGAAGTCGAAAGGGATATCGAAGGATGGACGGACATATAAAAAGTACCGATGTAGGTGTAGACAGATGTATGAAATATATAAAAGATAGGTAAGTCGTTGAAGACATACCGTTTAAACAAAAAAAATTAAAATGAGATCATTAGAACGGAGTTTGAAATGGGAAAAACGGGAATCAAATTTCTGCAGGCAGTATGAAAGCAAATTCCTTGGACAGTATTGGACATTCCTTGGACTTGTTCCAGCTCCAGTAATTTGTATAAACAATGAAGTAATTGAAAAAGAAACTTTTTAATAATTTAGAATCATGGTGAGTAAATTGCACAAATTTTTTTGAATTAACGCTTATTGAATGCTGAGAAAATTCCGGTCCTTAGTTAAAGACTACAATAGTTGTTCGTTTTCGTTAACGCCCACAATATGTAAACTGGATCGAACTACCTTTTAAAGACAAATCCGTTGCTCTATTTTAAACTCACTTATACAGTTAGCCACTTTCCAAACCCATGTTCTCGTTACCTTGATCAAACAATCTTAACTTCTCAACCACGAAGCACTTTCAAACTTCTAGACTCCGGCCTGATATCCATCAACATTATATGCACTCAATAAATCCGCCAAACGGCCATTGTTTACTCAATAAGTTGCAGCATGTTTAATATTTTTTGGGCGAAAACCGTTTAACACATATACACATCGAGATCTGTCGCCAATCCTAAATTACGAGGCGTGAACGTATTCTTTGTTGGGAAGATGTATCTTCGGTTTAACTTTAAATAGGTAAATGTGATCTTCAGAATAACGAGTTTTTATTATCTATTTCGCAGGTTTCCAGAGCAAGTTCAATTCAGACTAAGATCATTTTTCTTCTGACAATCATTATTTTTATCGATGTTCTTACTGCTTTAGAGTTTAAGTGTTTGAGATCAATAATGGCCCAAGTCTGGACGACTTAGGGCATTGTTGCACTGATGTTTCTGTGCGATGCTATCCGCTGGTTTGGCACACTTTTTGAATTGATGCTCAATCATTGGGTAACGATAGGGACTGGGTATATTTTGTGATAGCTGAAACATTCATATAGTATGTATCATCAGTTTTATCTGTTAGCAAACTGTTTTGTGGTGTGTAGCCTATTAACTTTTTTGGGCAAACTTGAACTAATTTTAGAGGATTTTAGGTTTTGTTCGGATGACATTGAACTAGAGCTGTGATTATTAATGTTTCCTAGTCAAAACTAGAGCCACCTTTTGGTAAGGAAAGCAAAGGGGACAATGTTATAGTCCGCCTGCCACAACTTAGCATCCCAAATATTTTGATTGTGGAAGCGTCCACTTTGTAAAAAGGTAAAAAACCTAAAGGAGGCAGGGTTGCCAATCCCACGGTGTTTGGCGAGCCTGTGGATTGTTGGGTTAGTTTGGTAGGAAATAATGTGTCACACTAAAACTACACATAGGTTATTAGTGAAAAGAGGATTATAGTTATATGCTGAAGTTCGTCATCAATTGCACGTGCATTTCTTTTCTATCTTGATTTGATCGTCAATAGATTTGCATCTGCAGTATGTTTTTACCATATTCAGTATCACTTCGACGAACGCTATAAAAATAAGCCAAGTTAAAAAAAAAAGCTATGCAATAATAGTGAACCCATACAACTGAAGGGCAGTTCAAACTGCCGTTCAGTTGAGAAACTGTTTCTGAACTTTAAAGAAATATGCACCTGCAAAAGCAATGAATCGCCAAATATAGTAACTCTGGCTGAAACCAAAATCTTTCTTACCCCTTTTCGTTTTACGAGTGATAGTTTGGACTCGTCTAAAACAAACGTCATAGATGCTAAGAAGTAGTGGGAGGACTATACCTGAAATATTTGATAAACAGTTCCAAAACTTGACTAAATTAAAACAAAATAAAGAATAAATACTTTGAATTTTCATCCCGATTACCTGATTTTAGTTTTGCTTTATTTAAGTAGTATAGTAACACCTCGTTATATCGTGTTTTCCATTAGATAAGCGATATAACTTAGCGAAGCGATATAACTTAGCGAAGCGATATAACTTAGCGACTTGAAACAATTGGACACTTCTGGGGGTTTTATGTTCTCTATAAAGATTTTGAGCTCACTTACAATATAGAACGGTTGATAGTCATATTTAAAAATTAAATTATAGCAAAGGGAAACAAAAAAAAATCAAACAGAACTTTGGAAGAAAAAATAATGTTATAGTAAATAATTAAAGTTGTTACAGAAAAATCACTGAAAAAATTAAATCTCAAGTAGGACTGTTTTAAAATATGCACCAAACTTTCAATTTCTTTAAATGTAATTTTTAAAACTGGCTTTAAAAATATTTTTTTAAAACTGGCTTTAATAATATTTTTTACAAATAATTCCTGTTTTTAACTATTTTACTCCTATTTTGTTAAAAAAAATGATATTTATGCCAATCTCAATTTTTAGAAACATAATAGGATACCGAGTCCCCTTTGATATTTAAAAAAATTAAATCGTTTTTTAATGAGCACCAATAGAGCAGATCCGTTTCCAACCCTCGAGCCCATTTAACTCCTTTTATAAATTAGTAAAAGACCAAAACTTTTCATAAAATAAACTCTTTCGTAAAATAAACTCTCACAGTTAGTTATCATGGCTTTGAAAAGGCCCAATTGCTTTGAATGGAAAATATATATCTCAATTCAGAAATTTTTATCTTTCCACTTTCTCAGCTTTGTAAAGTTCATTTCAAACTCTATTTTGTTAAAAAAAATTTGATAAGTATTATATGTATACATATAATACTTATTATCTATTTATAGAGCCGTTGGAAATTATGGCAATTTAAAGTCTTTTTTGAGTGTTTTTTTTTCAGAATCTAAAATTGAAAACCTTTCATTAGGGGAAAAATGGTAACTGAATATAAAATACTATGATTTTCGTTTCTTTATTAAGGTATAGTCCAATTTTAATGTATTTATAACTTATGGGAAAAAAGCATATTTTAAGCGAATATAATTGCACAAGCAAGGAACGGAGTTTGCTACTGCTATACACAACAAAGCCAATAAAATAGTCTAAACTAGACAAAGCATTCCATACTCTCCTTATTATAGTGAGTTTTTCATTTTCCCCACTTCATTTACCTCGCGGCGTTTGGTCACCGTGGTAATTTAGGGGGTAAATTAGGGTAAGTCGAGATGCTTTCTCTTTTGATTTTGACCCCTCCTTCCCCCTTTTTCGGGGCAAAAAAATTACCACAAAGCGCCAAATGACTAGCATTTCTTTTGTGCTCCCTAGAAAGCCCCTGTCTTTGTATGGAATAAGCTTCTTTTTATACTTTGTGAAACTATTAAGTCTTGTTGATGGTTAAGCAGGTTTAGTATTATGCTTAAAGATACGCCACAAGGCCCAACTTGGCCCCTTGGTTAATACAGCATACCCAAAAGTGTATGTTGCCTTCACCCAGAAGGTTGCAACGCT
Organism: Oedothorax gibbosus; assembly: GCA_019343175.1. Classification (NCBI taxonomy): domain Eukaryota; kingdom Metazoa; phylum Arthropoda; class Arachnida; order Araneae; family Linyphiidae; genus Oedothorax; species Oedothorax gibbosus. Next base: position 12,161,586 of record CM033271.1, read on the forward strand.
TCATAAAATTTTAACAGTGTATGCAAGTGGTAAATTTCTTGAGTAAATTTGTAATAAAAACTAAAAATAAAATGCCAATAGCCCCCGTGTAGCTCTAGTGCGACGATGATTCAAACTAAACTAAAAAAAAATGAGTAAAACCTTTTTGTTTCAATTGAATTACTTTTGAGTAACGAAAAAGTTAAGTTGATGGAACTATCGAAACGATTCGAACACGCTTTTACATTTTATTTTGTCAACGCGATTTATTACGACACAAAAAGTGCATTTTTTTTAGTGTCAAGACAAATATATGTAATGCATTCAAAATTGTATTATTTATTAATTTATTAAATCACTTTTTATTTATAAAATTTGTTTAGTTTTGTGTAATTTTGATTTTAAACGTTCTTAATTGGTAATGTGTAATTCTTAAGATGTCCTTTGTAAGGTATTCGATACCTAATTTCTGGTACAACTTATGTGTGTTAGAATGCTAATTAAATTTTAACTACGCCAATTCACTTCCTGAGGGTTCCAATGAATTCAATTGATTTTTTGGAGTGTCAATTTTTCAAACCTTTTAATTAATTTTAAACACTCTGTATTTTCCGCGCAATTGCATTTGGTAACTTTGAATAGGAAGAAAGACAGATATTTTCAAGTTTATTGTGGTATGTGTTTATTGGATATGGATTATTGGTGCTTTTATAAAATGGATTATAATCGATTGGTATTTGGGCGAAGAAGGGTTTTTTTTAGCTTTAAGTCAATAAATAACATCAAGTCGTGCTCAAAAATCCATAAGCTACAAAATCTAAGATATATTTTTTTATTTAAATCAACTATATTTTTATGAAAGTTTCGCATAAAAAAATAACATTATTGACCTGATTCTTCGCATGCATAACAAAAAGTTCAATAATAGATAAACGGAGTGTCAAGATAAAGTGTGATAGATTAATGTAGAGACGGGGGATGGGTCATTATCTATTTCAGAAAAAATCATCAGAAAAAAAAACTTTTCCATTTTAAAAGAAAATTCTTTCAGGTATTGAGTGTACAATGAAACTGATGGATGGGTTTCCATGAATGGCATCTTTTATATTTATGAAAATATCGTGGTTGATCATATGCTATTCTTCTATTGATGATACTATTTTGAGTTAGATATGCAACCCCTCTTATCGTTTTATTTTATTTTTTTATGAAATTTCCTTTTGTAGGTGACACTTCTTTTAGTGAAGTTGAGTGTTTTTTGCATAGTGTTTTTAAAGTCACCACCGACTTTAACAAATTGAGGATAAAAATTAATACTTTAAGATGATTATTTGTCAAAATGACGAAGATCAACGCCACTAAATCTTGTGTCCGTTGAACCAGGGCCGGATTTCTATATAGGCTAAGTAGGCTGTAGCCTAGAGCGGCAAAGTTTTGGGGGCAGCAAATTTTACGAAAATTGAAGATTCATTCGGCATAAAAAGTTGTAAGAAAAATAGTAGAACGGTTTAAAAAATTATTTCGCTTTCGATTTAGAGTAAAGGTACCTAGATGATTCAAAAATGTAAAAAGAAAAAAAAGTCAAGAAAACTATATCTGGCGAAAAATCGATCGTAGCCTACAAGCGGCAAATCTTTAAACCCGGCCCTGCGTTGAACCGACCGTTGTGTCAAGATAATAATATATAATATATCTGTAATATGTAATATGTATCCATAATAATATATCTGTAATATGTATACGTTTCTACAAAAACAAACTTATACATATTACAGATATATTATTATTATCACAAAAGTATATATGTAGTTCTAGATTTACAATAATGTGCATGTTTCAAGTTTTGAGTGGTAACAGTTCAAGTAGTATTGTTTTCGTGCTTCATCCTTCTGGATAGATAGTTATTTTTGGGCCATATAAGATTTTCTTACCTTACTGAAACGAATATTGTGTAAAAAAAAATTCTTTCAATAGAATTAAAGCTTTTCTCTGTTTGTGAATCACGTTAAGGGGGAATAGGCGCGCTGGACCGCGGGTCTCCAAACTCAAGTGCCTCGGTGTTAATCCAATGTCGAAAAAACTCTTTTCTCTGTCACATTTCTCCGGCTGTATTGAATATTTTTACAAACGGTTTTTTTAAATAATAAATGTAGATAACTTACAGGTCTCTATCTTCCCACTTTTTGAAATTGCTTCGAATGTTTTGCGTAAAATTATTTATTGAAAATTAAAAATATATATTCGTACCAATTTCAAAAAGTGGGAAGGTCGGGACCTGTAACTCAGCTACATTTATCACATAAAAAAATCCGCTTGTAAAAATATTCAATACAGCCGGAGAAATGTGGCAGAGAAAATATTTTTTTCGCAGTAGGATTAACCTGAAGCATTTGCTTTGGAGACCCCCGGTCCAGCGCGCCTATTCCCCCTTAAATTGTTGTCACAAAATTTTGCTTAATTTTTTCGCATAAGACAGAATAAGACGCTAAACCGAAGTTTTCCAGCAACATTGACTTTTCGGCAATGTCTCGCATACTTAAAATTTCATCGAATGAAAACTGATGTAGTTTTATAAATAGCAAGAATAAAAACTAGTTACACGTGAAGAACTGTAAAAAAATTGACAGAAAAATTAAAGAATTGAGAGTGAAACCGAAACATCCATTTTAATTGCAGAAGATCAATTAAGAAAACAGGAGAGTTACGTCATTCGAAACAAACCACATAATAAGAGAATAAATTCTAAAATATATTGAACAAAATATTTAGCTTGATGTAAAACTACATTTACCATATAGCTACAAAATAAATTGAAGTCAAAATAATATGAAAGTTTTTTTCGAAGCAAATACAAATACACTGCTCAAAACAATTAGGGGAGCACTTTGCATAATTTTGTTAACTCTTTCAGTTCCAACTTTTTATTTTTTATTCTAAAAATCTAAAATTTGTGATAAAGATTCATTATGCATTCAGAATGAAATTTTAAAATAGAGGTGGGGGGATCTTAATTTTTTAACTAAAATTTAAGGGGAAAAAATTGGAATCATAACTTTTGAATAAATTATAACAATAATTTTTCAAAACTTTATTTCTAAAAAAAAGGTAAAATCAATTTTTAAACATCTAAGAATGCAAACGTGAAGAATTTAGGGTCAATTTTTTTCTTAAAATATTTTGGTAGTGAATTTTATTTTACCATGTTTTTCATATTTTCATGTAATTAAAACAAACTTTATTTTATTCTTCAAAAGACATAATTATTCCATCCAACGATAAATAAGTGCGATCTCAACTTAGTGAGAAAAAAATCACAAGCTGATGATTAAAAATGGAATCATTGGGGGTGAGAGGATTTAAACCATGCGCTCCCCAAATTGTTTTGAGCAGTGTATAATTGAATCTTTTAACAAAAGCTGCAAAAGGAACCTATTGAAGCATACAATTCGCCCTACAACCAATAAAAATAGTTATATTTAAAATAACTTACCATACAAATCTTCACACTTCCAACAATGTTAAATTAGATCGAATTATAACAAATAGGTTAACAGCCATACCTACAACTCCCATCTATGGTCTGTCCATAAGAGTGTATTTATAGACGAAAAAGCGTGAGTGCTCTCCGATTTGCCTATTATGCGCTTCAGTATAATAGAAGAAAATTACACGTTTGTTAACTTTAGTATTAAATCTTAGGCTAAAGAAAACAGTTTTCACACCCTTTGAGCGAATTTGCCAATTATTTTCATAAATATCAGTTTTGGACCAGCTTTTCGCCGCACCTGTAAATTGGTTTGTAAAAGAAGTTGTGGTTGTTAGCCAAGTATTGTGTGTTATATAAACGTATTTATTTTGCGTAGAGCTAAAATGTGTGTATATTTTGTAATTATTTTTAAATTTTGTCATTGGTTTGAATATTCTTTACTAGAATGAGGATATGTGGAAATTTTAAAATGTATAAAAATTAAGGCAATAACCTTCCAGTTCAATTGACTTGTTTTAGATGACGTAATTCTTTCCAGCTTTCATTCCTGAATATTATCCGATCGATGCTTCGTTTGGTTTTCAGTTCTCTTGTGAAATTTATTTACTACTAATCGAAGCTCTAAAAATAAATTATTTTCATTCAGCATTGCTGTTGGCATTCAAGACCTGTATATTGCCTGTAATGAATCCTCTTTTACTATTTTTGAAGCTTCCTTAACTTTTTTTATCGTGACACCCTTATCCGATAAAAAATTTAAAAAATTCTCTAACACATGTGATTAATTCTTTTTAGCTTCCACACTATGTTTATAACGTAAAAAGAGGATGGTATTATAATCGTTCAGTCCGTCCGTCCGTCTGTCTGTCACCCACTTTCATTGCCCAAACTACAAATGCTACAGGCAAGTATGATACGTAAAAAAATACAGCGCATCGAAATTATAAGACATTGAAAACACCAGAAAAAAATTGAATTCGAAGTACTTCATTTATTTAAAAAACTGCAGAATTTAGTTCTAATTTTAAAAAGCAAAGGAAGCCATTTTTTAAAATTAGAATTAAATCACCGTTGCCATTAGCAACAATCGCTCGAGAAACTTTAATTCTTTTAAACGATAAATTAAAAGAAATTTATTTTTGCGACATCAATCAGTTTGAAATGACGTCAAATATATTTCACTAAGAAGAGGTTATTTGTTTGTATGTTGACATGAAATGTTTTGGTTTTATTTAAAAGAGAGGAATATTACGTATTTATTCTTTGAAATATAAATTAATTTTTGCAAACGATAATAATTATTGAAGAAATAATTATGAATTTTCGAAATAAAATGAATGAAACTAGCCAAATTTCGCGTGTAAATGTTTATAATAGAATTAATATTGTGTTTGGCAACTTTTTTTTCTGTTGAACACAATTATTGTGTGGAAGCGGGCTGAGTGACAGATTCTGTTACAAACCTACTTGTTTTAACTTAATATATAAAATGGAAGTAAATATTGTAAAAAGAAATTAGTTGAAAATAAACTGACTGTAAAACTTGATGGACATTTAAGGACTGAAGACCAATCATTATATTAGGCAAATGCTCGTATGTTTGGGAACTTCATGGATAACTGCATGCATTTCTAATTAGATTTTCTAATTATGTCCTAGTAATTTAAATAATTAAGAAAAATGTATTTAAAAGGTATAAGATCAATTTTTGGATATATTTTACGGATTTTAATTTTTGTTGATCAGATTGGAAAAATTATTGTTACTTTAATGACTGTGATAAATGTGAAAAAAATGCTGAAATTTTGTTAGCGATGGCTTTGTCATTGTTTGATTAATTAAAGTAAAAAAATTTAACCTTGAAGTGATAACTGCGACACTGTAAAAATTCTCTAATTCTTAAAATAAAAAACGAATTAAAATATTTATATTCCAATCATCGTAAATCTGGGTTATTTTATTTTCACTATAAATAAATTTTAAAAATTAATAAACAACTGGCAAACCTAAATGTAATTTTAGAATGCAACTTAAGTTAAAAGTAATTTACTGAGAATATTTTTACAAGATTTGTGGTGGTTGATCGTTATTTAATTAGAGCTAATTATTTTATGAATAAAGCGGCGAGTTCGTATGTAGGTAAACTATAGTTATTCGTAATTGAAATTTATGACGCCCAATCCCAATATTAATTACAATACGTCTTTCATTTTGGTGTTTCTTTTCTTAAATAACTACTTTGATTTTAAATATTATATTCACATCAAAATAAAATAAAAAATATTGTACAAAATAAAAAATTATATCAAGGTCAGAGCCCACGAAATACCTAAAAATAGAAAATATTTTAATGAGTATAAAATTACGCTATATGAGACATTGAGTCACGAATAACAACATAACTGGACGATGCTGTTATATTTCTTAGTATATAATATATTTTCTTCAAAATTATCATTAAATATGAAATGCTATCTAGAGCACAATCGTGCCTAATTTCGAATCTATTCTTAAGCCTTTCGAATAAAAGCTGTCGCCATTTTTTATTATATGTCAGGATTTAAACATCGTGCTAATACATGATCGGTGTACAGTTCTAAAAAACTGGGGCAAAATAGGAATGAATTAATAAACTGAAATATACACAGAAAAAATTCTATTGTTAATTCAGAACAAAATTAAACGTTTTCAATGGTAAAGTTCTATGTGAAAAGGAACCACGAGATAAATTGGTTTACATTTTTTCCTCAATGTGTTTGAATTGATTGTAAAGTAAGAACAACACTCCTTTTTTCTATATTAATTTATATTATTGTATATTTTGAAAATGTATTACTTGAATTTATCCATTTTATGAAACAAATGTTTTGTTGGAAGATATAAATATTCTTAATAATAAACCAATAAAATCCTTATACTTTTATGCTAGTTTACCTAAAAAGTTATCAATAAAATTTTCCTCAACACTTATCCGATCAAACCTACGTTTGAGATTAATGTTAGAGGTATTATATGGCTAGACGTAGTTGCCAAAGTTTGTGAGTTCCAATGCTATTGTAAGACATATCTTCTTTCGAATGTGTAGTTTAGCAGTTGGTATTTCTCAATTGCAACCAGGATGCGAAGGGCCATCCTATTTTAAATTTGTTTCAGGGCAACATCTGAAATCCAAACCCTATTCAAACTTTCTTGAAGAACTATAGATACGCATCAATGCTTAGTTTTACTTTTAATTACCTAATATCGAATATAAGATATGAAAGCATTGCGATGGGGTCGAAAATCCAAAATAGAAATTTTGCGTTTTCTACACGTTTTGGAGATTGTTGATTCCAAACAAGTAGGTTTGTAACAGAATCTGTCACTTAACTCGCTTTCACACAACAATTGTGTTTAACAGGTAAAAAGGCGCCAAACACAGCATTAATTCTATATTAAACATTTACATGCTAAATTTGGCTAGTTTAATTTATTTTATTTCGAAAATTCAATAATTATTACTTATCGTTTGCAAAAATTAATTGATATTTCAAAGAATAAATATGTAATATTCCTCGCTTTTGAATAGAATGAAAATATTTCTTATCAACATACAAAGAATCTCGTAGTGAAATATATTTGACTCGTAGTGAAATATATTTGACGTCATTTCAAACTAATCGATGTCGCAAAAATAAATTTATTTTAATTTATTGTCTAAAAGAATTTAAGTTTCTCAAGCGATTATTGCGAATGACAATGGGGATTTAATTCTAATAAAAATGGATTCCTATGCGATTGAAATGAGCATTAAATTTTGCCGTGTTTTAAATAATTGAAGTACTTTGAATTTGAATTCTTTTCTGAAATTTTCAATGTATCATATACATAATGTGTATAACATAATGTTTCGATGCGCTGTATTTTTTGACGTATCACACTTGTCCGTAGCATTTGTAGTTTGGGCTATGAAAGTGGGTGACAAACAGACGGACAGACGGAACGATTATAATACCTTCCACTTTTTACATTATAAACGTAGTGTGGAAGCTAAAATAGTGGGTTTTGAACATTGTTCCGTCTGTCTGTGAAACTACTCTACGAGCTCGAACTAAAAGAGCTATACGGACCTCAAATTTCGTACACGAGTTTAAAGTACATGTCTAACGTCATTATAAGGTTTTTGAGAACATCGCAAATGAGTAGAGGGTAGCTGCTTTAGAATTGTTTGTGTTTTAAAGATCTAGCATATTAAATATCTTTTATTGAGTGGCAATTGAAAGTCGTGTGGTATTTCACATTTTTAATTCTAATTAAGCTATAAAAGATAAGTATATGTTGCCTTCCTATTAACACCACAGTATAAAATATGTTATTACCCCATTAACGCATTTACGATTGTTGGCAAGAAAATTGGTCATTATCGAAAATGGGTTTTCTTCTTAAATGTATCCAAAAAACAAAATATAACACAAATAAAGACCATTGTAAAAATTGTGTTGCTTGGGTTCGCGGCAACTACCCGTTGCCTTGGTGTTGAATAACTATAGTCTACAAGCTACTTTGTAGAAGGTTTATTTGGACGATTAAGCACAACACATTAAGCACAGTTCTCACGGAAACATACAAGATTACATATATTTGATCTAAAGAGCTGCATGCAAGCAGCCTACTTCTACGAAATCTAAATTGGTTCTAAAAAGAAAATCTACAGAAATATTACTAGGTGCTACTACTGCGCATGCGCGCAAAAGGGTACTTGACCTGAAAAAAGGGGGATTCCCCGTTCAAACGGTATTTTGCCCGTTTGAAAGGGGACTTTCCCGAATTTCACTTTTCTGATTTCTAACATCCTCCCCCCCTTTTGAGGGATTGCCATCACTCAAAACCACATCATAGTTAAGCCGGCAAAGTCTATCAGGTATCTTAACATGTCTACCTGAACGTGTACACACTTTCATTAAACAAGCCGAGTCTTTCTGGGACTTTAACTAGTCGACCTGATCTCGTTATTTTATTTTTAATGACTTCATTAGTTTCTGTATCAATGTCCACATTCGTGCGATTAGTTGCAACGTCACCAGAATTTACAATTTCACTCCCGTTATTTACAATAGGCACTTCCAGTGGGTAAACACGTTGCACTGGTCTAATCATTTCAGAGTTCTTACATTTTAACTTTAAGGTACGGACCTTGCCGTCTTTACCTGGAAGTAAACTAATAACCTTTCCCAAAGGCCACAACAACCGTTTTTTTAACGGATCTTCTACAATCACAATTTCCCCTACTTGAAAATCGTGCCCCGAGTTTCCCTTGCGTTTCTGACGTAATTGGCTTAAGTATTCTTTTCTGAATCGGGATCTTAAATCTTGCATTAACTTATTACGATATTTGATTCTTTTCTGAAACTTAGAGAATTCACTTAAATCCAAATCTAGGGTTTCATACGAAGATCGATGTTAGAAATCAGAAAAGTGAAATTCGGGAAAGTCCCCTTTCAAACGGGCAAAATACCGTTTGAACGGGGAATCCCCCTTTTTTCAGGTCAAGTACCCTTTTGCGCGCATGCGCAGTAGTAGCACCTAGTAATATTTCTGTAGATTTTCTTTTTAGAACCAATTTAGATTTCGTAGAAGTAGGCTGCTTGCATGCAGCTCTTTAGATCAAATATATGTAATCTTGTATGTTTCCGTGAGAACTGTGCTTAATGTGTTGTGCTTAATCGTCCAAATAAACCTTCTACAAAGTAGCTTGTAGACTATAGTTATTCAACACCAAGGCAACGGGTAGTTGCCGCGAACCCAAGCAACACAATTTTTACATAGTGGCGTCCGTGAATATAGGTCAGGGTGTTGAACTCGAAATGGATGAACTAGGCAAGTTAAAAGCCCAACGTAAAAATCTCAGAACTGCATTTACGATCACCAACAAGAAAGTAGAAACTGAATTCGCCAAAAAAGAAGAAATAGACATAAAAAACTTAGCGTTACTTCAAGTTCAACTAACGGATAAGTTTCAGAGACTTGATGTGTGCCAAACTGCAATTTATGAGTGCCTCCTCCAACAAGCGGACGGAGAAAACACTTATGACGCAGACTTCGCAGAATCCGAAGGTTATAGAGACCGTTATTTAGAAAGTAACACTACGATCAATCAAGTACTAGAAGAAACTAAGTTTGAAGTGGCTGTTGATAGGCAAAGACAGTTTAAACTTCCCAGAATGGAACTTCAGAAGTTCAACGGCGATCCGAAAGAGTATTTGTCCTTTTGGAGCCAATTTCAGAAAGTTCATGAAGACCGAACTATTTCCGATGAGGATAAGATGCAATACCTTGTCGCAGCTATGGAGCCCAAATCCAAGGCAGAAAGGCTGATCAGAAGTTTCCCTGCTACCGCGGCCAACTATCCAAATGCAGTGGCCCAGCTCCGGAGAGGTTCGGCCGGGAAGATTTGCTGGTGCAGATCTACGTCCGGGATCTACTATCTATGGTTATGAAGAACGCCGTCTCGGGTCGCGTAAAGACGGATCTTGCAGGCCTCTACGACCAACTGGAAGGAAAGCTGCGTGCCTTGGAGACCTTGAAGAGGACCCAGGAAAAGTTCTCCGATTTCCTGGCACCGCTCGTGGAAAGCTGTCTCCCGGAAGAAGTCCTCATGGCCTGGGAACGGAGTAGAAACTACCAGGAAGACAACACCGAAGGGAGCAACAGGTCATTAAAGAACTTAATGATTTTTTTGCGCCAAGAAGTTCAAGGAGAAGAAATGGTGGAACTCTCTCGGACGGGGTTTGCTGCAAATCTACCTCGCAAAAGAGAACAACAAGTTGTTCAAAATGATAACTGTCATTCCACTGCCTCAGCCCTGGTAAGCATGCCGAACCCAGGTAAGAAAGCCCCTTGTGTATGGTGTGAAAAAACCAATCACCAAAATTTTAAGTGTTTTGCTGCTAAGAAAATGAGCGTAGAGGAAAAATTAAAAATTTTATCTAGTAAAAATGCATGTTTTACATGTTTAAATATTAAAACTAATCATAGAAGTAAAAATTGCCCTTTTAAGTCTCAATTGAAATGTTCCGCTTGTTCACAACCTCACTATGACATTATGTGTAATAAAAAACCTCTAGAAAAGCCGACTGTAAATAGTGCACCCAATTCCGAAGTCTCACTTTATTCCAGTAGTATAAGGAATAGTTGTGAAAAAAGAATTTATTTGCAGACTCTTTGCGTAACGATTAAAGTTCAAGGACGAACACAAAAAGTAAGAGCTCTCATTGATTCTGGTTGTAGCCGATCGTACGCAAATAGTGCATTACTCAAGGAGCTAGGCGGAAAACCACTTAGAACCGAGAAGTTAATTCATAATCTTTTTGGCGGGAGAGAAACAGAAGCGAAGATTCACCCAGTTTACTCGGTTGAGATCGGCGATTTATTAGGTAATAAATTCTATTCGGTGGAGGTCATAACACAAGATACTTTGTGCGGCTTCATTCCTCGAATAAATGACCCAGATCTGTTGAAAGATTTGGAAAGTAGAAATATAGAAATTAGTGATTCCTTTTCCAAAGAAGAGGAAATTAAGATAATACTAGGAGCCGATGTTATTGCTAGAATATTGTCGGGTCGCGTAGTAGATTTAAAAAATGGTATAACCGCTGTTGAGACAGAAATTGGGTGGTCTATTTTAGGTCAAAAAGATGATACATTGCATTGTAACAATAATATTGTGACTTCATTTTCTTTACATGCTAAAAGTGTGTCTGTAAATGATCTATGGGAACTTGAAAAGATAGGAATAGAAAATCCTGTGGAGCGGGATCGTAAAGGTTTGGTAACTAATGATTATTTAAAGGATTTTCAGCAGAATTTAACTATTTTACCTGATGGAAGATATAATATAAAATTACCCCTTAGAAATGATTTGACTGAGTTACCTGATAATAAAATTTGACTTTAAAACGACATGGAAGTATGATTATGAAAGCTAAAAGTAATAACTACCTTGAGGATTATCAGGCAGTATTTCAGAATTGGGAGAAATTAAATATCATTGAACGGGTTCCTGAGAATGAGTTAGATAATGGTTGTCATTACTTACCCCATAGACCGGTAATTAAATTAAGCAGCGAGACTACAAAAATTCGGCCAGTTTTTGACGCCTCTTCAAGAGAAAAAGGCAAATGTTCTTTAAATGATTGTTTGTATACAGGTGTCAACTTAATAGAATTAATACCTGATATAATTGATAGATTTAGGTTGTATCCCATAGGTTTAAGTGCTGATATTGAACGCGCCTTTCTTGAGTTGTCAATAACAAATGAACATAGAGATTATCTTAGATTTTTCTATCCTTCTGATAAAAAGGAGGTGTACAGACATTGTCGTTTGGTATTTGGTTTAAACGCAAGTCCTTTTGTTTTAAGTGCATCTATTCATCATGTTTTGGAAAATAGTGATACTGATTTTAAGGATATTACACAAAAACTCAGGAGTTCTTTTTATGTTGATAATTGCGTGAGTGGTGTTTATAATGTAAATGAACAAGAAACTTTTATTGAAAAGTCTATGTTGATAATGTCAAAGGCATGTTTCAACTTACGAGGGTGGCAGAGTAATGTAGCCTGTAAATTGGTTTCTCAGCATACTGGAGATGCCTCGGTTTTAGGAATGTTATGGAATTTAGATGATGATACCTTAAGATGTAATATTAATTTAGAAGCCGTTACAAATGAGACACAAATTACAAAAAGGGTAGTTTTGTCCAAAATTCAAAAAGTCTTTGATGTTAATGGCATTTTATCACCGGCTACATTGCTTCCCAAACTGTTGCTACAAGATACTTGGAAGTTGAAACTGTCTTGGGATTCAGAATTGCCTAAAGATGTTGTACAAAAATTTCTTAAATGGTTAAATGAGATTCATTTGTTAAGAGATGTAACTTTGCCACGCTATATCATGTTAAATGACACATCTGAGTTGCACGTTTTTGTCGATGCCAGTAAAGTCTCGTATGCTACATGTGTTTTTGTAAGAACAGTGGCAAACGGAGAAGTTAGAGTAACACTCATAAGGGCCAAGTCGAGATTAGCCCCCTTGAAAAACTTGAGTTGTCCAAGATTAGAGTTACTTGCATGTTGCATTGGAGCTAGACTTACGAATTCCATACTTCATGCCATGAATTTGTCCAGAAATTAAGGTAACTTAATTGGTCTGATTCATCGGTAGCATTATGGTGGATCAAAAAGTGCGGAAATTGGTCAGTTTTCGTAACAAATAGGGTAAAAGAAATAAAAGAGATTACCAATGTAGAAGATTGGAGGTTTATTCCAGGACATTTTAATCCAGCCGATTTATTATCTCGGGGATGTACTCCCAAACAAATGTTAGAGACAAAATGGTGGGAGGGACCGCAGTGGTGGGAAAAAGGTCAGGAAAATTGGCCTATTAGTGACATTACTTATGACGAAGAAGTTGGTTTAGAAACCCCAAAAAAACAACTTTAGTTGCGTGAATATTTTAGGGAAGCTGACCCATGTATTCTAAAAGGTTTTCTAATTACCACTCAATTATTCATTTAGTGGGCGGATACAAGATTTAAAAATAACTCTCAAACTTCTGTTGGGAAAAATAATCTGGACAGCTTTCACAGAGGAAAGGAATCTGCTGAAAAGGTGCTTATCTGTTCAGTTCAAAACAAATTTTTCCCTTCGCTAAGTAATATCCAATTGTAAATGCTTTTAAGGATAGGATGGTATAATAAGGGGTTAAAACTAAAATTACAGAGAGAAAGGATGATCCAGATTTTATTGCCCTATTTTGATACCTGCTAAGAGTATGTTAACTACAAGGATAATTGAGTATTATCATAAAAAACATTGTCATGCTGGAGTTCAGATTTCATGTCCATACTTCGAGAAAGGTTTTGGATTATGAAAGGTAGGAAAACAGTTAAAGAGATAATTAGAAATTGCGTTCAGTGTCGACGTTTTAGCTCGAAAATCGCACTATGAGTGATCCCGTGGGTCTGCCAGAAGATCGTGTTAAAGATGGTAATGTCTTTGACGTAACAGGGATGGATCTGGCAGGACCTTTGTTTACCAGAGAAGGAGCTAAGGTGTGGATAGTCATTTTCACGTGCGCTATTTATCGTGCGGTACATTTAGAGTTAGTAAGTTCTTTGTCTACCGACTGTTTTTTGCTGGCTCTAAGACGGTTTATCGCACGTCGTACAAGGCCAGAAATAGTTTACACCGATAACGGGACAAATTTTGTCGGCGCCAATCGCGAGTTAAAAAATCTAGATTGGGTTAAAATAACGCGAGAAACTGAGATTAAACCCATTAGATGGAAATTTAATCCCCCTACAGCTGCTTGGTGGGGAGGATTCTGGGAAAGATTAGTGAGGCTAATCAAGGAATTGTTACGACGTACATTAGGTAATTCAGTTTTAAATTATGAGGAACTTCTAAACAGTTCTTTGCGATTGTGAAGCCGTAATAAATTCAAGACCGTTAACGTACATCTCTCAAGACGCTGACGATATGATCCCGTTAACACCTAGTTTGTTTTTAAGTGGAAGATCTTCGTATGAAACCCTAGATTTGGATTTAAGTGAATTCTCTAAGTTTCAGAAAAAGAATCAAATATCGTAATAAGTTAATGCAAGATTTAAGATCCCGATTCAGAAAAGAATACTTAAGCCAATTACGTCAGAAACGCAAGGGAAACTCGGGGCACGATTTTCAAGTAGGGGAAATTGTGATTGTAGAAGATCCGTTAAAAAAACGGTTGTTGTGGCCTTTGGGAAAGGTTATTAGTTTACTTCCCAGGTAAAGACGGCAAGGTCCGTACCTTAAAGTTAAAATGTAAGAACTCTGAAATGATTAGACCAGTGCAACGTGTTTACCCACTGGAAGTGCCTATTGTAAATAACGGGAGTGAAATGTAAATTCTGGTGACGTTGCAACTAATCGCACGAATGTGGACATGATACAGAAACTAATGAAGTCATTAAAAATAAAATAACGAGATCAGGTCGACTAGTTAAAGTCCCAGAAAGACTCGGCTTGTTTAATGAAAGTGTGTACACGTTCAGGTAGACATGTTAAGATACCTGATAGACTTTGCCGGCTTAACTATGATGTGGTTTTGAGTGATGGCAATCCCTCAAAAAGGGGGGGAGGATGTTAGAAATCAGAAAAGTGAAATTCGGGAAAGTCCCCTTTCAAACGGGCAAAATACCGTTTGAACGGGGAATCCCCCTTTTTCAGGTCAAGTACCCTTTTGCGCGCATGCGCAGTAGTAGCACCTAGTAATTTCTGTAGATTTTCTTTTTAGAACCAATTTAGATTTCGTAGAAGTAGGCTGCTTGCATGCAGCTCTTTAGATCAAATATATGTAATCTTTTTATGTTTCCGTGAGAACTGTGCTTAATGTGTTGTGCTTAATCGTCCAAATAAACTTCTACAAAGTAGCTTGTAGACTATAGTTATTCAACACCAAGGCAACGGGTAGTTGCCGCGAACCCAAGCAACACAATTTTTACAACCGCCGCAGTGGTTGCAGTGGGACCGCAGTGGTTGAGAAAAGGTCAGGAAAATTGGCCTATTAGTGACATTACTTATGACGAAGAAGTTGGTTTAGAAACCAAAAAATCAAACTTTAGTTTGCGTGAATATTTTAGAGGAAGCTGACCCATGGTATTCTAAAAGGTTTTCTAATTACCACTCAATTATTCATTTAGTGGGGTGGATACTAAGATTTAAAAATAACTCTCAAACTTCTGTTGGGAAAAGAATATCTGGACAGCTTTCATCAGAGGAAATGGAATCTGCTGAAAAGGTGCTTATCTGTTCAGTTCAAAACAAATTTTTCCCTTCGCTAAGTAATATCCCTATTGTAAATGCTTTAAGGATAGGGATGGTATAATAAGGGTTAAAACTAAAATTACAGAGAGAAAGGATGATCCAGATTTTATTGCCCCTATTTTGATACCTGCTAAGAGTATGTTAACTACAAGGATAATTGAGTATTATCATAAAAAAACATTGTCATGCTGGAGTTCAGATTCTCATGTCCATACTTCGAGAAAGGTTTTGGATTATGAAAGGTAGGAAAACAGTTAAAGAGATAATTAGAAATTGCGTTCAGTGTCGACGTTTTAGCTCGAAATCGCCTATGAGTGATCCCGTGGGTCTGCCAGAAGATCGTGTTAAAGATGGTAATGTCTTTGACGTAACAGGGATGGATCTGGCAGGACCTTTGTTTTACCAGAGAAGGAGCTAAGGTGTGGATAGTCATTTTCACGTGCGCTATTTATCGTGCGGTACATTTAGAGTTAGTAAGTTCTTTGTCTACCGACTGTTTTTCTGGCTCTAAGACGGTTTATCGCACGTCGTACAAGGCCAGAAATAGTTTACACCGATAACGGGACAAATTTTGTCGGCGCCAATCGCGAGTTAAAAAATCTAGATTGGGTTAAAATAACGCGAGAAACTGAGATTAAACCCATTAGATGGAAATTAATCCCCCTACAGCTGCTTGGTGGGGAGGATTCTGGGAAAGATTAGTGAGGCTAATCAAGGAATTGTTACGACGTACATTAGGTAATTCAGTTTTAAATTATGAGGAACTTCTAACAGTTCTTTGCGATTGTGAAGCCGTAATAAATTCAAGACCGTTAACGTACATCTCTCAAGACGCTGACGATATGATCCCGTTAACACCTAGTTTGTTTTTAAGTGGAAGATCTTCGTATGAAACCCTAGATTTGGATTTAAGTGAATTCTCTAAGTTTCAGAAAAGAATCAAATATCGTAATAAGTTAATGCAAGATTAAGATCCCGATTCAGAAAAGAATACTTAAGCCAATTACGTCAGAAACGCAAGGGAAACTCGGGGCACGATTTTCAAGTAGGGGAAATTGTGATTGTAGAAGATCCGTTAAAAAAACGGTTGTTGTGGCCTTTGGGAAAGGTTATTATGACAATGTCAGCGTCCAATCCAATCGTCAGCGTCCAAGAATCCAAGCAATTTCGGTAGGGCAGATTAAGTTAAACTAAAAGCGAATTCGAAAAACAAAGCTAACGTTTTTATTCGGAAATGTAGGTGTTAATGGGATAACACCTAAAACTATTCGATGATTATCTTAGAATTTTAGAACGTTTCTGCATAACCACCGTTCTTTCAAGGGTGGTTTCAGTTCTGCATCAAGGAACTTGTTAAGTTCCCCGCCTTCTACCTTCCTTTATTCCACCGCAGGTGTTAATGAAGACATTGCATTTGTTCGATGGTACAAAGGTGTAGAATGAAAATAACCCCTTTTCGAACATATCTCTTTCCATTAATATCTGCATCAGAACAAAATGGCTGTCAAGAATTTGAAGTCTCCGTTCTTATTTCTATGGATTAGAAAGAAGTGAATAAGTTGGTATTTATTATCTGATTCTAGAACACCTAAACAGCATTGATTTTATCTAAAGAAGAAAAAAACGAAAAGTTTCTTTCGTTCTATTAGGAAGAATATGAAATCATTTATTTTGACGAATTGAGTATTTTTAATGCTATATTTAATTATTGATCACCGGGTGACTTTCGCCAACGTTGCATGATTTCCTTATGTAACTTTACACTTTACCAATTTTTGAATAAATTTATTATTAACCATTAATATATTATTATCCATTAATATGATTGTAAAAGTAGGAAACTTGATTATTTACTAAATGTTTGAAAAGTACTACATTCAAAATCGGTAAATGCCTAAAATGTAAACATTAAATTCCTAATTATCAATGTGTTGTTTTTCTTGACTAATAAATGCTTTTTGTCTTTTTTGAATATATTTGTTTATTAAATAATTAAAAAACCAGATAATCTACCTTATTAAAATTGCTGTTTTTTTTAGCTTCCACACTACGTTTATAACGTAAAAAGTGGAAGGTTGTATAATCGTTCAGTCCGTCTGTCCGTCCGTCACCCACTTTCACAGAAAGAACCACAAGTCCCACAGACAAGTGGGATACGTCATTTTGAAGCAAAAAATCAGATTAGGCTACATTCCAAATTTCATTAAAAAATTTAAATTAGAAGTTTATTTAAAATTTAAATAACTAAAAATTTAATCTACATTGAAATAACATGCAAATTCCATTTTTATTCAATATTTTCACTGTTGCCATTTCGTTAAACGTACGAGAAACTTTATTTGAAAAAAAAATAAAAATATTTATTTATGTGATATAATTCAGTTTGGATTGTTGTAATATCACAATAGAGTTCTTTTGATGGTTCATTATATATGTATGAAGAAAGATGCATAGAAAATTCTAACTTGGCATAAAAATGTGCAGGAATGTGCGAGGAATATTACATATTTATTCTTTGAAATATAAATTAATTTTTGCAAACGATAAGTAATAATTATTAAATTTTCGAAATAAAATAAATGAAACTAGCCAAATTTGGCGTGTAAATGTTTAATATAGAATTAATGTTGTGTTTGGCGCGTTTATTCCTGTTAAACACAAATGTGTGGAAGCGGGTTAAGTGACAGATTCTGCTACAAACCTACTTGTTTTATTTAAACGGTGATCAGTTATGTTTTACAACATTGCGGCGAAATCATTATACGAGGCGGTATAAAGTAAACAAAATATGGAATTAGTAACAATAATCAAAACAAAGTTATAAAAAATATTAATTTTTATGTTTATACGCTTTATATATAAATGTAATTATATTACATAACCCAAATACGTTTAAAGGTGCTTTTTTAAAGTTAAAGGTTAGTTTTGGGCTAAAATTTTCCCTATGACTGTAGCAAGTCTTAAAATTGTAAAATTACATTAAAAAAAATAAAGATTATAAAACTTAACGCACACACACAAAAATGCTTACAAATCATTCCTAAAAGTACAATGGGTACTTTATGTGCTCGGTGATTCGAAAGTGTTTGAATTTTTTTTTGTAGTAAAATTGTTCTTGTTTTGTAAAAAAAATGTTTTTGGGCCAAAGTTACTGCAATTGACGGTACAAAATATTAATCTAACAATAGTTATTTATGCAACAAGTGTGAAAAGTAACACTTTTTAAAACTAGTGGAATAATGACACGTACTGAGAAAATTACTACACGTGTTTTAAAATTTTTTATATACGTTGTAAAAAAATCATCTCATTGGTTCAAAAATAATTCACGTGCTAATTTTTTTACGTAAAGAAGATCGGCATCGATAAATCTCTGGAACTACAAAAGGTAAACTAATTTTTTAGTTTAAAGTCAAACATTTGAACATGGATACTGATTCAAAAATAAAAAAAATAATAAAATTCACGCGCATAATATTTATAAATAAAGCAGATCAATAAATTTCTGGATTTTATGGAGATTATGAAATAGAAATTTTACTTGAAATGTTGGCATCTTATGAAAAGAGTGAAAAAAAGTACTTTTTTTCACTGCTTTTGGGTGAAAAAAAGTAATTTTGTATCACTGTTTCTAAAAAGTATAACTTTTCGCACGCGTCTGATATTAAAATTATAATGTAAAAATCGGATTTTTTTCACGCAATTATAAAAACTATCTTACCTAACGCAAATTAAATAAGGAATACTAATGTACGAAAAAGATTATAAAAACATAGACGATTATAAACGAATATGTGTGTGTGACTACGAATAGAACTATGATATAATCCGAATAAATAATGAAAACTCTTCCATAAAAAGAACACGTTCCACGTTTTAATTAAGTACCAATTCCTGCAATCTGCATTTCATTTCAGCAAACGCGATATGTCCCGTACCGGCTTGTGTTGGTTAATTTCTATTCAGGAATCCATCAATCTTATATATCAGATCTAAATGGGAGATCTAAAGTGGTCAGTATAACGCGATGAAGTGGAATATTATAAAAAGAAACTTCATGAAAAAAAGCATATAATTATCTTTTTATGAAGTCACCCGCCTCTCTTAAAAACTCCTAGTCCTAGTTTTGAGTTTCGGTAAAAATCAGAGCCGTATCGCGAGATGGTATCTCTATTTGCTAGTTTGTTGAAAATGTAACTAGCTTTTTAATTTGTTTGAGAGAATTTCCAATTTAAAAATGAAATCGAACATTGTAGCTTAGAACTGGGCTTTAGTAACACTGCAGATATCAGTATAGAGCTTCCGAGTCCAGTTCGCATTTAAGACCTTTAAAGAAAAATAAGTAATTATTACTAAATTGCGTTTTTAAGAGGATTGACCTAATGCATCATTTTAGAAATTAAAATGCACGTCAAAGTCTTGAACGGCCGTTTGAAAATGGCAACAACAAAAAAAATTAAAGGAAAAATATCACTTATTGTTTAATTTATAATACCGGGTGAAATAGTTTATCTACCAAAAAAATCCTAAAAATTTATAATTTTGTTTTCAGATGATACTTCTCCATCTTTTTTTCCCTTTGTAGTTATTGCTGCTATTATACTTCGTAAAAAATCACTATCATTTTAAAGCAATGCTTTGAAAGATATTGAGATTTTTTTAAAACACGTAAGTATATAGGATGGAAACAAAAGACTGTTAAAATGAATATAATTTTTTTTATTTAACAGCTTTGAATGTAAGACTACTCATTTTTTAAATTAATTTGCTCGCGTCGGAAGTTGAACGTTTATAGTTTTCACGCGTTTCCCAACTATCGTTTATACACTTTTAAAAATTAGGCACTTTGTTTCACCAAAAATATGGTTCCTAGTAGCTGCAACGGTTGTGTGTGAAACGTTAAACCATATTTTTGGTATTCGGTTGAACCATTTCTCGGGTTTTTGTTTCCAAATCCAGAAAAATGGTTCAACCAAAGACCGAAAAAAAGGTGAAACATTTCACCACACAGCCGCGTTGCAGCTACTAGGAACCAATATCATGGTGTAACCAAGCACTAAATTTTTAACAGTGTAGTGAGAAAGCCATGGTTTCATTTAGTATAATACAATTTCAATATTGGCCATAAAAATTTGATTCCTTTTTTGCATATTGAGAAAATTAATGAATATATCGAGTGGTTAGTAGTGTATCTAAGGAAGTTCAAAACTATTTATTACAAATATGTAAAGTACAACTCTTTCTAACGATGTGCCGATTTTGAGAGGGAGTTTTCCGTTCACCCAGTTTGTGGACCCCAAGGTTTTGTTTGGCATTTATGACGAACAGAGATAACGCAGTATGGCTTCAAATGAAAAAATATATATTTAAATTTTAGTATATTAAGGGTGACCTCTTATTTAGCCCATAAAACTCTATTAATGTTTGGATAATAGCATAGCTTAAAAACTTAGGTTCATGTTGTTAAATTATTAATATTTTTGATATATAGCGACATCAAAATGTAAATGCCTTTAATAAATGTTCTTAAATTCATAAAGTAAATGTATATTGTAGGAGAATTCGTTTACCTTATTCGTTATGTAGGATGATATCTCAGTGTATATGATTTTTTTTGTCCATTTAATATTAAGTTTTATGGAATTGTCAGATTGTGAGTGCTATTATTCGACAGCCTTATTTGCAAAGATAAGTGGAAGCTAGTAGTGTGTAATACTCCATAACTTTAACAGAATTACCAATCATTAAATCAATATTTAAATGTAATTATATACCGTATAAGGTAATTTCAATAACTTTAAAACCTGAAAAGTTCTATGGCAGCAATCATTTGAGCATTGCGTGATTTTCCCGAAAAACCTTATTTTGACATTTCACAGTTACTAGGCACCCTGTGTACCACACTTGAAGTTTGTATCACCGTGTTCAGACAGACTTCCAGCAGATGGACCAATGTTTTAAAACTACTTTTTTTTAGAATTAGCTCCCTTCAAAACATTTAGGAAACAGAAAATTTAAATTTTGGATTTTTGACCCCAGCGCAATACTTTCATTTCCTTATATTAGTTAATTTAAGGTATCTCCAGGGCTGGGACCCATCGTTAGTGCATTTCGTAGAATTAGCTGCTCCTTCAAAACATGTGACGAATAAACAGAAAATTTAAAAGTTGATGGAATTTTTGCTACCAGGCGTCAATACTGGTTCATGTTAGCCTGTATATCTAGTTAACTTCTAAGGTATCTCACACGTTGAAAATGCCATTTTCGGAAAACTGTCTTCATTCTAACTGTGACGCAATTAGAACAAAAGTAGTGATGAATTTAGTAAAGGCCAGTAGCACTAGAATCAACCAGATGTTGAAACTTTAAATGCGTTTTTCTCGCATTTCAGTTTTTCATTAAATAGCTTCAGTTGCAAAAGATAACTCAAAAAGTTATTGAATAATTTTAAAAAAATTATTTTTCTACTAATTTAAGAAATTGTTATCTAGGGAATACATCTAAAAAACTTTTAAGAAATATGTTTTTTTATTTTGTTTTGGCCTATTAATCATTTTGACATACCGTAAAAAACTTTTTTCGACTACTAATAAAATTTTTATTTTTAAATAAATGTTTTGGTTTTAAGTATATTCCCTAGACATAAGTTTACAGTTTAACTTGGTGGTTTTTATTTTCTTAATAGGTAGAACAGTTTTTTTTCTAGACTAATTGAAGTTTTTGGCAAAAAAAACTGCAATAACATGCATAAAATGACGATATTTTAAAAAATTTGGTATGTATGCCAAATTTTACTTGTTATATATAGTTATTTCCTTTCAGATACACACAAAAATACTACCAAAGTTGTTTTCAAGTTTATATGTTTAAAAAAGTGGTCCAAACGTGTTGGGCCACCTTAAGTAAGAATCCAGTCAACAATATCCCTTGAAAAACCAAAGCTTTGAGATCAAATCTTATATAATTGGATCAATTTATACATAAATAATTGCTCTACTCGTGTAACATACAATTTGTAACGTAAGTTACCAAATGAACATTAGTAGATGATTGCGCCTTTGAATAACTTAATGTAAGGAATTGAAATAAAAGTAAGAATTTGTTTAGTGATTTATTCTTTGCATTTTATTTCTTATCTCTTGTTTTTATGTGACAATAGATTATATGTTATGGAATCTTTATTGCTTTAATCGATGAAAGCATTGATTTCTTATAGTGATTGTTATATTCAGACACTATTTTTAGGAGTGGATAAATAACAAAATAATGATACTTGGTAATTTGACAACGGAAAGCAATTTATACATTCATTGAAATAAAAAAATAGAACAAGAGTTATTAAATGTTTAGTGTAGTGCAATCTAAGAAATGTTTTCTTCAAATCAAGTATTTATCCCTGTCAGGAAAGTCGCCGATATGTTATTAACTTTGGATGGTAATAGACTTCCTTTTAAAAAGGCAAAATTTCCGTTCATTGAAGACAACATAAGTTTCAATAACTAGTAAAAAAACTAATACCAAGCAACGGAGAAAGCCCGAGATTGAACCACCGACCGTTCCCTTGCAGGCGGGTACTAAAGTGTGCATGATCGTAGAGAACAAACGAAATATCTTGCCTTTTTGGGATGAATTTGCAGAAACATTGCGTTAACAATGCGGAAACATTGCAAATAATTATATTTTATGTGTTAATAATGACGTTTACCTATTATAATTGTTAAAAGCCATTACATATGAAAATTGCAAGCAATTACGTATGCCACTTTTTAATATTAAAGCTCTTTAATGAGTTAAATAACAATTAAAATTGAAATGCTTCAGTAATTATCAATTTATTATTTAAATAAATATCAAGATAACTATTGCGTTTTAAGAGTATTTTTTGCGTTTTAAGAGTAATTAGTTTCGATTATAATTTAATAGCTTGACAAATTTGGTTATGCAACTAGTCAAGGCATGTTATCTTGATATTCGTTTTATTTTGATACGAAGATCTTTTGTACTTTGACTAAAGCCCTAGGCTTAAGGGGCAACTTGTTAATCCTTCATTGCATAAAACTTATTTTATCTCAACATTTACATTTTTATAAAGCTGAAATCAAAACTATATCAATTTAAATCCATCATTTTTAAAGATAAATGCTAAGTTATATTTATAGATACATGATAAAACAATATTAATGTTTAAACCTTCTGCATCAAACATGAACTTAGCCATCAACTAACGGCCAAGATGCATTGATACTGCCCGGCCATGAGTTTTAACCCTTAATTAGGCCATGCATCCTGTATAAGATTGTTACAGTTCTTTATAAGGTTGAGTGGATGCATCCATCATAACTTGGCCATTGTTTTTTGTATGTGTTTCTAAGATTGGAGGGATGGCTTCTCATTGATTTGACTTGGTGGGAAAGTTATTAATTTTGTACTGCATATATTTATTTTATTTACAAAATCATTATATTGTAGAATATACACTCTTAAAACAAAAGTGAAATCCACTCCTATAGGGGAAGTGCATTTTCGGCACCGGAAAGGAGTGGACATTAACTCAGACTGAGTTAAAACCGCTCGTTTTAAGGGTGTAGGACGTAGATTGTTTTCTTTTTTTTCTTTTACCCACTCCGCAAAAAGAGTGAAATCCACTCCTATAGAGGAAGTGCATTTTCGGCACAGAAAGGAGTGGAAATTAACTCAGACTGAGTTAAAATCGCTCGTTTGTTTTAAGAGTGTAATGAATGTAAATAAAAAATGGTTATTTGGGGTAATCATGTTAACGGTTTATTTTTAATGTCTACAATGGTCAAGGATCGATGTAGCTTTCAGTACATGAGGCGCCAGC
Source organism: Oedothorax gibbosus (assembly GCA_019343175.1). Classification (NCBI taxonomy): domain Eukaryota; kingdom Metazoa; phylum Arthropoda; class Arachnida; order Araneae; family Linyphiidae; genus Oedothorax; species Oedothorax gibbosus. The sequence goes on from CM033271.1 coordinate 12,185,737, forward strand.
CGTTATATGGGTTCCACATCCCCTAGACATTTCGCCCACTAAACTCAACGATCTAATAATATGTAGTGGATGAATTGCTACACGTGCTAACGAATCTCAGAAAGCACTACCAATTTTGCCTCCTGCAAAAATAATGCACGTATGCGGAGTAGTTCCTTTATAGTGACTTGCCAAACACCAGCGCCAAAGTTGGAGAAAAATTGCAAATGGTTGTCTTCTGAAAAACCTGCATTTGTCGCGGTTTCTTAATATTGAGCAGTCTATCTAATATATTTTATAAATCGTTGATTAAATTATATCATATTGTCTATATTATCGTTAAAATTAGTATGACTTTGCGTTATTTTTGATTCAATTTGTAAAAGTTGAGACAAAACATCTATTTATTTGCTAATGGCAATGGTGATTTAATTCTAATAAAAAATGGCTTCCTATGCTTTTTAAATGAGCATTAAATTTTGCCGTGTCTTAAATAATTGAAGTACTTTGAATTCGAATTATTTTCTGAAATTTTCAATGTTTTCTAATTTCGATGCGCTGAATTTTTTGACGTGTCACACTTGTCCGTAGCATTTGTAGTTTGGGCTATGAAAGTGGGTGACAGACAGACAGACGGACTGAACGATTATAATATATTCCACTTTTTACGTTATAAACGTAGTGTGGAAGCTTAAATACTGACATGAAGTCTCAATCACAGTGCCACCTCCAATCTCAAGATAACAAGATTTATCTTCCGCAATCAACTCCGGCCAAAACTCCTCACTCAATAACCCCAACGCGTCACCTTTGAAGCAATAAATGGTAGACATCGAAAGAATTCGCAAACAAAACCAAAAAAAAGATAACAAACTGGACATGACCTTTTCTCTTTCCTTTTAAAAATGGCTTTTTTTTTTGTTCGAAAAGAAATGGTTTATTCTTCTCTTCAAGTGACTCGGTACAAACAAGCTTCAAAATTGTTTGGGTTTTAGAAACTGAAGAAAAAATGGCAGAATAAAATGTATTTCAGTTGTTTGGGGTGACGAAATCCTTCTAGCTTTCATTCTTGTATGTTCCTGTGATCCGATCTGTCTTCTGTTCCCACGTTCACTAATCTAGGCTCAAGATATTTTGTTTTTCATTTCGCATTTATGTTGCTACTCAAGACCTGATTAAAGCATTCTACTGCAAATAAAATTCCTAATCTTTTAACGTTTTTAAGAAATGATAAAATTTACGTTTAGTTAACTTTGAGAATATTTTTATAATAATTTAAATTTGTTAAAATATCACAACCATTATTCGTTTATTCCTCCTGGGAGATAACAATATTGGCTTGTTTTAGCTGACGCAGTTCCTTCCAGCTTTCGTTCCTTCTTTTTCTTTCTTCGATCAAAGCTCCGATTAGTAATATATTCCCTCATTGATTCACCAATCAAGGGTGGAGAAAAAAATAATTTTCAATCAGCATCTCTGCTGCCACTCAAGACGCAGAATATTCAAAGTCTAAACTTGTGTTTACTGAAGTAGTTTTAAAATTGTACGTTTTAAACTTTATAAAATGCATTACATTTAATCATTGTTAAATATTTTACGTGTTGCTATAAAAACTTACACTATACAAGCAAATATGCGTAACAGTATTACTCGCATCACTTGCACATCGGGAGATAAAATTTAGAATACAGCGTCAAATATGAAATAGCAAATATTGTCAGCTTGGGTCAAATTAATTGGTTCGTGTTTTATCATCCTTATTTTTATCAAAGAAAATGTTTGTTTTACAAATAAATTGCAAGAAAAGAAATGCTATTGAAGAACCAAAAACATAAAACAAACATGGGTACTCAAAATTCAAGTAGAAAAACTCAATTTCTTTTGCATATAGAAATTCGAAAAAAAAGCACTATTAAATTATGAACGATTGAAGAAACAGAAAAAATGGTGGTTTTTACTCCCACTGTTTTCTGTGACCAAGACATTTTTTCTAAAGCATGTACTTCTGTTTATTAGTTTTTCCATCACAGGGTCGAGAAGAAACTGTGAGAAAATATTCGAAGAAGGAAACCGCTTTTGCTGGGAACGCGAAGTTTAATTGCGATTTTAGTTTTTGTAGGGCATTTTCTCATCATAAAAGTTTTCTTGTTCATCGAATATAACAACGAAAAGATCAATTTTAACTGCATTTGAGTAAGTTAGCGAATTAGTGCGTAATCTAATCGATAACATTAACTTACAATTTTTTTTCTTGTTACCATTATGCATCTTGTTTGGTAAATTAATATTCGTAAGATTTTTAGGTTAATATTTCAAGCTCTGATCTTATTAACATTTGACTGCGGATCAAATAATTTAACGTTTTCTTTATGAATGGTTATGATTTTCTATGTTTTGTTTATGCTTTGTTTTATATTATTCGAAGTTACACAATGTTACAATCCATGGAAAATTAGTTATTTATATTCACAGGAGATTGCGAAATGAGGTCATAATAGCGAAAAAATTAATGAGTTGTTTTGGTGATTGTTGTAACTTGTTCAACAATCTCCAAAGCAATGTAATTACATAAGGTTGCTGTTGAAAAGTAATCAAAATTAAGATGGTTCTTTATTTTATGAAAGTTCATTCATAGTTCACGAACATCTATTAGACCCTAAATTCTTTATTAGTCATTTATATTCTTTATTAGGCATCTAGATTCTTATTACGGAGATATACAATGCTGTACAATAAAAAAAATCCTGTTTTACCTCTGGTATAATAATGTGATGAAATACTTTGAATGTATGCATACTAAGTATTACAGAACCATGTCGGAAACAATCGTTTAAATAAGCATTTTTTCTAAAATCTTCCATAAGTAAAAAAAATTATCTTCATATTAAGTTTTACACTTCTGATAAAGCCATAGATATCATAGTTAAAGTATTAGATTGGCAGATCACGTGACTTCCAATGCTAACGACGCGACGGGACGCGCATGGAGGCCAAATAAGAGGGTAAAATTGCCAGTGTTGCTGCCACTTTAAGGAGAAAAATACTACGAAAAAATACCATTTAATTCTAAAATTACAAAAAAAATATCGTAAAAATACTAGCTGCATTTTGGAATCTTTTTAGTGACTTGAAATCCATTTCTAGTATTTTTTTTGTAATTTTAGAATTAAATGGTATTTTTCGTAGTATTTTTTCCCTTAAAATGGCAGCAACACTGGCTATTTTGCCCTCTTATTTGGCCTCCATGCGCGTCCCGTCGCTAGCATTGGAGGTAACGTGATCTGCCAATATAATATTTTAACTATGATATCTATGGAATGTTTGTTTGATGAATGAATCAAATGTTTCCACAACAAATAGGTGTTTTCATTACGATCGGTATGGCTTGATATCTGATATTAGACAACGAAATCATTAAAAAAAAATATCGACGGTAGCACAAAAAATTAGAGACCCTTAGATATAGGTTTGTCTTTTTTTTAAACACCTTTGAGTTATTGTTTTTAAAAGCATGTTGAACGCATGTTTCAATTTTTTTACCATTCTTCTCTCATATCCTGCTTACTTTTTATCCTGCAAATTTTTTCCAATTCATCCGTCCCCCAATTCTGCCGAAAACATTTAATAGAGTTATTTCTATTGCACAAAAACTCTTCACTCCCCAAAAAATTCTTACCCATGAATTAGTTACATACACATATTTTTCAAACTATTCTATAATTTGAAGTATGTTTTGCTAGTAATTCTGCACCCATATCATCTTACAAGTATCATATCAATATGTTTGGAAAGCTTGGACATCTCAGTTTCTGGTAGAAAAGATTTTTTCAAAGAAAACTGTAAAATAAAGTGGTCCAGACTCCAGAGGGGCACTTATGTGTACCTCTGAAGCAAAGAGGTTAAGGGAAAAAACCGTTATTTTTCAAACTTTTGTCGTCGCATAAGGTTCCCAGGATCATTACTCAAGTAAAAAAAAATACGAATACAAAAATTCAAGAGCTTACCTAATGCTAACCACATAATTACCTAACCATAAACTTGGCATTTCTATCTAATCATCCCAATGAACCCATACCAGACCCGGAAGTCTAGAGCATTCAGTTCTCCCCCATTCACACACTAACCAAAATATCCATTTATTGTTTTATGGCATCTCGACATTTCAACCCTTTAGCCGTTCCCCTAATAGAGTTAAGAATAAGGATGCTTGGCGAGAAAACAAGTGAAGCCGTCAAGAAAGTCGCCAAGCAACCCTAGTAAGCCCAAAAAAACTGCTCACTCAAATGTTAGTTCACGCTAAAATGCATCGTTTTATGCTTTGAAAACCGTTGATTAAAAATCAAAAAATGACTGACTGTGCAGTTGTAGGCTGTAGAACGAGACCTAAACTTACACAAGATTGTAGTTATTCTCTTCCAGGTAAGAAAAATACATTGTAATTATTATTAGAGAGACAGAAATTGCCAAGTCGATGAAGTAAGCCATTACCTCCTACTAGATTAAAGCCGTACAACAGGAACGGTTTCCCTTCGTGACGTCATGACGTGAAGGCCAAATTTTTCTAAACTTTTCTCCTTTAAAAATGACTCGATGAATTTCAAAAAATTAAAATTACTTGAAAACAAGTAAATTATTTTTACCACAATTCACTCGTTATTCACTTATAGTAGAGAAAAAGTCAAACTTGTCGCATTATGAGTTAGAGAGAAGAACGTTCCAGTCGCTATATGAGAAGTAAGCCCATACAAACTCATCTGTAGTGCCAAAAAATTCGCCGAGAGCGTACGTTTGGGCTTAATACGAAGCCATTGATGGCTTCACTTGGCAAACTTTTTTGTATTGGTTTTTAACGACAGCATCTCCATCATCTTCCTCTAAACTCTATGGTTCCCCCAAAATACAGGTAGTAATTACCGGTCGTTTTGTTTCAACTGTCGAACTTCCCTTTCCGCTGGTTGACCCTGCCAAGGGGAAAGGTCAGTTTATGGTTGGCGAGTTTTTTTTTATTTATTTCGGCTGATGTTGGAGAGGGGATTAATTTTGCTATGGCGGATTAGTAAGTAGTGAAGTACGTTTTTTCAAATCGATTAAAATGCCCGATTAACCCAAACGAATCTAGTTTATTTTTAATTAACTATCAACTATTCCTTTGCCATCAGATCTTGTTGCTCTAGTGCGACGATAATTCCACCTAACACTATATCAGCTGAAGGTTTCCAGTTACTTGCAAATTCCACACCAGTTTATTTTTTAGTCTTACGCATTCCATAAACTAATGAATGAATTAACCATTCTCTGTCGTATATTTTATATTAAAATCAGCGGTAATTTATGTTCAAATTATCAAATTATTTTGTATCCGTCTAAAGAGACTTTATAGAGTCCACTGTCGCTTATTCGACCCCCGGATTCCCGAAAGCGCTTATATGAGTGTGGTTGGTCGTCTTTAAACTACGTCGCACTGCAGCGTTCCTGTTCTATTTCCCTACATTTTCTATATGTTTCGAGGCTAATGGGAGGGAGTGCTTCAGATATTGATGATGGCTTGGAATCTTTCCTCGAGGTTTGTTTTAGACCCTTTAAAAAAAAAATTCCGAGACTTTTTCGAATCACAAGTCGACTCTTAAATAGCCTCAAACAATTGCTTTTAGATGCATCACAGATTCTAGTTCATGAAACAAAGGGTGAAAAAAATCGGCGAAGCATGAGAAGGTCCATTTTATTGGTTTTTTAATAATAAAAACCCTTATCACTATTTCATTATAAAATAATTAAAAAATGTTTGAGCATTTAAATTTGATAATTAAGTCCTCTCGTAATTTTAAAGCAAATTTCGAGAAAAAAAATTCTTACAATTTTGTGAAAAGTTAATTCTAATTATGTAACATGCTTCCAAATTGTTTACATAGTTATTTGTCCTGTATTTTTTCGTAATTAAAACAGAATAGGAAAAAAAACATTTTAGTTGTAAATGGAATATAAATAGCTTTAAAATATTAACTATTCTCTATAAAATACAAAGAAAAGAACTTATTATCCTCCATTCACGCCTTAGACTGATTTACAGGTTTGCAAGTATACTCTGGGTGTTTTTAGTATTTTTTTGCACATCGATGTAAATGGTTGACGGGTGAATTAAATATGGCCATTTGTACTTTTCTTTTAATGAATTCCTTTGTTTAATTGTTCGATTGTTCTGAGAGCATAACTCTTTTGTATTGTCTGGTTTGTGTTTTGTTATGATGTTCTGCTGTGAAAGGGTAAACTGCATTAACCGCAACAATGAATTGGACGATTTTTTCTGTGAAATAATTAGTCTTTCTCAGTATGTTTCCTTATAGGTTCGAGTAATTTAGTTTTTGCAACAATGGTCCAAGTCATTGGGCTACTTACCGCAGTTTACCTGTCCACGACAGAGTTGTTTTCGGTTAGATTTTTTGCGTTGAATAATTTGAATATGAGATTGGGTGCAACGCATGTTTTTATGGTTATGATAGATTGTAAAACTCGTTTGATGGTTTCGTCAAATTGAAGTGTAACAATAAATGTAAGAACATTTATAAAATATATTTTAATAATGTTTTAAAGCGTATTGTAAATTTTATGGAAGTGACAAGTGAAATCCGTAATTTATTGAATGTTATTTGTATATAAAAAACCTACATTTCTGCTTTTCATTATTTTACACTAGCAAAAAGACTGGAAGAATATAAACCTCAACTACACTATTCCTTGTTTAAAAAAAAATTAACAGAAATCCAATTTGGAAATGTGTTAATTCCGCAACAGCATGGAAGTAAACGTCGAAAAATTCTTGTAGTGACATAATTTACGAAGAGTTTACATATTATTCGAAGGAAACTGTTGTACTTCAATACAAAAAGCCTTTTGAAGAAAATGTAATGAAAACTTATGCAATGTGTTGTATAGAGAGATCACGTAAAACAATTCCAGAACCGATGAGTTGCCAAGTTATGGTAAAAGAATAAGGGCATGGTTTTACACGTAACGGTTATGGTAGTGTTCACCATTTTTAGGCTGTCGGATGATATCAGTCAATTGAATCTTTCAATTGAACCACGTAACAGTTATGGTAGTGTTCACCATTTTTAGGTAGTCGGATGATCTCAGTCAATTGAATCTTTCAATTGAATCACGTAACAGTTATGGTAGTATTCACCATTTTTAGGTTGTCGGATGATATCAGTCAATTGAATCTTTCACATGATATAATATTAGGGGCTGGAGAGCCCAGTCGGTTAGGCATTCGCCTTGCAAGCGGCAGGTCCCAGGTTCGGGTCCGGACATCACCAAAAAGACTGCCGACCTATAAACGGCTCGTGCCGCCAAAATAAAATGTCCGACGAATAATACCCCGTGTAGAGGAAGTGCACGTTAAATATGCTCAAGTCCCAACGCTGCGTACGATGTCACCCTTAACTGTTGCTTTGGGTGCCTACTCAGATGTTGGCTCGTCACTTGACTGTGATTCTAAATTATGACGCCCGTAGTCAATAGCCCTCGTGTAGCTCTAGTGCGACGATAATTCAAACTAACCTTACCTAACCTTTAATAGAAGGTCTCTTCTATTTTCAAAAACCTTTCAGCTAAGGCAAAAAATGTTTCTGGAATTGTTTCAGTGTGTTGGCCTTTTGTTTAGTTTAGTTTGAATTATCGTCGCACTGGAGCTACACGAGGGCTTGGCGACGGGCGTCGTATTTTGGCCTTTTGTACAACTAATTAAATAAGGAAAATATAGAATAGCTTCCTAGAATACTTCAACAAGCATTAAAGTAGCTTCATTTAAGTACATAATTCCAAACTAATAAGTTTATCCATATTTAAATCTAGCAATACATTTTGTCTCTCATAACTTCTTTCCTTAAAAACTCTCATTATCTTGGTAATTATTTGACCTAATCATCATCTTCAACAAAACAATCCTTGTTGAAATGAAAGTTCAATAAAACTTTTAATAAAATATCTAACGTTTCTGAACACTAAATGATACAAAGTTATAAATACTAAGAGTTTATTTATCACTCACGGAATGACAACTAGCAACGATTCCTTGTGATGTTACATTGCTATTTCCGATGTTCCACTGCAATTTTGATGGACATTCTATGGTATTCCTATTGTTGGTCATTCACGTTTAACAGATAGCTATAGATATAAATGACGGATTTCAAGTTTCTACTTTATCATCTTATAGATTTGACTGGCGTGACTTATTGATGCGGGTTAAGATACGGCGTTTCTATAAACAGTTATTATTTGAGAGGATTTGAGGAGGTATAATTAAAAGAAAAAAGTAGTGGGGAATGTATCACATTTTTGCTCGATTGATATTTTATAAAACTATTAATGGGTTCACTAAACTGAATAGATGAGAACAAAGTTTAAGCTATAGATAGATAGATAGATTTTTATATATATTTTTATAGATTTATTTATATTTTTAATAGATTTATTTATATTTTTAATAGATTTATTTATATTTTTAATAGATTTATTTATATTTTTAATAGATTTTAAATAAATAATTTCAAATTTAGATTTGTCTTTTTAAGAATTAAACTTTAAAAAAAAATAAGAATACATCTTTTTGATTTAATATGTGTAAGGTTTGGACTATAGGTTAGAATTTTTATATTTTTGATTTTTTTTATAGATACATATCGAAATATAATGATTCGAACAAAAAAGTTTGTCAGAGTTTGCAATAGACAATTCGACACGGTGGTACATTCGAACTCCAATTATTCGAACCGATTGGAACCGGTTCCCAATCTGAAACTCAAAAAGTCCGATAATTTAATATTTTTTCAAGAACGTCTATATTTTAATGAATGAATTTAAGGATATTTGCATTTTCAATTATATGCTTTTAATTTTTTTTACTGTTGGTACGTTTAAACCGTTCAGGGAAAACAGTATCTTCGGTGATTTGTCTTCCGCAAGTTGTAGCCAACTGCAAATATATATTTTGCAGTTAGAACTAAATGCAAGAAAAGGTTTTTATTGACACGAAATTGGAAAAAACAAATGCACTTGTGACTTACTTACAGCTTCGATATATAGCCAAAGCAATCCTTATAACTATTTCATACGTCTAACACGTAAGTAAAGTTTTAGTACATTACATTGTTGCTTTGAAGAAATGCAATTATGGACCTACAATAATAATCATTTAAGTCTTAAATTTAAAAGTATGTACTATTAACTACTATCTTTACAGGGTACGATCATTTGCATTTGGTTGTGGTATAGCTAATACATACACGCGAAGGCAAATTCAGTTCAATACAAATATCTATATCCAAACCTTATATATGCTATTGAGGTGTATTATTATCCATTATTCAGAAAATAATTAATGGGGTTGTTTCACGGAGGATTCGGCAATAGCTCTGCGGATTTGTTTTCATGTCTCTCGAATTACTGTTGATTTGGTATTTGGGAGTGAGTTTTCGAAGAGAATATTTGAGTTGTTAATTTTTTTAAATTCCAACTTCTTTCAATGCAAGTTTCCCTTGATAAATGATTAAAACAACCAACAGCTTAGCAAGAAGTTATAATTTAAAAAAATAACAACTAAAATAACTTCTTCTTGTAAAACTCAATTTCGAATATCATAAAAGTAATTCGAGAGACATGAAAACAAAACCGCAGAGCTATTGCCAGATCCTCCGTGAAACAACCCCATTCCAAATTCTGTGACCAAAATTCTAAACACATAGAGAATTAGTTCTATAAAAAAAAGTGAAAACAAAATGCAAATACAAGTTAGAGGGTTACTGAACATAAAAAAATATAATTCAATCTTTATTTTAGTAGTAAATACAGTCAAATTTTGTACTTTTTTTTGTTAAAAACCCACGAAACTAGTTCTGTCAAAATTATATTTTCTTCCACCTTACTCTTTGAAAAATCTCTTGATTGTTGCAATTTCACGTTTGGTCCGCCAATGACCTGAAAGGTTACGGGGGAAAACTCTTTCCAGTCTAGCCGATTTTCTTAAGTAAATCACGTTCAAAGTAAAGGTTTATTGCCTCTCTCATTATAACTCTTGGTGGCTCTAGTTTTTAAATAAACTTGCTAAATGATTATTTAGTTCTTTAAATACGTCGGGGGTTGTTTTTTGAAAAAAATATGTAATACACCGTGACCAGTTAAAGCGTTTTAAAGGGACCGCGACAATATAAACAAGGTTGAAAATTAAGTGTAATAAATCATGTAAAATGCGTATTATATACTCATATTATTGATTAAAGTTATAAAATGTCATATATTGAATATAAATTTTAACCCTATGTGATACCAGCATAGTAGTGCAATTCTTCTTTCTCCGGTCAATAATATTATTTCGAAGGGGAAAAAATTTCAAATTTAGCGAAATTTAAACTTTTATCTTTAAGGGAGAATGGGCGCGCTGGACTGGGGGTCTCCAAAACAAAGTGCGTCAGTGTTAATCCTATGGAGAAAAAAATATTTTCTCTGACACATTTCTCCGGCTATATTGAATATTTTTACAAGCGGATTTTTATGTGATAAATGTAGCTGACTTACAGGTCCCGACCTTCCCAGATTTTGAAATTGGTTCGAATATTTTTTTTTAGTTTTCAATAAATAATTTTACACAAAATATTCGAAGCAATTTCAAAAAGTGGGAAGATAGAGACCTGTAAGTTATTTACATTTATTATTTAAAAAAAACCCGTTTGTAAAAATATTCAATACAGCCGGAGAAATGTGGCAGAGAAAGTAGTTTTTCGCCATTGGATTAACACTGAGGCACTTGAGTTTGGAGACCCGTAGTCCAGCACGCCCATTCCCCCTTAAGATATTTTATTTATAATAAACGTATTGTTTTGCGTTAAAACCGAGAAGTTAATTAAAAATTGCCCCTTTTAAGCAAGATATTGTAACATTAAGGTAAAAGCGCAATTCAAGGGACCGAACACGAAATTGAGTTATAAACGAGATCGTTATAACCAAGTTGGCTTGTAAATAGTATTTTATATCTTCTTGTTATCGAAATGAAATTTGAGTTATGCATGCTTTATTTATAGAAAAAGTTCAGTTTTTGTCTTAATTTGAATATGCTCTTAGCCTATTTGTAATTGATTCAACAAAACTTAATAGATTTGAATTTGTTATTTTACTGGAACAGATAGGTATTTTAAAAATGTTAGGTCGCTTTTCCGCTCACGGTATGGAACCAATCGGCAAATTGTAGTTTTTCAGAAAAATCTGCTGAAATTTATTTTTTCCATTGCATTGCATTATAGAAAAAAAATAAGTATTCGCTTACTGCATTCTAACTATTCTACAAATTTATTTAATATTTGCTTTAATCTCTAGGTATTTAAATTTTGAATATGCATTTACAACTCGAAAAGTCGTATTTGTTCGATCGGCCACTTTTCCGCGCATGGTACGATATTATGTCCATGAGCCTGTCTTTAAAAATCTAGAATTTATGAACGGACAAAAAAAACGCAGTCTTTTTTTTAAAAAAAAGGGTAATCAATTTTCCGTTTCAGTCCGCGAATTTTGACACCTTTCTCACACTTCTATGTAAATCTATGTATATAGTGATTCAGACGAAGATTGATTGTATATTTGTCTGAACTCTATCATTGTTTAAAATATATTTAACCGAAAAACAGTCTTTTAACTTAGATAAAAGACACGATATATATTTATATAATTTCTGAAATAATATTATATTCAATACAAAGATTTTATCACAATGAATGCAGGGTATGTAAATACATTTTAAATGATTTGTAAGTAGAGTAATCTTGTTCTATTGTAGTCAGATTTCCAAAGCGTCTATAAAAAAAAATAAGTATATGTAAGATGTTTACTTAGAAAATAATTTTTTTATAGTATTAAGATAGTATAATAGTTAAAAAAAATACCTTTCATACCTTGAAAATTGCATGCAATTTTTATATTTGTTTATTCCCTTTAAACTTGATAATAACCTAGTCTTCGTAATAGATTTCTAAACACATGTCACATGTTTATTTACACTTTACAAAAAGAAACTGGAATCCGGAAGTTTTCATTCATTCAAAATAAATATATTTTTTTCTTCTTCAAACAAGTTTGATTGTCAAATAATGCAAACTTGAACTTCAGGTCACCCAACTATCAATTTTCGAACAAAAAATACCGAAAAAAATGTCTTGAATCGATTTTATTCTCATAATTAAATGCGTATTAACATCCCTCTATTCTAAGGTAGAAGAATGTAGTATTCGATTTGGATTTTATGCGATTGTATTTTAAAATACGACGGATATCAAAGTTTTGAACGAGATATAAAGATTTAAGTGGTTTTATTTATCATATCTTATCATATTTCTCATCATATAATATACCTTATATTATAGAATTTTTTCTTATATATCCCTTTACACAAGAAACAACAACACTTATTTATTTACCTTTTTTACAAGATCGGTTTTTTTGTATATCAAATAATACAATTAAATTGCTGTTTTCAATGTCAGAACTGTGGATTAACTATTTCCGGGTTTGTTTATAATATAGTACTTAGAAGCAGTAGTGTATCAAGCGAATGCATTTTTTGGATAAATATATGAAATTTTATTTAAGAATAGTTCAAAATAATTGCAAAGTTTTTTAAGTGATTTAATTGGTCATTAAATAGCAATAACGTACTTGAACATATTGATATTTCTCAATAATTTATTTTTCCTTTTAATTGCTGATTATCTAAAATATATTTTATTTTTATTTAAAAATAAATATGTAAGTAATGGAATAAATTATTATGTTTAAGTAAATTGATATAAACAAAATACTTTTTTAAGTGAACCTACTTCCTTAACTAAAATTACTAAATAAAAAAAAAACTGGACTTCACCAAACTTCAATACTTTCAACGAAAGAGCCGCCGATTTGTTTAGAAATAGACACTATGTATGTGTCAGTTTACACACTATCACGAGACTTAATTTTCATATTAATATCAAAACTAGCCTTTAAAAATTGAAATTAAATTTTAAAGTAGTCTCAGAAAAATATAAAAATGAGTTTTTTTTTTTACAATTTAGAACTATATGCAGTAGGTTTAAAGCCAGAAAAAAAAGATGTTGTGATTCTCTATTTAACACATCAAATATGCAATCCTTTTCTTTATTTTGTTTAGACTAAAGTGTTTCAGATATCTTTTTTCCGAGGAAATGAATAAAACTGTAGAGCTTTATGAATGGATACATAATTTCCGTTTGTCGAATTCATAAGTAAACTATGCAATTGGTGGTTTTTCAAAAGAAGTAAATATATTCGCTGAAAACAGCAGTGCCCTCTGCGGAAGCTATGTTTTAGGAAGACGGTTTTTTTTGCACTTGATACAATACCCCTTCTAGCCACCTTATATTTAAAGTAATAAAAAACATACTCAAACATTTTCAACTTTAAAGAGAGTAACATTTATCATGCGCCTGTAATATTCTATACTAGAAAATAAATACCCGTTCCCCACACGGTCTAAAAAAAGTATTAATCAATCCAAGTAAATGTACCATTTAATCCATTTTAGGATAATAAACTTGTTATTGTTTCCGCTCATTGTAAAGTATAAAATACTGTTACTTATACTACCTTAAAAAATCTAAAATAAAAAAAATACGCTATAAAATGCACGCATAAAAGTCATCGTAATTTCCCTCATAAACATAGAAAAACTTTTGGCTCATTTGGTGCGTTTTTGGTAAGAACTTGGCGAGAAAAGGGATATAGCTACAAACACTGTTATTATACAGCTCTAGCACAATGGCCTTCGAACAACAAACCAGCTTAAAATTTTTTAAAAAAAATTATCATTTAACGCGTTTAGTTAAGAATTTGGCGAGTTTGGCAACGTATTTGGCAAAAAAAATGAAAAGAAAACCCTAATATGTGTCTCTAGTACGATGGCCTTGAACATTCATCATAGTTATAATTCACGGAAATAGCTTAAATATGCATATTTGCAATTAACAGAACCATCAATGATGAAATCATCACCTAAACCTATAATAAAATCCTAGAATGGAGACTGGAAGGAATTACGTCACTTGAAACATGTCAATTATTTTTCAAATAATGAATTTAGTTTCTGAAGGTAATGGCAACGAATAAAATAAAAAAATTTCAATTTTAATTATTTTCGTTAAAAGTTTAATTTTTTCAGCAGATGGTATCAGGACAGTAAAACAAGAAGTTCATAAAGAACTAAAATAGCCTACTTTCCTGTTACTTAAATACTTACTGAAGTTCTAATCGGGAAAAAAAACTATGTTCCAAAAGTAAATATCATCAACAGCCGTTTCTACACTAGATTTATACACATTAGAAAAAAAAATCGAAACACAGCACCCAGCTATAATTTAAACTTCTAAAAGCCAAAATCAACTATTTTCCTTAATATTCTTTCGCAAATTAATTAAATATTATTTATCATCTGCTCGTGATTTATTTGTAGTTCGAAGAATAATTAAATATTTATTAATAACAAAAGTAATGAAACTACTCCGAACTGCATTAAAAAATAAGAAATGTAAATTAAAACTAAGCATAATTGCATGCAAAAGTATGCCTTGCCGCTTTCTTGGTAGATAATTAATGAATAATCAAAGAATCGAATTGTGCTACACTTTATGACGTCTTTCCAAACTGATTCATGAAAATATTATTTTGCTTCAAATATGTTTAAATAAATAAAGTTTCTCATGCCATTGTTGATTTGGCAACAGTGATTTAAATGACTCAAAATTGAATTTCAATGTTAATTCAATGGGAAATTCGCCGAAAGATAGTAGATTTATGTCCGTCCGGACGTACAGACAGACGGACAAAAAGTATGAAAGTTGGGTATCTGAGGTCATAGCTTTCTAACAAAAAAAGAATTTTTAAGATCCGAGGGATAGAACCGATTTTGGAAGAGGGATACGGACAGACAGACAGACGGAAAGACAGACAGACATACGAACAGACAGACAGATGGACATCAACCGCATTTCAATACCTACAGTGATTTAAATGACTCAAAATTGAATTTCAATGCTAATTCAATGGGAAATTCGCCGACAGATAGTAGATTTATGTCCGTCCGGACGTACAGACAGACGGACAAAAAGTATGAAAGTTGGGTATCTGAGGTTATAGCTTTCTAACAAAAAAAGAATTTTTAAGATCCGATGATTAGAACCGATTTTGGAAGGGGGGTACGGACGGACAGACGGACAGACAGACAGACGGACAGACGGACATCGACCGCATGTCAATACCTACTTTTTCATTTTTTTTAATTCTTTCGAATTAAAAAAAGAAAAGTAGGCTAAAAATGATCGGATTTGAGCCAAAGTGGTATAGTTTTTTCAGAAAATTCAAATTTTCTCTGAAACTACATTTTGAAACCTGAAAGTTCAAAAATAAGATACTAAGTATGAACTACGCATTTGTGCCAAGTTACGAGTCAAACAGGTGTCTATTTTAAGATTCTATATGGAACATACCCACACACAAACAAACACAACTTCATTTTTATTGTTATAGATTAAAATTT
Source organism: Oedothorax gibbosus (assembly GCA_019343175.1). Classification (NCBI taxonomy): domain Eukaryota; kingdom Metazoa; phylum Arthropoda; class Arachnida; order Araneae; family Linyphiidae; genus Oedothorax; species Oedothorax gibbosus. The sequence continues at coordinate 12,201,305 of CM033271.1, forward strand.
CTTATTTGAAGCATGATAGTTTACAATGGTAGTTGTTTATATTGTATTACCATAATTTTTTATTGCATATCATATAACAACTCATAATAATTGTATATAACTACAGTTTATATATTATTCATAAACCTTTATTATTTAATGTATAAAACATTTTATGTTAACGTAAAATTTATTTCAATCATTTGCTTCAGTTTTATTTGCAATAGCATTGGTTTTATACAGGTAGTTTATTTGCATTTAAATAATTTAACTTTAACTAAATAGAACTAGTTTCAAACTAATTAGAACACTCAAGATCACAAGAAGCTTGAGACCTTTTTACATCAATTAATTCAAACTTCGAACTGCTATAGCATAAAACTATACTTATACTTCTAACATGTTTTTAAAATAATTTAAGTAAAAAAATAGTAATTTGAAATTTCAAACACATTTATTGTTTTAGGTTTAAATAATCCTGTGTGATGTTCCAACCAGATGAACCCTTTTCTTTCACAAAGGTAATTAAAATCAATATTTATTATTGCCTACTTATTTATATAATGCCTTTTAAACAATGGCTGAAAAAACACGTTTTTGGCCATCGTGACTCCTATTACGCGCCACATTCTCTTTTTAAATGAGCTTAATAAGTCAATTAACGTACAGTCCCTGTGCACATTATTAGACGCACTGCAATATTTCATGTAAAATATTAATTACCGGGTGGTATTGTAACATTTTATTATTTTAAATTGATTAGTTTTTTATTTTTATATTATCCAATCAATTACCGATTTATTTGACATAAATAAAACAGCATTAATTTAGAAAAGCATATAAGTGTATTAAGTTTTAAAGAAAAGTGAAATGAATGTTAGTAAAAGTCAATATTTAGTTGAGCCACCTTTAGCCGCGCTATCAAAGCTTTTATTCTGCGCGGCATGCTATCAATGCAAGACTGTACGGTCTCCTGCATTTGAGGATGATGATTCCACACATAAATATTCTTTTCTAGGAGCTGATACAGGTTTGTACTTGCTTACGTTCATGTATCACTTTATTAACAGTATTGCCATATGTTAAAAATAAATACAAATATGTAGTCTACAACAATTTCTTAAATAAAAATCAATAATATTGTTGTTTTAATATACCATTATTGCATAAAAACTCTTAAGAAACATAAAATTACTTAAAAAAAATACAGTGCGTCTAATAATTTGTCCAGAGACTGTATGTTGTTTAAGGGTAACTTTAAAACAAGCAAAACCATTATACTAGTCACTTTCTGTTGATAACACAGTGCTAAAAACTAGGAGCGTGTAATAATGCACGATTTGTAATTACCACTCTTTAAATCGATGTATTTAAAAGTAATTATGTACCCTATAAGGTAATTTCAATGACTTTAAAACCTAACCTTCTATGGCAACTACCGTTTGCGCATGCGTGATATTCTCAAAGTCCTTATGATATAGGTACTGGGAATTCGTTACCCAATTTGAAGTTTTGATTTTTTTCGTTTTTCATCGATACTTTAAAAGCCAAAACAGTTCAACGACACCTATTCCTCGCGCATGCGCTATTATCTCGAAAACTTTATTATGACGTCCTTAGTATACTAGAAACTCGTGTACCAAATTTGAATACAGATATATTTTTTTAAACTTTTCAAATTATTTTCTTAGCATTTCTTTGACACAAAAAAACGTGAATATCCCCAAAAGTGGAGCTATTCGGAAAACTAATTTCAGATCTAGAATCAGCTAGCTAAATGCAACTAAAATCAGTTTTAAAAAAAATCATAGGCATCAAATCAGATGATGCCCTGTCTAGTTGTAGGCGAAACCGTTTTTATGGTTTTACCTGCAGTTTTCACCCGTGAAATGCTGAACACTGCTGCAGTAGCAATGAGCGGCAGACTATTTTTCCGCACTTTAAGGGGATACGGTACCCAAAACATTATTTCTAGAAATAATAACATAACCTTGTAAATTATAGTGGTTTTATATAATGTTCACTCTAAATAAACATTTTCTAGCAATAAAAACAAATGTTTACAAGTATTTTTTTATTAAAAAAAATGTCAAAATTTTGAACGTTTTTAAAACGCTACTCCTCTTTCAATTTTGAGAATAACTCCACCAAACTTTTATAGTTTGTTCTTAGAACTATTTGTTCAAGAACTGTGCATGGATTTTAATAAATATGTAAGTTATAGTTAAAAAGTAACATGTATTTATATTGAAAATCACAAAAAATTACAATTATTGAATTCAACATTTTTTTAAAAACAACTATACATAGTAGATCTTATTCCATGCACGATTTTGTGTACCATATATATAAGAACACAGGTTAAAAAATTTCAAAATTCTAACTTAATTATTAAAAAAAACCTTAGGGATTTATTAAACACAAGAATTGAAAAACGCGAAACCGAGAAAAAAGGTTGGAAGCAGACGAAATACGTATTCAAACTTATAGGAATGACTCCAGAAAATATTTAATAACTTTTTTTCTAGAAAAGATATCATTATGAAACTTTCAGTAAATGTTCAGAAAAATATTGTTAATAATAAAAAGTAAAAACTGAAAAATCGATATTTTGACCAATTTTTGGGTACCGTATCCCCTTAAATTCACTTATTACTGCCACTATTTGACTGAAACTGTAAGTATATTTTTCGCTTCTGTCGCATGCGAAAGATTCATTGGACATAGCCTTGAAACTAAAATCACCGTAAGTACAGCAATTATTAAAATAACCGTTTCATGTAAGACAGGCCTACTACTCACTTTCTACTGATAATTATAGGTTTTAAGGTCCGCATCACCCGATTTTGGAACGAAAAGGTGGCGGGCAAAATGTCGCGGGATGTAATATCGCCGGACAAAATATCGAATCGACATTATCACGTGAGACATAATTTCGTGTCTGGTAAAACATAAGTAGATTCATGTGTGATTCCAAGGTAGTTGTGAGAATGTAATATAGTATTAAACTATTTACAAACAAATATACGCATCGAATTACTTATTACTTAGTTTGTGACGGATGTGTAGTTAAAGTTGAAAATCTAACTTAACATTTAGAAGCTACGCAATATAAAGAAATTTAATCGTGACAGACACGTTCACACAGATGAAATCCAGATAATAAATGATAATAATGAAATACAGATGAAAAAATTATAAAATTGATGGACATTAGTTTTAAGGAAACATTTTCGTATGAGAAAAGAATAAATTAGAATAATTTAGAATTAAAAATATTTTTAGTTTTATTCAATTTTTTAAACATATTGATAATAGAGAAATTAGAAAAATACATTATTATATATATTAGACGATTATTAAAATTATCTTTATTACCAACAAATTTCTACCAGGTTAAAGTTTCGCAATCTGCTATCAAAAAAGGCAAGACATTTTTAAAAATGTGAAGAGCGATATTTTTAAATAAACTCGGATGCGAAAGCTGGCACAAGTTTAATTTCTAAAGGGGGATACGGTACTCAAAAATTGGTCAAAATATCGATTTTTCAATTTTTCCTTCTTATTATTCACAATATTTTTCTGAACATTTACTGAAAGTTTCATAATGATATCTTCTATAGAAAAAAGTTATTAAATATTTTCTGGAGTCATTCCTATAAGTTCGAATACGTATTTCGTCTGCTTTCAACCTTTTTTTTCCCAGTTTCGCGTTTTTCAATTCTTGCGTTTAATAAATCCCTAAGGCTTTTTTGCTAATTAAGCTAGAATTTTGAAATTTTTAACTTGTGTTCTTATATATATGGTGCAAAAAATTGTGCATAGAATAAGGTCTACTATGTATAGTAGGTTTTTTTTTATGTTGAATTCAATAATTTGTAATTTTGTGTGTGATTTTTTTGATATTTGCAGTATAAATGCATGTTACTTTTTAACTGTAGCTCACATTTTAAAATTCATGCACAGTTCTTGAATAAATCTATATATATAATACTCTTATACGGCACCCAAATTTCCTTATATTTATATCTCTGGAATGGCAACAATCGAAATGAACAAATATACTACTAATTTCAAAATGGCCGACTGAAAACAACAAAAAAGGTTTTGAAACAACAACTTTAGGATAGAATTAGTAAGTTTAAATTTAAACATGCATAATATTAGGGACGTTTAAAGTTTGAAAATTTAAATTATAATATCGATCGACTGAACTACCAAACACTATTGTTAATAAAAAAAGGGAAAATTAAAATTGTTTTTAAACATAGTTTCTGAGCGTTGACGGCTACCACGGTTTCCAATTTATTTACAAATGGATCTTATTCAAGCAGCGACATATTTTCGCAATGATAACCATTAATTTATAAGCATTAATTTGTAATTATGTTATTTTAAAAGGATACTAAAGGCGGTTAACCTAAAGGACCATGTCCGGGTTAGCGAGCGATAGCGAGAAGGGGGCGTCAAACTATAAAAGTTTGGTGGAGTTATTCTAAAAATTGAAAGAGGAGTAGCGTTTTAAAAAAGTTCAAAATTTTGACTTTTTTTTAAATGAAAAATTACTTGTAAATAGTTGTTTTTATTGTTATAAAATGTTAATTTAGAGTGAACATTATATAAAACCACCATAATTTAAAAGTTTATGTTATTATTTCTAGAAATAATGTTTTGGGTACCGTATCCCCTTAACCTTATTAACCTGGTGACTATGTAACTACTTTTAAAGTTTTTTTCAACGTCAGGAGGAAAAACCTAAACACTTTTGAATTGGGACGTTTTGAAACGTTTGATAATACAGTTTAGATAACGTTAATGATTATATAACGTTAAAAATAGTACCGAATAAATTTAGGGGAAAGTTTTCTACAATTTTTATTCATATCCTGCTTATTTGTTATTATAGAAGCTCCGTTTCTATATTTATCTAAATTTGTTTGTTCTATATTTATTGTATATTTCTTTTCCGACAGGTACCATTGCGCTAAAAACATACTTTAAACTTGTAAATAGTATTGGCAATATTGAAAAGAAAATCTTATTTTAAACATGTTTAGATTTACAAGATGAAAATGTCTTTATATAACCTGTAATCGCTGTTATTTAGAAGTGAGCGACTACCTCTCTTGTACAAAAATTTAAATTGTAATCCAAAAAAAGTTAATATAGTAAATATTTTGACATTTTAAACATATAACAAACACCGATTAGCACAAATAACCTATTTCGGTTGACAAGAAAATAATGGAAACAGGAAAACTTGAATAGTTGTTTTTTTCATCAAATAATGAATCCAGATAACATGTAATATTATGGGAATTGGTCTTACTTTTATTTGTATTTATTGTGTTACTTGAGATATTCCTAACTGATAAAAAGTTGTAGTTAACCTTAGCATAAACTGAATATTAATTAAAACGAAATGGTTTTCAAGATATAACATCTGAACAGATAATAAATATATACTAGGGGGCACGCCCCCTTCTCGCTATCGCTCGCCAACCCCCGGGAACTGCTTGCGCAGTTCCCTTTGGATCGCTTCGCTCGCTCACCGTTCATTGAAATATTTTAGTCTAGCCACAAGGGTTAACCTTGAGGAACAGGTCCGGCAATTTTTTCGCCAATTAACCCCGCCAAATCGGTATTATGGCAGCCATTGGCTACGAAAATCGCAACGGATCGTATTTTAAACGAATACTTATCAAATAGTTAAGTTTTTTTTCTATGTATTCTGTTTGTATTAGAGAATTTATTTTGCTACTTTCTTTATAAGTTGATCCTGTCCATTTCTTTCATCGCAAAGAATTCTTAAATCGTATTAATATATTTAAAATAATAAGTACTATTAATCATTAATTATTAATAGAACTCATTTCCTAAATTATTTTTTGTGCACATTGTTTTGAACTTGCAGAAAACTGTTGAGTTCTGATTTTCTTATTTTAAAATATCGCTACTATCTACGATCGCAAATGCCACGATAATTTTTAATAAGGAAATCTTTCATATCCTCTCAGCAGACATTTTCAGTTTTGAGCAGCATTTTATGTAATTATTTGTTGTCATTTCACAGACTTGGCAAACGATCGGTTTGTTGTCATTTTGACTTGGCGACATTTTTCGACTGGCGCCAAATCCGGACAATGGTCCTTTAGGTTAACTGCCTTTAATATCTTTTTAAAATGAAATAATTATAAATTGATGCTTGCAGAATAGCTATGATATAATGACGAGTTTCTATTTGCCCTCCTAAACCCGAAAATGCCCAAAATGTGGTAAACATTCCACTTCATATTCGACGTCTCGACAGGGCTGGGAAGCCAAGTCGTTAGAGGCGTTCGCCTTGCATGCGATAGATCCCAGATTCCGCCCGGGCATCGCCAAAATAACTTCCGACCTAGAAACGGCCGGCCCATGCAGCCAAAAATGACCCGTATCCCGAATAATACCCCGTGTGGTGGGAGTGCAGGTTAAATATTTTCAAAGTCCCGACGCGGCGTACGATGTCGCCTTTAAAAGTTGCATTGGGTGCCTACTCAGGTGTCGGCTCGTCACTTGACTGTGGTTTTAAATTAAGACGCCCGTGGCAAATAGCCCTTGTGTATAGCTCTAGCGAGACGATAATTCAAACTAACCCTAACCCATGCAACTGGATGCAAATAGATACAATATGTTAAATTTTCAACTTCGCCAAAAGCCGCCAATGCCAAAATTCTAATAATGATTCAATTATATCATCTGTACCAAATTTCCAGTTTTATAAACATAAAATACATAAGCTATATACGTACAGAGAATCGACATTTCTTCGAAGTATTCATGATATCTAGAATAGTTATATCGCCTTTACTGTCATCAGACATTGTAGCAATATCATCAATTCTTACCATTTGTAAACTTCAATTAAATTAAATTCGGAAAAAAAATCAAAAGATTTAAATTCTATAAATCAAATAAAATAATGATCTTCAAATATCAATCCTACAAATTAAACTCACGTTAGAAAACGAAATTTATAAATTAAAAGTTCATAATAATGCTATTCCTATGGAGAAATCGGCTCACATTTTGCCTTCCTACACCCGGTCGGGTTCGAATTTCGAAAAATCGCTTTTTAAATGACGCCTACGATATAAAAAGAATATTTTTCTAAAATTTGATAGCTCTACCTCCAGTAGTTTGGGCTGGGCGTTGATACGTGAATGAATCAGTGAGTGAGTGAGTGAGTCACTCAGGACTTTGCCTTTTATATATATATAAGAGATAAAAATATGGTAAAAACTTTATTAATCGAGTAAAGATAGATAATGATGATTTTATTGTTAGCGGTCAGTTTTACTTTCATTTGTATTTATGGTGTTACTTAAGATATTTACTATATCGGAAGTATCCATAACTGGCAAAAGTAATTGTAGTAACTTAATAAAATGAACAAAAGTATGAGATTTGAAGATTTTTTTTTGTCGTGTCCATGAGAGTCGAACTCTATATGTGTCCGTGAATTTTGATAATTTCTTCTACGACTTGCTTGATGTTGTCTCCATACGGATCTAGCATAGTCGGCAGTACTCCAATCTTTCTTGGCTGGCGCTCATAGCCGGACACTCATAGATGTGAGTAGGCGTAAGCTGTGTATAAGGACAATGTTCACAGCTTCTATAGATCTTCTTGCCATCTCCATCTATCTTCATACCCCTGTGGTGTCCGGTTCTCAGCCTAGTTATGGTTTTAAGAGTAGATCTGTTCGCAGTTATTTCAGAGAGAAGATGTTTGGTCTGGATGGATTTTTCTCTAAGCTTATATCTGGCCACTGCATTCTTATCCTGAAGAGAAACATCACTGCAGCTAGTGTTGAGGTCTCTGCCCTCCTTGGCCAATCTATCCGCAGTTTCATTATCTTCTATGTCGACGTGTGCAGGAATCCACTGGAGGATGCAGGTCTTGTTTATAGTCTGAAGATCTTGAAGACCTGAGATGATTTCTTGGGTGATAGAAGAATGTCCTTTTAGAATTGCTTGGAGGGCGGCCTGATTTGAAGATATTTTAAAGAATTAAAGGACAGTGGGAACAATTACATTGGGAATTCAAACACAATGCTTCCCGAACAGTAATAAAAATATCGATGTCAACCAACTGACGAATTAAAGATCCGGCTAGCCTATACGGATATCAGACGCTCGTTTAAAAAAGTTCTGTTAAAAAGAAGCTTAAGGAATAGCTCCATCCACTTCTTGATTTTCACACGTGTAGCAATCAAAGTTAAAATTCTGTTGTTAGGAACATGGTTACTCTTCAAAAGAAAATTTTGCAGGAAATAAAAAATTTATAACTAAGTGAAGTATAGTGAAAAAAAAGTCCACCGCATATAATAATGGCATTTTTGATTCCTCATCTTGGAAATAACCTTCTAACCGGAATATGTCATTTTGACCTCTAATCCGCTACTTAAGTAATCACATGTGACCTTTATATGTCTACTTGTCAATGTGCAATGTTTAATTGAAATGTGGTCAACTTTACAAACTTCAACAGTTCCAAAATTTTCTTGTATAACTGCCCTTTTCGCTTTACCAGCAATACTTCAGGTGTTGTAATAATTTATTACTCTTTAAACGTAGAGTGAAGCAAGAATTCCTGTTGAGAATGATAAAAATTTGCAAATTCGTTTGTCGAGCAAGATGATTTTGTTTAACTGTTTTTGTTAGTCCTAAATTTCCCTTCATAACTTGCCCTTTTTGTTTTACCAGCAATAGTTGAGTAGTTATCTATAATAATAAAAGAAAGTGTCTGTCTGTTTGTCTGTGGATCGTGAAAGACCTACTTATACGGCTCGAAAAAATTCGAAATTTTTAATATAGATTCCCTGTAATACCTACGTGTGCACCTGAGGCTTAGTTTTTTCATATTTGATTACGATTTTTTAATTAATATAATTATTTACAAAAATACGTCATCCACATGAGAGTGAGAGACCGAAACTGGGGCTTGAAAACACATGGGCCGGGCCGAAACAGGGGCTTTACGTCATCCGTAGATAAACATGAAATTCAGTAAGAAGAGCCGTTAAAAAATTGACACACATTCGATTTCTACTTTTAATTTTCAATTTGAAAGAAATTTTAGCGCGAGCAAAAATTAAGTATAAACACGAAATATCAAGAGGTTTTAATTTGTAGGATTGTTATTTGACTATCATTATTTTTTTTCATTTATTGATTGTTAAATTTCAAATATTGCCAAAAGTCGCCAATGAAAAGACCGACCATTTTATTACAGCTGTGTCAAAAACAAATCACCGTTTTTAAAGGTTAACCCGTGCGACGCCGGGTTTAGAAAGCTAGTACTATAAAAAGTAAAGTGAAACAAGAACTTATGTTACGAATAATAAGGAAAACATACAGGAACATTCGAGTAGCAAAGGGATTGTGTTTAACCGATTTGTTAGTCTAAAATTGTCCTGTATGAATGTCTATTTTGCTTCACCAGCAGTAGTTTAGTGGTTATAATAAATTAGCAAGCACTAAACGTAGAGTGAAACAAGAACTCCCGTTGAGAATAATGAGGAAAACATATAGAACTGTTCCTTAAGCAAAGAATTTTATTTTACCGAGAACAAAGAATTAAGATAAATTTATCGATGAGTCTAAGAAATGGGATTGAAAAGGCACAAATAGATTGTAAAATATGCCTAAAAATATACTTTTGACAATTGTTTGAAACAAAAACTTTTCAATTTTTGCTGTCAAATTTCCCATTTTTCTTTTCTGACCAATATTACATTTTTAGTATGCATAAGCGTTTCAAGAAGACGACCCTTCTTTCTTGCCATCCCTATGCTCATTAACACCTTTATTTATCTGTAAAACAAACACAAATTTCTGTACATTTAGTAGTATACTACCTATAATAATAAAAGGAAGAATCTGTCTGTTTGTCTGTGGATCGTAAAAGACCTACTTATACTGCCCTAATAAATTCGAAATTTTTAAGATAGATTCCCTTTAATACCAACGTGTGCACCTGAGGCTTTGTTTTTTCATATTTGTTCCATTTTTTGAGAAAATTCGAATTTTCTGAAAAAAATACACCACTTTCACTCAAATCCGATCATTTTTTCCCTTTCGTGTTGCCATTCGAGAAAAGAAATTAAAATGAACACAAAAATTAATTAAAATTGAAATTGCTTTTATTTTCTTGCCATTACCTTAGAGACTAAATTAACGATAAGTTTTAAACGCCAAAATTAACTATTTTCATTAATCTTTTTTCTCAGATTTAATAATTAGACTTTATCGTTTGCTAAATTTGTTTAAAGTTCAAAGAATAATTATGTAATCTTTTTAATAAATATTTTTGTCGCCACAATTTCCCATTTACATTTCTTTCGAAAATTCACTTATTTATAGTTTGTTAAATTAATTTACAGTTCAAAAATATATAATTTGTACAATTGATGCTTTAAAAATAAAAGCGAACTTAGCATATTTTTTTTATGCCAAGTTAGAATTCTCTATGCATCTTTCTACATACATATATATAGAACCATTAAAAGAACTCTATTGTGATAATACAACAATCCAAACCGAATTATATCACATAAATAAATATTTTTTCAAGTGTGTTTATTTTTATTTTTAACAAAAGTTTCTCGTACGTTTAACGAAATGGCAACAGTGAAAATATTGAATAAAAATGGAATTTGCATGTTATTTCAATGTAGATTAAATTTTTAGTTATTTAAATTTTAAATAAGCTTCTAGTTTAAATTTTTTAATGAAATTTGGCATGTAGCCTAATCTGATTTTTTGCTTCAAAATGACGTATCCCACTTGTCTGTGGGACTTGTGGATGACAACAGTGAAAATATGAATAAAAATAGAATTTGCATGTTATTTCAATGTAGATAAAAAAAATTAGTAATTTAAATTTTAAATAAACTTCTAATTTAAATTTTTTAATGAAATTTGGAATGTAGCCTAATCTGATTTTTTGCTTTAAAATGACGTATCCCACTTGTCTGTGGGACTTGTGGTTCTTTCTGTGAAAGTGGGTGACAGACGGACAGACAGACAGACGGACTGAACGATTATAAAACCTTCCACTTTTTACGTTATAAACGTAGTGTGGAAGCTAAAACCAGAATGGAGGTTTTGACGTAAAATAACATTGTTATACAATTATGGTTAATTTTGAATTTATCCGGAAAATCGCGATGACAGTAAGTTCATAGTGAGGAAAATTTTTGTGATCTGAGGATGTGCATTTTATAGTGATATATTTATATTTTGGAATTTTAAAGCAATATAAGTAACAAGAATTTATTCTTTATAATGAACGGGAACAAAGGCAAAGTTTATTATCCTATAGCAAATCAAATGGCACATATACTTGGATCGATTTGATATTCTTTTAGTCCGTGCGAAGAACGGGTATTTATTTGCTGGTATGGAATAAACCATAACCTCAATCATTACTGTAGAAGTAAAAATTTAGTAAGGTAACAAACAAATTATACCTCTCAGTGTCTGATTGTTACAGCAATGCTGACACTAATTTTTTTTCTCCAAAATTAAAACCAACCATTCTTATTACTGTCATAATACCCAAAATAAATAGTCGTGAAACGTCAACTGACGTGTAAAAATAAATGCAATTTTTTTTAACAGAAATGAGTAACCAATTTACGTATCCAATTATTACACAAAAATAGATCTCATTTTAAAAGCCGTCACAACTGTGACCTCCATGAAAAATTGTGGATCCAGTTCATTCAGAACAATAGAAAGCATCCACGCCTTTTAAAGTAAATTAGACATATATATTTCCATACATTAAGGGTCTAGTTCAAAACTCACATTCTCCAAAGTATAACTAAAATATAGGGTCCGGCCTGTTCTTTGGCGACTTCTTCCAATTGAATTTACGATCATCAAAAGTCGCCAATGAACGGGCGGGCCCTGTATCTTAGTTATACTTTGAAGAATGAGCCTTGCAAATACTCTTCCATATGATGAATTGTTCTCTTTGTAATCTTTCTAATAACTAAAGATATATTAGGTAGATTCAGTTTTTCAGTTAAACAAGGGTCATAGTGTGAGATTAAATAGATTATTAGGTGATGTTTATACAAAAAAGAACTCATTGTCATGTCAAGAAACGTTTGTTAACCTTTTAACTGGAAAATTGATTGAAAATTGTGTTCTTATTCTCCATTTTTGAAGTGAAAAGGATTTGTAAGAATAAGTAATGAAATTTTTCAAATAAAATAAAAATTTTGACGAGTAAAGTGAACTAGATTAAGTTTCCTTATAATTTAACTACTTTCAAACAAGGAAACTGTCAATTTAAAAGTTTAGTTTAGGCGATACGTCATCTTTTCTTATTTAGTAATAGGTAATGTACGCATTTTTTGTAATTGTAAGTTTTATTTTTACATCCAGTACAAAAAGGTATCATGCACCTAGTGCTTGTTTGGATTTTTAGCCTCATTTTCTTTTTTTAATTCGAAAGAATTAAAAATGAAAAAGTAGGTATTGACATGCGGTCGATGTCCGTCTGTCCGTACCCCTCTTTCAAAATCGGTTTTATCAATCGGATCTTAAAATTTCTTTTTTTTGTTAGAAAGCTATGACCTCAGAGACTCAACTTTCATACTTTTTGTCCGCCTGTTTGTACGTCCGGAAGGACATAAATCTACTATCTGTCGGCGAATTTCCCATTGAATTAGCATTGAAATTCAATTTTGAGTCATTTAAATCACTGTTGTCAAATCAACAATGGCATGAGAAACTTTATTTAAAAATATTTGAAGCAAAATAATTTTTTCCTGAATCATTTTGGAATGACGTCATAAAATGTAGCACAATGTGATTCTTTGATTGTTCATTAATTGTTTCCAAGAAAGCGGTATGGCATATTTTTTGCATACAATTCTGCTTAGTTTTAATTTAAATTTATTTTTTAATGCAGTTTGGAGTAGTTTACTTATTTTGTTATTAATAAATATTTAATTATTCTTCGAACTACCAATAAATCGAGCAGATGATAAATAATATTAAGTTTATTTGTGAAAGAATATTAAGGAAAATAGTTGATTTTGGCTTTTAGAAGGTTAAGTTATAGCTGGATGCTGTGTTTAGCGATTTGTTTTTCTAATGTGTATAAATCTAGCGTAGAAACGATTGTTGATGATATTTACTGTTAGGAACCTAGTTGTTTTCCGATTAGAATTTCAGTAAGTATTTAAGTAACAGGAAAGTAGGCTATTTTAGTTCTTTAAGAAATTCTTGTTATTGTTTGCATTGCATATCAAGACTAAATAATCTACATAATTGGGTGATCAAACGTACAACATTTCGCAATGCAGTTTAGTCAGTTATTCAACTATAAAAACTACCCAAATAGTTATGGATACATAATAACATCATAGTTTTTCCAAATGAAAACGACGTAAAAAAAATTCGATTTATGAAAATTTTATCATGATTCCATAATTGAAAAATTAATCACTGATAAAAGTACTGTCAGGCCATAAGTAATAATTTAGATAAATTGTCATATAGAGCCATTCCAATTAACTGACTTATAAATTGCTAGACTATATAAATCGCTATATGTAGAATTGGTTAAAACCAATGAAAGTTTTCCATTCAAGCATTTTCCTTTAATAAATACTTCAAGAAAGAAGCACATCGGGAAATTCTCCAATGGACTGGGACCATCCTGTAGTAAGACGAAAATTCAACCCTAATCAGACCTGTCAACTGTGGCTGTAGTGTGACATTAATTAAAAAAAACATCCTGCCAAATCTCTGAATTGAACTATAGGTAATAATAATTATTTTCTAGATTACGTGGCCCTTGAGAAAATCCGACAATTGGTACACATCCTCTTCGCTCCAGAGGTACACATACGTGGTTCTTTATAGAATTCCCTTCAAGTATTTTCAGCAGTTAATTTAGTTAAGACATTTAATACCCAATCAAAAGTTACATAGGACTATTTATTGCAAAAGACTGGCAGAGCTTGTTTATTCATGGCACACCAAAAATGCGCATTTTTAATCCTTAAAACCTCAAATTTCACTGAATTGACGTGCCCCTCAGCAAATGTTAAAGGCTAATTTTGTTGAAATTACTTGCAGGGGATATTTTAAGACAAGGGCTTCAGAAAGTAGTTAAGGGGACACGGTACCACTTTCAATTTTTTTAAATTTTGACATATTCACTATAAAATTGGTGTTTTATTAGTTCAACCTATATTTAAAAACAATATATGACAAAAAAAAATTTAAAAACTTTTAATTTTTAAGTTATTTAAAAAAAATTAATTTTTTTAAACTTTTTAAAATACTAAGGCTTTTTTAAATACAAATATTTTAACCCAATTTGTTTTCCTCGTGTACTTTAAACTGTTTTACATAAGAATTGGTATCCAAATTTGATTTATCTTCAGTAGTTGTTTCATAAAAAAATATTTATCTAGAAAATCCCCATTTTTTTTAGCATATTTGGAAAATTTCGACTTTAGTATTTTTTTATAAAAAGTTTTACTTTTGAAAACAATTTTGATACTAATTCTTAATGTCAACATATTTGACAGACTGCATACAAAATTCCTTAGACTTTTATCAATAATTAAAAAAGCCTTAGCGTTTTGAAAACCTTGTCATCAAGGAAAAATGAACACCGAGAAAAACACGTTTAAAGTTTTCATTCGTTTGCATTTTTATCCTACCTTTCCGCATAAAAAGTGGAATAACTTTTTTTAAAATATAGCTACACTTTTGAAACTTGGTAGACTTATTAAAAAGATTCCAAACTTTAATTTTAGCAAATAAAAAAAATCGCAATTTTTGCCTTTTTTCAGGTACTGTGTCCCCTTAAAAATCTGCTATTGCCGAGGTATATCCGGAGAGTAGGCATGTCTGCCTTAACCCTTTACCCACTCGACCAACCACAGTATAAATAATAATTGTGACAGATTTGACGGGATACAACATAACCACTCCTTTTTTATGTCACATTTTCTTGAAAAAATCTGAGGGTTAATCCCTTTGAACCCCATTCACAACAAAACAATTTCATACCAGAAGGCACGCCTTAAATAACAAAAAAATGACAACTGTAGTTGGATCATAAAGTGCAAAAGATGAGTTAAGTAATTTGGAGATTTCCGTTTTCGCTTCTTCCTTCAGAATTTTATTAAACGAAGAAGCGTGTACGGGAATATGTTTGTGAACAAGACCCGTTTTATAAATTTTAGAGATGTAATTGTGTTGAACCCATGGTAAGATATATGAATTATATAAATGTGAGATAAAAATAAACTGTGTCGAAATTGAATTATTTTATACAATGATAGTTTTTTTATTGGTGCTTGAAGTGTTTAGTTTATAGTGTGAAAGATATAACATTAAAGCTTTAGGGTATCCAATAAAATTCGTGTAACTTCAAATATCTTTAAAAAACCGCCGTTACAAAACAATTATCTGCAATGATAGAACAAATGAAAAAGCGGTGGAATCAGACATTTTAGGTCATATATGACATGGGTTTTAGGTCATAGGCATCAGACCCGTGTTTTATTGAAAATGGAAAAAATAGTCTATGATTAAAAAATTTAAAATCCTTTATTCTGCCGATGACTTAAAAGAACTCGCCTTTAGAAATACAGTTCCTTTTTTTTTAATTTTCAAACTTTTTCTTTTTGAAATTAAATCGTAACAGACAGAAAGTCACCAAGTCTAAAATAAAAAGAAATATAAAGGGTTATGATAAGAATAAAAGCAGTAAAAGAATTATATTGTTTTACTTTATCATGTAGGTAAAAAAAAATCAGATTTCTACCGAATTGGGTATTGTGATTTTAATTCATACCCATATATCCCTAATAAAAAATAAATAGAAAATATCACAAGTTATGTTTTCTAAAAGTAATTAACTCTATTCACATGTACTTAGTTATTTCATCGTACAATAAACACAATTTTAGTGATGATATAAATCAAGATGTATATTCAATTTAAAGAATAATTATATGCATAATTTTATATCCTTTTAAAATTATGATAAATTTTAAACATCCATCATTTACCAATAACAATACAGAAAGTAGTTCTATTCAATCAAGACACTCATTAATTTAAAGTAATCTTACTTTCGTAAGTGCCAAGTAAATCTAACCCACTTAAAAACGTGGAAAAAACTAATTGATTTAAAGTACATTGTTTTAAACATCAACTGTCGGGTTAACAAGATTTATATAACTTTCGTAAAAAAACCCAAAGATTTATGGTTTTGAACTTCGCTCTAGATATTATTGAATTGGTAAGAAAGATAAAAATAAAAGTATTACCTTCAAATAAGAAAACTTTAGAACTATAACGTAAATGTGTAGCAAAGATTAAATGTACTGTTATGTTTGCTCATCACATAAAAATGCGTTTTTTTAATGAAATAAATACTTTTTGTGTAATAGTATATAGTGTGGGACCTTTGACAAACTCTGGTTTAGTGTTACTTGTTTTGAAATGTTAAAACTATGATATTTATAGAGGGAATATTTAAGTATTCATCATAATTTTCATATGGTTTTCGAAGAGTATTACTAATTTTTTTAAGAATGCCCCTTTTTGTGGTTTCAATATTCTGTTAAATATTATTAAATGTATCTTCATAATTTGTATCATAAATTTTGTCAAAATGAGCCACAGGTATAAAATATATACAGATATATAAAATATATACAGATATATAAAATATATACAGATATATAAAATATATACAGATATATAAAATATATACATATATATAACAGAGCTATAGATTGTTTTAATTAAAAAAAAATTCTCTATCTAAAAAATGCATTAATTACGTAAGCAATGCTATAACAAATAGGTTCATTTTTAACCAAAACATGTAATAATGCATAAACCTGTGAGACTACTTCTTAAATCACGCGAATTTGGAGAGTAAGACGTGATGATATGCATGTAATCTATTAATCATCCTACCTCAGGTTTTCCTCACTGTGATAATTAAAATTAAGTGAATATGCATGCTAAATATATGGAATGTGGTCAGTAAAGTATGTTATTTCTCATATTTACTAGAATCCATAAATTAATGTACTTCTTTTCTTCTGAATATCCGCTTTGTGGTGCAGCTGTTTGTGATAATGATTAATTTGCGAAGGGTGAAGTTCTCCAAAGTATAACAAAGATATCGGGTCCGGCGCGTTCATTCGCGACTTTCGATAATAGTAAATCCAATTGGACGGAGCTGCCAATGAATAGACTGGACCCTATAGCTAAGTTGTACTACATTAGACCTCTGATGGTCGCACTGCTAGGCTCACAGATCCCCCCCTTGCAAGGTCATAAGTCATATATTTTTTGGAGTATGTGAGTTTTGAAACTACACCCTTTATGTATCTGTTTCATGGTGAAACTGTTTCATGGTGAAACTGTTTCATGGTGAAACTGTTTCATGGTGAAACTGTTTCATGGTGAAACTGTTCCATGGTGAAACTGTTTCATGGTGAAACTGTTTCATGGTGAAACTGTTTCATGGTGAAACTGTTCATGGTGAAACTGTTCCATGGTGAAACTGTTCCATGGTGAAACTGTTTCATGGTGAAACTGTTTCATGGTGAAACTGTTTCATGGTGAAACTGTTTCATGGTGAAACTGTTTCATGGTGAAACTGTTTCATGGTGAAACTGTTTCATGGTGAAACTGTTTCATGGTGAAACTGTTTCATGGTGAAACTGTTTCATGGTGAAACTGTTCCATGGTGAAACTGTTCATGGTGAAACTGTTTCATGGTGAAACTGTTTCATGGTGAAACTGTTTCATGGTGAAACTGTTTCATGGTGAAACTGTTTCATGGTGAAACTGTTTCATGGTGAAACGTTTCATGGTGAAACTGTTCATGTGAACTGTTTCATGGGAAACTGTTTCATGGTGAAACTGTTTCATGGTGGTTATTAAGTAAAATTTATCTTAATGGTCTAATAAAAAACTATTGTTTTGTAAATACATGCAAAAAAATTAATAATTTAGAGATTATCTACAATTCAATTTATAAATTAAATCCATTAAAATTTTCCAATAGGGTCTCTTTTCTGAACTATATCTTTGACTTTTTTTTTACTTCATCACCTATTATATGTTAGTATCATATTGTATTACGATAAATATAGATAAAATATTTTTTTTAAACATGGGCTCACAGTAAACAATAAAAAATCGTTAAATTGAGTTAAATGGATAATGGATATACACATACGGGTAAATATTTTTTTAACTGATTTCAGAATTTAAAAAATATATAAGTTTGTTTGATTTCTTATAAAGTATATAATTGTTGTATAACCCGCTTCCACACAACAGTTGTGTTTAACAGGTAAAAAGGCGACAAACACAGCATTAATGTTCTATATTAAACATTTACATGCTAAATTTGGCTAGTTTCATTTATTTTATTTCGAAAATTCAATAATTATTACTTAACGTTTGAAAAAATTCATTTATATTTCAAAGAATAAATATGTAATATTAATCGCTTTTAAATAGAATTAAAGTATTTCATATCAACGTACAAAGAATCTCGTAGTGAAATATATTGGACGTCATTTCAAACAGATCGATGTCGCAAAAATAAATTTAATTTATTGTCTAAAAGAATTAGTTTGTCGAGCGATTGTTGCAAATGGAAATGGTGATTTCATTCTAATAAAAATGTCTTCCTATATGCTTTTGAAATGAGCATTAAATTTTGCAGTTTTTCAAATATTTGAAGTACTTCGAATTCGAATTCTTTCCTGAAAATTTCAATGTATTATAATTTCGATGCGCTGAATTTTTTGACGTATCACACTTGTTCGTAGCATTTGTAGTTTGGGATATGAAAGTGGGTGACGATCAGACAGACGGACATACAGACGGACTGAACGATTATAATACCTTCCCTTTTTTACGTTATAAACGTAGTGTGGAAGCTACAATTTAAAAACATTTTACGTAACTTATTTTAAATGTATCAACACACAAAAGATTCATTTCCCCCGGAAACCTAACACGCAGGTGAATTCATAATTTTACAACAGTTAAACAAATCAAAGTTGCTCTTAAATGAAAGTCAATGTCCTGTTTTTGACTCAAGTTGTTAACATAGCCATTCTCATTTTCAAAATTCTATTTGCGTAACAACGCTTGGCCTTATTGGCCTGTATCCCTTATACACTGCCCAATACAATTCGGGCAGCACTTTGCATACTTTTGTTAACTCTTTCAGTTCCAACTTTTTATTTTTTATTCTAAAAATCTAAAATTTGTGAAATAGATTCATTAGGCATTCGGAATTAATTTAAACAATAAATTTTTTAAAACTTTATTTGCTAAAAAAAAGTTAAAATCAATTTTTAAACATCTAAGAATGCAAGCGTGAAGTATTTATGGTCAATTTATTTCATAATTTTTTTTAATGTTCATTTTATTTTACTATGTTTTTATTATTTTCATTTAATTAAAACAAGCATTATTTAGTTCTTCAAAATACCTGATTCTTCAACCTAACGATAAATAAGTGCAAGCTCAACTCAGTGAGAAAAAAATCGCAAGCTGAATATTCCAAATGGAATCATTGGGGGTGAAAGAGTTTAAACCATGCGCTCCCCTAATTGTTTTGAGCAGTATATATATATATATAGGAAAATCTAGTATGCAAGAAATAATCCTTATTCAGTTGAGGCAGAAATTTTAAAATTCATATTAATTATACAGCTGTCAAGTCAAATACAATAGTATATTGTAAGGTGATATTTATTTTGAGATGTTAATGAGTGTATTGTTTAAATAGGGATTTTGGCTTTTAAAATAGAGAAAGCTGTTTGATTGATCGTGCCCAAATAAAAGTCGATTATAATCTAGTATCGGTAGCATTAAGATTTCAACTAACTACACAAATTACAGGAGAAAAATTTATTATTTAGGCATAATTTATCATTTTCATTTCTATATGGTAGTAATATGGTCATACATGGCAATTGGGAAACCATGTTTAGATTAATACTTCATTTTATTTGAAATTAATTAGTTTTTTCGTAATTAAAATGTATTAAGTAATAAAAAAATTAAATTGATAAATTAATAAAATATCAAAAATTATTAATTATCTATAATAATAAAAGAAAGAGTCTGTCTGTCTGTGTGTGTGTGTGTCTGTTATCGGATCGTAAAAGACCTACTTATACTGCCCACAGGAATTCGAAATTTTAAAGATAGATTCCCTTTAATACTAACGTGTGCACCTGAGGCTTAGTTTTTTCATATTTGTTCCATTTTTAGAGAAAATTCGAATTATCTGAAAAAAATACACCACTTTCGCTCAAATCCGATCATTTTTTCTCTTTCCTGATGCCATCGGCTGAAAAAATTAAATAAAACTTTGAACGAAAACATTTAAAATTCAAAATGTTTATTTTTTATTCTTTTGCCCCATTACTTTCAGAAACTAAATTCATTATTTGAAAAATAATTGACATGTTTCAAGTGACGTAATTCCGCCAGTCTTCATTCCTGGATTTTATTGTGGGTTTATTTGATGATTTTTTCATTGATTTTTCTGTTGACTGCATGTATGCATATTTAAGCAATAAATGTATAGTTAAGCTATTACTGAACTATGATGGTTAATAAAGGCCATGGCACTAGAGCTATTAATGTTTTATGTCTTTATTTTTTCGCCAAATACGTTGCCAAACTCGCCAAATTATTGACTAAAATTCGCCAAATAGGCAATTTCTTTTATAAATAATTTATAAGCTGGTCGGTTGCCAACGTGTGCACCTGAGGCTTAGATTTTTCATATTTGTTCCATTTTTAGAGAAAATTCGAATTTGCTGAAAAAAATACACCACTTTCGCTCAAATCCGATCATTTTTTCCGTTTCGTGTGGCCATTTGAGAGCAGAAATTAAAATGAACACAAAAATTAATTAAAATTGAAATTGCTTTTATTTCCTTTCCATTACCTTCAGAAACTTAATTAATGATTTGAAAAATAATTGAACATGCCAATGAGCTAATTTATTTTAAAGAAAAACCTGAATGAAGGTTTTGAAGTGAAATAACATTGTTATACAATTGTGGTTAATTTTGAATTTATCAGGAAAATTGCGATGACAGTAAGTTCATATTGAGGAAGATTTTTGTGATAGGACTATGCTTCCGATAGTATTTTATGCTTTCCGGATGATGGTGCGACCTTCATGTTTTATCTAATTTTTTTCTTATCTCTCTATTTTTAAATCATGAAATTCTTTTAATATTACTTTAACTTTAAAAGTTTTCGTTCGTTATTGTTTGTTTTTGTATTGCGCAGGCAAGAAGGAAGTTAAACACAAATTTGATTTCTGCGCCAACGCGATTTCGATTTTGGATTTATTTTTGAGTATATTAATGAGTAGGCATGCCTCCTAAAAAGAAACAATGCGTTCGCACTAAACTGAAGAAAAAAAGAGTGGATTACCAAAATAGAAGGCAACAAGAAACAACTTCTGATGAAGAAGGACGACGCCGGCGAGATAGAATGTCACGGGCACTTTCCAGGGCATTAGAAAATGAGGCAGAAAGATCCGCAAGAAGAACCCGAGACAGAACTTCAACAGCTGAATCGAGGGCGTTGGAAAATGAAGAAGATAGATCTGCAAGAAGAACCCGAAACAGAACTTCAACAGCTGAATCGAGGGCGTTGGAAAATGAAGAAGATAGGTCTGCAAGAAGAACCCGAAACAGAACTTCAACAGCTGAATCGAGGGCGTTGGAAAATGAAGAAGATAGGTCTGCAAGAAGAACCCGAGACAGAACTTCAACAGCTGAATCGAGGGCGTTGGAAAATGAAGAAGAAAGATCCGCAAGAAGAACTCGAGACAGAATTTCAACCAGAAATTCCCGAGTGCTCATTTGGAGGAATAAAGAAAATTCAGCATTCTTCTACGATCCTTCGATTGACTATGCTTCCGATCCGTCAATTGTCATCGGTAGTATGTCGATAACATGTCCACATTGTGAAGGTTTAAAGTGGAAAGGGGAAACACCAGGTATGTGCTGCAGTGGTGGGAAGGTACGGCTTCGACCATTAAATGATCCGCCTGAAACACTGCAATCACTACTTACAGATGATACAGCTGATGCCTTGCATTTCCGAAACAACATTCGCAGCTACAATTCGTGCTTCCAAATGACGTCATTTGGTGCATCAAAAGAAGTACGGGAACCTGGGTATATGCCAACTTTCAAAGTACAGGGGCAGGTATACCATCTTATCGGAAGTTTACAACCTTTATCAAATGAAGAGCCAAAATTTTTGCAAATATATTTTGTGGGTGATAATGTACAACAAGCTAATCTTCGCTGCAAAAATGTGCCAAGAGTGAAACAAGACATAATATTGTTGCTGCAGGAAATGCTTCACCAAGAAAATATCTATGTAAACAGTTTCAAATTGGCAATGGAAAAATTAACTCCTGAACTAAATTTGATAATCTTGGCCGATAAAACTCCAAAAGGGGAACATGAAAGAAGGTATAACGCACCTACAACATCGGAAGTGGCTATAATCATGTCTGGGGAACAATATGGAACCAGAGATATCATTCTAGAAACAAAATGCAGTTCCATAAAGAAAATAGCTGATACACACAGATCTTATGACACTTTACAGTATCCCCTTATATTTTGGCAAGGGGAAGATGGATATAATTTTCTATTGCAACAATTTAATCCATCTGCAGGATTGTTTACGAATAGAAAAATATCTGCGATGGACTTTTATGCTTTCCGGATGATGGTGCGACCTTCAAGTTTTAACATTATCTTGAAATGCAAAGACCTCTTTCATCAATACATTGTTGATATGTATGCTAAAATCGAATCTGAAAGGCTGAGGTACATTTTGTTGAATCAGAAGACACTAAGAGTAGAACAATATGCGCATTTGAAAGATGCTGTTGTCAATGATGGGAATGTTGCCAATATTGGACAGCTAATCATCTTGCCTTCTAGCTTCACTGGTGGACCCCGGTATATGCATGAACGTACCCAAGATGCAATGGCCTATGTAAGAAATTATGGCCGCCCAGATTTGTTCATTACTTTTACATGCAATCCTACTTGGGAGGAAATACAGAATGAGTTATTTTCAGGACAAAAACCACAAGATCGTCACGATTTGTTAGCAAGAGTTTTCCATCAAAAACACAAGGCACTCATGAGTTTAATTACCAAGGGGAAGATTTTTGGAAATGTAAGGTGTTTCATGTACACGATAGAGTGGCAGAAACGAGGTCTTCCTCATGCACACATTCTATTATGGCTTCAAGACACCATTACATGTACATAGAGTGGATGACTTCATAAAAGCAGAGATCCCAGATTCAGTTGAAGACCCTAACCTGTTTGGTATTGTGACGACACAGATGGTACATGGACCCTGCGGAAGCATGAACACCAAGTCACCTTGCATGAAGAATGGAAAATGCACGAAGCGTTACCCACGAGGCTTTTTGAAGGAAACACAGACAGGACAAGATGGCTATCCACTTTATCGCAGAAGAAGCCCAGAAGATGGTGGATTTACTGCAACTGTCACTGTCAGAAGATCTGAAGTTTTTGTCGACAATAGATGGATAGTCCCTTATTGTCCGCTGCTGTCACGTATTTTCAAAGCCCATATCAACGTTGAGTTTTGCAATTCGGTAAAGTCGATAAAATATGTTTGTAAATATGTAAATAAAGGGTCAGATATGGCTGTTTTTGATGTAAGTGCTGGAAGTAATGAGCGTAATGAAGTTCACATTATCAAATGGGTAGATATATAAGTAGTAATGAAGCAGTATGGAGAATACTGAACTTTCCTATTCATGAGCGTCACCCTACAGTTGTACATTTAAGTGTACATCTCGAGAACGGACAGAGGGTTTACTTTACAACGGCTAATGCAGCAGAAAAGGCCCAAAACTTTAGGACTGCCACAACCCGTTCGCCAACCCCACGATTCTTCCCTCTCTGATGATGTCTTTCGCGAACTTAATTACGATACAGCGGCCTTGACAGAATTCATAAATGAAAACGAACCCAAATTAGTTGCGGATCAAAGGGAAGCATTTAGTAAGATACTAAATGCAGTTTTTACTGGATGTGGTGGTATGTTTTTTCTGGACGCTCCAGGTAGTACTGGAAAAACTTTTCTTATTAATCTTATTTTGGCTAAAGTACGGCAGAGGAAGGAAATAGCTTTGGCAGTTGCTTCATCCGGCATAGCTGCAACACTATTATCAGGTGGAAGGACAGCTCACTCAACATTCAAACTGCCTTTAAATCTCGCAAGCACTGAATCTCCAACATGCAGTATTAAAAAAATTCTGGGAGAGCTAAGGTTTTGCAACAGTGTAAACTCATAGTCTGGGATGAGTGTACTATGTCACACAAAGTTGCATTTGAAGCACTTGACAAAACAATGCAAGACCTGAAAGAAAATAAAAATAGGATGGGAGGTATTACCGTGGTATTGGCTGGAGATTTCAGGCAGACCCTGCCCGTTATTCCACGAGGAACCAGAGCAGATGAGATGCGAGCCTGCGTCAAATCATCTTACATTTGGAGGGATATTAAGAAACTTGGCCTAACTACAAATATGCGAGTTCATGTAACTGGGTATCACAATGCTCAGCAGTTTGCGAACAACCTGTTGCAACTGGGAAATGGCAACATGTCAAGGGAACATGAGGATGGTTCTATATCGGTGGAAGGCATCGGAAACATTGTGGGAACACAACAGGAGTTGAAGGAAGCAGTGTTTACCAACTTAGCTCAGCACTTCAAAAATCATGCCTGGTTACGCGAACGAGCAATTCTTGCCCCCAAAAATGATGCAGTCAACCTAATAAACAAGCAGCTTTTGTATGAATTACCAGGAGACCTTCAGCTGTACAAATCAGTCGATACAACCTCAAGTATTGAAGATGCAATCAGTTATCCAACGGAATTCCTAAATTCACTGGATCCACCTGGTGTACCCTCACACCGCTTAGAACTAAAAATTGGCGCACCTATTATGCTGTTACGGAATTTAGACCCCCCTAAATTGTGCAACGGTACGCGTCTGACTGTAAAGAAACTTTTGACCAATGTAATTACAGCCACAATTATGACCGGACATTCTGCTGGTGAAGATGTACTTCTCCCGAGAATTCCAATCATCCCATCAGATGTCCCATTCCAATTCAAGCGATTGCAGTTTCCCATCCGTTTAAGTTTTGCCATGAGTATAAATAAGGCTCAGGGACAATCTCTAAAAATTGTTGGTCTAAATCTAATGAACCCATGTTTCTCCCATGGTCAGCTATATGTTGGGTGTTCTAGAGTGGGTATGTCTGAAAATCTTCATATCTTTGCTCCAAACGGAAGGACTGTAAACATTGTGTATCCAGAAGCTCTTATTCATTAACGTTTACTTTATCAATCTTATTGAATAAAGAACCATTTCAATATTCTTTATGATAACTTTTTATTATGTCAACGGGTTCCCAGCAAGGCGGGACCATACAGCTAGGTATAAAATATACTAATTGGTATTGGTATAAAATAAAAGTTTACATAAAAAACTGCTAATTAGGGGTTTTAAGGGTACACCCGTGCAACGCCGGGTTTATAAAGCTAGTTAAACTATAAAACATTATTAAAAAATGAAATATAAAATTTATTAATTAATAAATTATTTATTGATATTTTTTTATAATTTATTATTAAACTAATTCAATATTAAAACCGTAATAATTATTACAAATAATTCTAAAGATAACAATCGTTTAAGTAAATTTTTTATGAACTAAATATTTGGTTTGGACTGTTTGAAAGTACCACATAAAATAATTATAAAGAAACATTTTCATTACAGTTGGAAGAATCCTAAATCCGATTAAAAAGATACACGAAGTGTTCCTCACAGGAAAAAGTAGTCCATTCGATTGCGCAATCTCTGCTTAAAATTAAACTACTAAATCGTGATTTTTAAATGATCTTTTGTGCTGTTATTGTTCCTTATTTTTTGCAACGTATTTATGGAAAAAAAATAATAATATAAATTCAGTTCAGGAAGGTATTAGTTACAGAAAATTTTAAATGCCCTTTTGTGTAAAGAAAAAATACACTTTTAGTCTATGATATTTTCTTAAATTTTTAGAGGTTTGGGATGTAATGAAATTTCTGAAACTTTTATTCAAATAGCTTTAGAAAAGAGTATCTTCAAGTATTTAGCTGGGAGCCTAACATGTTTTAAATCAAACGTGAGTAATCACATTATATACTGTGTAATAGAGCAAAATGGGTACTAAACTATAAAATGTTGGTGTAACATTTCTCCATAAAACTGGTAGAAGCCTAGCTGCCCTTATATTTGCATAAATATTAGCCTACATTTGGTTGGTTGGTAGACATATATATTCAGGTTTTTTGTGCTTAGTCAGAGACTTGCTTATAAACCTTCGCCAAGTAAGACAGACACAACACACACATAAGTGGATCCATCTAATTTTTAGAGACAGAGGCCAACTAGAGGATCCCCAGAATTGGCTTGTCACCCCCAGAGGTATTGCTGTGGTATGGGAACTTGGAGGACTTTGTGACCACGACGGATTTAACGTGCACCAGCCACCATTAGCGTACACAGGGGTCTTCGGAAGGCAGCGGGACTCGAACTCGCAACCTTAGGGATGCCAGTCCAAAACCTTACCGACTAGGCTATCCCGGCCCTAGCCTATATTTGTTTTGTATGAGAAAAAATTAAATAGAAAAGCTGCCCGCTGATGTGATTCACAAATCGATTATTCCATGTAACTGTAGTGTAAGTCACAATTTAAGAGGATATTAAAAGCTTTTTAAATTTAAAAAATAAACCAAATTAAATAAATACATTACATTATTTAGTTATAATAAGTGTAGATCAACTATTCCACATTTTTTTTTCATTTAATGTTAAAAGTTGTAGTGATAATCACTTTTTACAAACGTGACTTACACTACAGATAGGATAATTTTGCATGGAATTACCCAAATGCTGATAAATCTTAATCCATAAAATTAGTGGCAGAAAAATTTGTCTCCAGTTTTATGGAGTTATGTTATACTGGAAAATAAGAGTAAGCTTCTTATTTTTGACACCTTATTCCGCAAATTTGCTATAACGATACACCATAACGCCAGTTTTTTTAGTATAGCTAGTTAACACTTGCTTCCTTAAGTACCGTTACACAGCCATTTTTACATTGTAATGTCAATCAAAAGTTCTTCCACCTTTTATATATTCTTGCGTGGGTGGACATAATTCAATCAACTTATACTACACACTGACACCAAAAAATCATGTCAAGAACCCATCTTTAAAATTGATAAGATAACGCCTTCAAACAAACCCTTCTTTAAAAAAACTAAAACAATAACTCGCTTATGTTATCAATAAACCTCTTCGCCAAAATGGGGTCACACATTTTAATTGACTTTTAAAACGTCAAAGTAAAAGAAAAGCATCCTTTTATATGGTGTTGTTACAATGGCCATAGGTGTCGTAAATAGTGGATTGTTTTATCGCCAATTGCGATTGTGATCGCCAATTAGTGATGTTTACTGATAGGGATTTTCGAGGAGGTTAGAGGTTGATGGAGATGTTTGGCGCTATTTTCCCTGTAGTAGTCTTAAAAGTCACCGAATGAGAAAAGTCAGTCCAAATCTTACTTTTTATAACAGTTCAATAACAAAACATCAATTTTTATTCATTAAGAATTGTCTATCAAAATCTGAACATTACTAATTTATTTAAATGTAGGCTGTAATATAAAAAAAACTTGTATTGACTTTCAATACACAACATTGTGTTTTCCCCACTTAGTACAAGTTGTACTTAAACGACACAAAAAAAATTGCTACCAAATAATAATGCATGACTGACACAAAAATAGTGTTGAAAGCGCAACAGACATGTGTTCTTGTGGAATGTAGTTCAACATCTGCTCTTTAGCGTTACGAATAAATAACTACTCCAAAGCTTATATATATATATATATATATATATATATATATATATATATATATTTTATATATATATATATATATATATATATATATATATATATATATATATAATATATATATATATATATATATATATATATAATATATATATATATATATATTATATATATATATATATATATATATATATATTCACTAAAACAATACACTTTTTGTTATAGATAAAGTCAAACAAATATCAAAATTAAAAACGAATATATCAAAATTGAAAACTCAAAAGCAAAGCTTACATAAAAGTGAACAATGAAAACAACGCAAATTTAAGCCAACGCTTCTCACAAAATCCCGAACTAAAAATTTAGGTAAACAATGACAGAACATTTTATGCGGTGAAGCAAAAAATTAGACTCATGAGTAAAATTTTGACTCCAAAGAAAATTATTGCAGATACTTCTTTTAAAATTCTTGAAGGAAATGTTGTTGATAATGTACGATTGGAGGTTCAAGTTTCCTGAATTTTTAAAGTTTTGACGTTGCAGATAATATTAATGCGATGTAGGTGATTTATAATGCAATTTCTATAGACTTTTAACAGAAAGATTAGAATTTCAAGGAATAAGTCGAATAACATCAAAATGAAAGTCATTACGTTTATCATAAATGTTGGTATTGGCAGAGTTATCTGAGATCTGAATTTGTATGTCTAAGAATTGTAATGAAGAAATGGAGCTATTGGTTTTCTTAAGAAGAAGTTCTGATGGGTAAATTTTGTGCCAAAGGTGTGTAAAATCAGGATAATCAAAGACAATCAGGTCATCAACAAATCGGAAGGCAGTGAAGTTTAAAAGAGTGTAGTTTTTCTCAAACCAGTGTAAAAATAAATTTGCAAGGATAGTTGAAAAGGAACTACCTTGTGGTATTCCATTAACTTGTTGGTAGATTTGTTCACTATTGTAAATAAAATTATTAAAAATGCAAAAATTATTCAGTTTATTCCAATATTCCTGACTAATATTTAATATACTATTGTAATCATTATAATAAGCAGTGAGGACGTCTTTTAGGTGAAATAAAGGTAGGCTAGAAAATAAATCTTTGAAGTCAAAAGTGTCAACTGAATGAATATTCTTGTTATGCAAGTGTTCTAAAACAGGTTTATTGTTGTTAATAATCCAAGTAAAGCCTTCACCGATAATAAAATTGTAAAGTTTGTTCAGCAAATTAAAAAAGATATCACCAGGTTTATTGATGTAAGTGTTGGAACCACAGGTTATAAAGCGAAAAGCTAAAGGGGTTTTGTGGAATTTTGGAGTGATGGTAACATAGGGAAATTTAATGGAGGAGTTATTAATTTTAAAATATTTATTGAAGGCAATAATCTTTTTACATACACTTTTGTAGTCCAAATTGGAGAGTTTGTATGTGTCGGATGATTTTAGTTCATTGTCAAGAAGAGACAAGTAGAAGTTTTTACAAATGAAAGCATCATTATTGGAGGCTTTGTCTACTGGAGTTATAATAAAATTATTTTGGATGTGTTTGACAGAAGCTTTTAAGTGTTTTTGGTTGTAGTGGGAGAAATTAAAATTATAAAAGTTGTTATCTATGAAGGTTTGAAAATGTTTAAAAAGTGTCCACTTCCACATAGTGAACTGTTCCAAAGGTGTGTTATACTGGTAAGAAATTTTAAGGATGAAATTGTCAATATTATTAAGAAAAGAAAGCTTATATTTATCAATATTTTTATGGAAGATTGGTCTGAATTTAGTGCCTTTTGAAAGGACATCTCTTAATTGTGGATCTTCAATTAAATTTAGGTCACCAGTGAACTGGTGACCTGCGTGGCTTTATTACTTTCCTTACAATCCCCCATGGTTACGGTTAATTTTTGCTTAATAATTGGATTTTTTGTCATAAATATGTATAAGTAGAGTATAAGGAGTAAAAAAATCCATTTTTATTAAACTGGAGTTAGTTTCAACACAAAAAAGACTGGAAAACATCGTGAATTTCCTCATCGTCCGTTCTTTGCCTTCCGTTCCTAACCGTCACAATGATCTAGGGATGGAAAAACGTAACCTGTTTTAAGACTAATCGGTTTGTTCGTGACTTTGGTTTCATTGAAAATTAGTTATTTTCATAAGGCCAGTTTAAACCAGTTTCTTTGAAACCGGTTCAAAAAAAAAAAATGCCATCCCTAAATTTTTTGCAAAAAAAATTGAAATGAGCCTTGCTGATTTTTTTTTTTTTTTTTTGTAATTCTAGAACCCTTATAAACATTTTTACAAATATTTAAAGTGATTTTGAAAAAATAAATTTCACAAGTTTTTTATACCTGAAATTAAAAATTATGGTGGAACTGCCCATATTGTAATCGTCTCATCTCGCGATCGTCAGTTATATTGGAACAGCACACATTTGTGTTCGTATCTAATCAAGTCATTCCTTGTATTGAACCATCATAATATTGTAATGTTACAATTTTAACAAAATACTTGCGTTCCACTTATGCTGTTTGAACTCAAGCTTCTTTATGAATACATATTTTTGTGTGGGTTTTCTTTAACGGGTGTTATATAAATGGTAATTCATTCATTTTAATGTATGCACCTGGTTTGCCGTACCACTGCTTCATTGAGTGAAAAATAAAAATATATAGGGTGACCCGGGGTAATTATTGGACACGGAAAATCGGGGTAATTATTGGACAGGGCCCAACAACCATAATGCAACATAATTTATTGCGTCTAACAAATCGCATTTGTAAATTGCATATACAGGAATTCTCTGACTAATTTTGGGATTAAATAAGTTACACATTTTTTACAGAAGCCATGTAGGGTTAAATAATTATCAAATATACACAGTACTATAGTACACACCATATCACACAATTTACCTCTTGTAGCTAGTCTAAATGCAGAACTGATTAAGAGGGATTGTCAGTCCCATAGAGCTAATGCATTAGTTTTCTAATCACAACTTCCGCAGAAGTATTGCTTTGCCATGTTAGGCCTTTTTCCCCAGGTATGAGAATCAACATAACATCGAAATGAAACAAATTTTGAAACGAAAATTTTATCTAGTTATTTAATTATATATTTTTGAAGTTTTAAAATGCCAAAAATTACAGCAGATGGCGACACTATTTTAAAACTTTATCAATTAATAATTAAATAACCGGATGTTATTTTCTATTAAATTTTGTTTTAAATTGATATCATGATGATTCTCATACCTGGTGAAAATGGGATAACATGGCAAAACAATTCTTTTGCAAAAATTGTGATTTCAAAACTAATGTATTATCTCTATGGGACTGACAGTCCCTCTTAAAAACTACTGTCCAATAATTACCCCCATCGGCGGGATAATTTTTTGACACTTTTTTTTCAATTTCTACAGTGGAAATAGTAAATTTCAACACAATGGTACCCGGCAGCTATATCTAATAGTCATTATGAATAAAATTACTGGTTAGAAAATTACATAAATATGGGAGCTATGGTAAAAGTTTGATTTTTGTCCAATAATAAACCCGTGTCACCCTACACATAATTTTTTTTTAAATATAAAATAAAAAATGAACAAGTGTGGGCTTACTTTTGAAGAGATAAAAAGCACCACATTGCAATCCAGTGCGAGACTCCTACTTCTTACTACCTTGTGGATTTCTCCTATGGAAGAGGTTACAATGAGGCAGTTAAACGTATTTTAGCCCTGAGATCTGGAATGAGTTTCCATGATTGAATTGGCAAGATAAAATCGCCAACTGTCGTAACTTGAAGACTATATTGAAGGCCGTGCAAATTTAGCGGTTGTAAATGTTTACAAGTGGATTTTACGCTTCGTAATATAGGGTAGAATATAAAACTGAAGAACAATACGTGAAAATTTTATGTAAACAAAACACACAAGATAAAGTTATAAAACTGAAACAAGACTTGTCACAAATGCTTACTAATTAGCTGTAATATCGCACTACTGGCTTTTGGTGTTTGATAACTTTGATGTAATTAAAATTTTATCTTTTAAAACACTTTCTTTGTTACTACATTTCGCTTTTGAGTTCATTTTATAAATGAATTTTGTATATGTTTATTTAATTGAATGAAAAAAATTGGAACCTACCCAAAACTTGTAGTATTCTAAAAATCGATTCTAATACTTTTTTAAATACCAATTCCTGAAAACAAGATCAAGAAATGTGTTTGGAAATTTATATATCGATTTAAAAACAGAATCAAGAGCTAAGAGTAGCTGCTATAGAACTTTTTAGATTTTTATTTATTAAAATTAACCCGGGAGTAGGCGCGGGCTGGTGACGACATATTTTGATGGTGATTATTTTTTTAGGGTTATCTCTGCCGTCGATAAATTTAGGACATAGTGACTTTCTAAATAATTCTAAACATTTGAAAAATTTTGAAGAAAAAAATAAGTAACATAAGAATTATTAGTTCTAAAAATACCCTTGGGGTTATAAAGTACCCCCGCGCCTTTTGCCGGACTAAGGTATAATTACCTTAAATGTACCTGTGGACGACACATTTTGATGGTGATTATTTTTTTAGGGTTATCTCTGCCGTCGATAAATTTAGGACATAAGTTGATCGAGTGACATTCTAAATAATTCTAAACATTTGAAAATTTTTGACGAAAAAAATAAGTAACATAAGAATTATTAGTTCTAAAAATACCCTTGGGGTTATAAAATACCCCCGCGTCTTTTGCCGGGTTAAGCTATAATTACCTTAAATGTACCTGTTGACATAAGAATTATTAGTTCTAAAAATACCCTTGGGGTTATAAAATACCCCCGCGCCTTTTGCCGGATTAAGGTATAATTACCTTAATTACCTGTGGACGACACATTTTGATGGTGATTATTTTTTTAGGGTTATCTCTGCCGTCGATAAATTTAGGACATAAGTTGATCGAGTGACATTCTAAATAATTCTAAACATTTGAAAATTTTTGAAGAAAAAAATAAGTAACAAGAATTATTAGTTCTAAAAATACCCTTGGGGTTATAAAATACCCCCACGCCTTTTGCCGGGTTAAGGTATAATTACCTTAAATGTACCTGTTGACATAAGAATTATTAGTTCTAAAAATACCCTTGGGGTTATAAAATACCCCCGCCCCTTTTGCCGGGTTAAGCTATAATTACCTTAAATATGGTATTGATTTATTAAGCGGCAATTGAAAGTCGTGTGGTGTTACACACCCTTAGTTTTAATGTGAAAACCACAATAAATATCTGCTTAGTATTTGTTGATACCGAAATGATTAATATACACTATTAACTATTTTTTGTTTTATAAAATCACGAACAGATAATCCTTTCTTGATACTACGTTCTCATATTTTCCGTTATTACTCATAATCATCACGAATTTGAACTTTTAGATGCAAATCTTAAATCCGGATTTTGAAACATTTATTTCATAATATTTTGATTCTATATATTAAAATGGTAAACAAAATATATATCGTTCTGTCAAATAAAACATGCTGTCAAATAAAACAATATTTTTTAAAAAAAACTTCGCATAATCCAATATCGAACGGTTTTTTATATATCTGTAATGGATTTAAAGCCGAATAAATCAACATGAGTTTGAATCTGTGTTTGATTATAATCGCTGATTATATTGAAAATATTTATTTGATATTCTGTAAAAGAATAATAACTGCCCTGCTCAGAATAATCCCACAGTTATAATAGACTAAAATACTCATTTATCTAAGGAATTTAGTTTAGTATAGATCAATAGAGCATCAGAGTGTCAAAAGAATAGAAGTAATACCAAAACTTCACTAAGGACATTCAATACAATACAGTAATGGAATACTAGTGTAATGGACTTCGTAGTCTAGTCGTCGGAACGACGGCCTATCATCCAGAAGGTTCCGGATTCTAAACCTACCACATTCTATATACGGGTATTGGTTAGCAAAAATATAATTGAATTAATTATGGGTTTTCCCGGGTACACATGGACAGCGTGTTCGTCCAATCTTTGGAACCCAATGTTGGGACGGCGGCGTATGCTGTTCAAAGTTCTTTTAGGTGCCAGCTCAGAAGTGTCGACCTCGTCATTTGACCTAGGGGTATATAATTAATGTGTTAAATCTTCTTCTGGAGGCTAAAAATAGACAGCCAAAAACGTTAAAACCTAATCTAACCTAACCTTAACTGGGCCGACCCGGCGGAGCAACGGTAGGGAGCTAGCCTTTGGAGCCTCTGGGTTCGGGTTCGAATCCCGGTAAGGCATGGATGTTTGTGTTTGTCGAGTGTATACGGAGTACGTGCTCGTTAAATCTGTTGGGTCCGAAAGTACTGTGGGCGGTCATTGCGCAGTTTCTCACGGGTACAGGTCCCTGGATACATTTTCTCCCCTTCAGGGACATGTCTAAATTGTGGAGGTGGCGATATAGATGGCAGCATCTGTCTTGTATGTGTGTGCATGTCGTGTCCGTCCTTCTTGACGATGGTTTATAAGCGGGTCTTTGTGACCAAGAACACAAGCCTGAAAATATATGTCTACCGACCAACCAACCTTAACTGGTGTACTTGAGCGAATTGATAATGGAGTAAGGGAGTAAGGTCCAAATATCCACGAAGATAGTTGACCAGTCAAACCCAGAGAGGTTGAGCTCATTTTTGAGATAGTATTTTTGTTTCAGTTTTGGGTTTTACACAATTGCTTCAATACTTCTTTACCCCAGTATTTTATTACTTCGATTTTCAGAAAACAAAACTGCATAGCTTCCTGTGTATTTTTATGCTTCGTTCTATCATGAAAGAAAATGTGTTACCAATTTATTTTTAAAGCGATAGAATAATGTTCTTAATTTAAATTCCTACTTGCAATAAAAGATTATTATAAAAAGGAAGAAATTATTGTAGAATAAATGCTATTTTGTTAAGTTCTTAATTCCCGAATGCATTGTAATAACGTAGCCATTTGTAATTGATTGAACTTTGAAGTCGCCCTTACTGTTATATTTTGATATCCTCTTACTTTTGTTGTTTTATTATACATTTATTTCTTAATTTCTTTTTTTAATTATATATTTTGCATGCAAAGATAATTAG
Source organism: Oedothorax gibbosus (assembly GCA_019343175.1). Lineage (NCBI taxonomy): Eukaryota > Metazoa > Arthropoda > Arachnida > Araneae > Linyphiidae > Oedothorax > Oedothorax gibbosus. The sequence continues at coordinate 12,236,479 of CM033271.1, forward strand.
GAACACGAATTATCAAAAACCGGCTAAATATTTCGTAAACAACTAACTAACGTTCTAACTTTCCTAACTATTTCGTATTTACACTCCCCTCTCCCCCCACCCAATCTAATTTACCACTAATCTAATCGCCTACGCCTCCAAAGTACAGCTTAACAATCGACCTTCCTCCCGTTACAGTTACCAATAGTTACCAGCAGTAATTCCAAGACCGGCCAACAAGATCGTGCTTCGTCTTTTTCGTGATCTTCTGCATCTGTATTTTTCGACAAATTGTATCTGATTTGGAAACGGTATAACACAGTTTTGGTTGTCTGTAATTGTGTTCCCTGCCATATTTCAGAACCGACTTTCAAGGTTGTATAGTTGTGCAACTTTATGAATGATCAATGAATGGTCTTCGGAGTAATGCCGTGAGTTTACTGGCTTCGATTTAGATTGGTGAGTTTGTTTTGTTGATAATTGAAGAGTACAGGGGAAAACAGCTTAATTTCGTTGAAAACTTTCCTCATCAGGCATCTTTGGCGATGATAGCGAGTAATCGCCTAAACTGGTTTAAGGAAACCAGTTTCTCAATTTTGTTGTGCATTTTCTCTCACTGCAACCCTGAAATTCAGTTCCGCGTTTTATTCAAAAGACTGTGTTTATCATCATGTTAAGCTTTAAAAATAAAGTACGATTGATTGAAAATCACGAATTTTTCTAAAACAATTAAGAGAAATTTTAAGATTCGCAAATTAATTGAAAAGTCCTAAACCACGAATTTTCTACCTACCGAGATTAACCAAGGAGAGGAGACGGCCTTGGATTACCGCGATGCACGATTCCGACGCTTGGACCAAGCGAAGAAGAAAGAGAAAACCGGTTTCCTGTCGCCAATGTCCGCCAAGCAGATACAATTACGGAACTACTCCTAATAAATTAAGCGGTTCTTCCCCTGTACTCTTCAAGCGTTTCAGACAAAACCGGGGCGAATTTAAGAGGTACTGTCAGTCCCATAGAGCTAATGCAATAATTTTCAAATCACAACTTTGCAAAAGAATTGCTTTGTCATGTTATCCCATTTTCACCAGGTTATGGGAATCATCATAACATCAATTTAAAACAAAATTGAAAAGAAAATAACCTCCGGTTATTTAAATATTAAATGATAAAGTTTTAAAATAGTGGTCGCCATCTGCTGTATATTTTTGGCATTTTATAACTTCAAAAATATATAATATATTACTAGTTATAATTATATTACTAGAAATAATTACTAGTAATTACTAAATAATTACTAGAATAATTACTAAAATACTAAATAATTATATTACTAGATTAAATTTTTGTAAAAAATTTGCTTCATTTTGACCGTTATGTTGATTCCCATACCTGGGGAAAAGGGCTAACATGGCAAAGCAATACTTCTGCAGAAGTTGTGATTTCAAAAACTAATGCATTAGCTCTATGGGACTGATAGTCCCTCTTCATAAGTGTTCTAACAGAAACAAATACCCCACTTCGGCACATACTCAAACATATGATGGAACATTTAAATTTGATGAGCTTAGTGAAAGAACGTACAAGGTGTCAAAAAAGTTTAAACGAGAAGATGAGCTTTCAAGTTTTCAGTTTGCATTTGGACCAGAAAAAAATGTACTTGCCAACGGTAAAACCAAATGACATATTAACGCATTAAATTTTATGAAAAACTGGAAAATTGTTATCCCCTCTTTCTCTCTCTTTTATATATAAATGAGGAAATAAGATGTTCATTGACATAAAAAAAATCGCAATTTCTTAAAAAACAACCCATACCATGTTCTTCCACTAAGTTTTTTTTATTTCTTAAATAACGGCAAAAACAGAATTCATACACACAAAAAATTCAGCATTCAAATAGTATAAAAATTCGTGATAGAAACCTCGTAAGTAATGATGTGAAACTAGTATTTTAAATTTCTCCTAATTTCATAATTAGACGAAAATCTTCCAAACAAAAATCTAAAATTTAGTAATTATTATTTATTTAGTAATTATTACGACATTAAAATTTAAATTGCACGAACAAAAAAACTTATGATCACAAAAAATCAATGTTATGTATTTTCAGACATTTAAATTATTTGTTTGTGCGACGGTTTAGTGTTAAAGGGATGTTAAATACAGTGTTTTCCGAGATATTTGGGTTTTATATTTGCATTAAATATCCATACCAAATAAAATTAAATTTTATGAATTTTTTTTAGTCTATAAATAAGTATTATATAATTTACCTGTCCCAAGAAAAATATAAAATTTTGTTTTTGAACTCAAAATTTAACAATGAAAGATTTTTTTTCACATTCATGCAATTGAATTGCTTTGTTCTATGGTCTGGAAAAAACTAGTCCACAGTTTTAGCGTGACGTATTTACAGCTACTCGTAAAAATTAATTGTCTTATAAGCATACCTTAGATTTTAAGGTTGATATTTCTTGGGCAATAAATAAAAAGGATTGATTTTTTTAAACTGTATATTTCAACAATAAAAATTTCTTCCCAAATTTCCACAGGCGTTGCTGAATTCGAACATAGAATATTATTTTCGCACAATCAACGATCAATCAAACAATTCATTTATTTCAATGTTCAATGATTACAAGTCTGAAATGTTCGATACGTTATTTGTGATTATAGAGAAAAAAACAGTTTCTCTCTATTTTTGTATTTTTAACAGGTTCGTTTAATCCTATTGAATATAGTTTTGCTGCTTTATTTTTTGAGGGTCTCTATACAAATAAAGAACTTAGTAACTTGCTAATTAACAAAAAGGTGAAAACGAGAAAATGATATGAGAAAATGTTTTGCTTTACCAGTATTGCTTTTTAATCCTTCATATTAAGATACAATGTCAGTCCCATAGAGCTAATGCATTTGTATTGAAATCACAACTTCCGCAAAAGAATTGTTTTGCCATGATGTCCCATTTTCACTAGGAATGGGAATCATCATAACATCAATTTCAAACAAAATTGAAAAGAAAATAACATCCGGTTATTTGATTATTAATTGATAAAGTTTTAAAATAGTGTCGCCATCTGCTGTATATTTTTAGCACTTTAAAACTTCAAAAATATATAATTAAAAATAACCGGGTAACATTTTCATTTCAAATTTGTTTCATTTCGATATTATTTTGATTCCCCTCCCCCCCATGCCTGGGGGAAAAAGCTAACATAGCAAAGTAATACTTGTAAGTAATAGAGCTAATGCATTAGTTTTGGAAAGTTGTGATTCCAAAACTAATGCATTAGCTCTATGGGACTGACAATCCCTCTAAATAAGTGAAAGAAATATTTGATTTGGCAGACACAAGTTACTTTTATGGATCTGAACTTATAATAATTATTTGACAGAATTCAGACGCCTTTTCCTCAGTCTTACAAAAAGGTAAAATAAAATTATCACACATTGTATACTGTGTATTTTTAGCCTACTTTTCTTTTTTTTAATTCGAAAGAATTAAAAAAATGAAAAAGTAGGTATTGACATGCGGTCGATGTCCGTCTGTCCGTCTGTCTGTCCGTCTATCCGTCCGTACCCCCCTTACAAAATCGGTTCTATCCATCGGATCTTAAAAATTCTTTTTTTGTTAGAAAACTATGACCTCAGATACCCAACTTTCATACTTTTTGTCCGTCTGTCTGTACGTCCGGACGGACATAAATCTACTATCTGTCGGCGAATTTCCCATTGAATTAGCATTGAAATTCAATTTTGAGTAATTTAAATCACTGTAGATATTGAAATGCGGTTGATGTCCATCTGTCTGTCTGTTCGTATGTCTGTCTGTCTTTCCGTCCGTCTGTCTGTCTGTCTGTCCGTCTGTCCGTATCCCCCTTCCAAAATCGGTTCTATCCCTCGGATCTTAAAAATTCTTTTTTTGTTAGAAAGCTATGACCTCAGATACCCAACTTTCATACTTTTTGTCCGTCTGTCTATACGTCCGGACGGATATAAATCTACTATCTTTCGGCGAATTTCCAATTGAATTAGCATTGAAATTCAATTTTGAGTCATTTAAATCACTGTTGCCAAATCAACAATGGCATGAGAAACTTTATTTATTTAAACACATTTGAAGCAAAATAATATTTTCATGAATCAGTTTGGAAAGACGTCATAAAGTGTAGCACAATTCGATTCTTTGATTATTCATTAATTATCTACCAAGAAAGCGGCAAGGCATACTTTTGCATGCAATTATGCTTAGTTTTAATTTACATTTCTTATTTTTTAATGCAGTTCGGAGTAGTTTCATTACTTTTGTTATTAATAAATATTTAATTATTCTTCGAACTACAAATAAATCACGAGCAGATGATAAATAATATTTAATTAATTTGCGAAAGAATATTAAGGAAAATAGTTGATTTTGGCTTTTAGAAGTTTAAATTATAGCTGGGTGCTGTGTTTCGATTTTTTTTTTCTAAAGTGTATAAATCTAGTGTAGAAACGGCTGTTGATGATATTTACTTTAGGAACCTAGTTTTTTTTCCCGATTAGAACTTCAGTAAGTCAGTAAGTATTTAAGTAACAGGAAAGTAGGCTATTTTAGTTCTTTATGAACTTCTTGTTTTAGCTTGACTTTCAAAATTTATTTAAAAAAATTACTAAATAAAAGTGGCGTTTTTTCGCACTATCTTTGAATTACATTTATTAATTACATTCTTTTTAAGATAAAAGACAAATTCTGAAAGTAAAGAGTATAAAAAGTTAAGAAACTAAACACATGAAAAACGCGTTTTAAAATATAATATGAAAAAGATTCAAATATTAGGTATCAAAATAACAGTCAGTCTATACTTGCACATCAATAAATTGGGTTAAGATCCACACGATTTGACCATTGTGCAGCTCCAACACGATCAATCATCGTACGTTTGGTTTAATTGACTTTTACCTGTTTTTTCAGACTATAAAAAAGATTTTTAACACCATCTGTGATATATGGGTCGGGTGGAGAGAGTTCATGTGATCGGGAATGGGCGCGAAATGAAGCGTGAGTTTGGTGAAGTTAAATTGAAGAGAAGGGATTTAATTAGAAACTTGAGAAGCTGGCATTTCTAGGCTATGTATGATGTTCTTGTGAAAGTTCATTCGGACCGCTTTTAATAAATTTCCCCTTTGTAGATTGAATAAAATGGCCTACTTTCCTGTTACTTAAATACTTACTGAAATTGTAATCGGGAAACAACTAGGTTCATAACAGTAAATGTCATCAACAATCGTTTCTACACTAGATTTACACACATTAGAAAAAAAATAGCTAAACACAGCATCCAGCTATAATTTAAACTTCTAAAAGCCAAAATCAACTACATTCCTTAATATTTTTCACAAATAACTTAATATTATATATCGTCTGCTCGATTTATTTGTAGTTCGAAGAATAATTAAATATTTATTAACAACAAAAATAATGAAACTACTCCAAACTGCATTAAAAAATAAATGTAAATTAACTAAGCAGAATTGTATGCAAAAAATATACATTGCCGCTTTATTGGTAAACAATTAATGAACAATCAAAGAATCACATTGTGCTCGTTTTATGACGTCATTCCAAAATGATTCATGAAAAAATAATTTTGCTTCAAATATTTTTAAATAAAGTTTCTCATGCCATTGTTGATTTGGCAACAGTGATTTAAATGACTCAAAATTGAATTTCAATGCTAATTCAATGGGAAATTCGCCGACATATAGTACATTTATGTCCGTCTGGACGTACAGACAGGTGGACAAAAAGTATGAAAGTTGGGTCTCTGAGGTCATAGCTTTCTAACAAAAAAAGAATTTTTAAGATCCGAATGATAGAACCGATTTTGGAAGGGGGTACGGACAGACAGACAAACGGACATCTACCGCCTGTCAATACCTACTTTTAATTTTTTTAAAAATTCTTTCGAATTAAAAAAAAGAAAAGTAGGCTAAAAATACAACTAAAAATTATGTTGTCACAATTCTGGCTTGTTTATTAATGTTGCAAAATGGAGGAATATTAGCCTCGTCACTTGAGTAAAATTACGAAACCTGTCATCTATAGCCAGTAGTGTATCTTAAGAGTCTTGTATGGTAATAGATCTCTATACAATTCCAATGAGGAAACTTTGGCCCCTGTTTTTAAATAAAGTATACGACACGTACTCACGAAAACTTACCAAAAAAATACAGTAGAAAATTATTTAGCCATTAAAATAATTAATAAGTATAATTTTAAAGATATTAATTAGTTATAATTAAAACAATTTTTTGTTTAAATATTTACATGCCGTTTGTGCTGCCATCTGTAGTTTGTGAATAATTTCTAAATTTTTGTTTTAATTAAAACTAATTAGTATCTTTAAAATTATACTTATTAATTATTTCAATGGAAAAATAACTTTCTTCTGTATTTTTAGTAAGTTTTTCGTGATTCATGTCGTATACTTTAAAAACAGGGGCCAAAGTTTCCCCTTTGGAATTGTATTGACATAAGCTACCATACAAGACCCTTAACCGAAAGCTTTATAGGATAAATGTTAGCTGGCCTCAAATGTCGCTAATTTTTAAAAAATATTTTATTATAAAAGTATGTATCGAAATCAAAAAATATATATTCGCACCTATTTTTAAAAAAATGAATTTTAGAGTCAATGAATCTAGCTGCATTTATCACATCAAAAAACTTCTTAAACTTATTCATTAAAGGTGGAGTAATAATTTTCCAAATATTTTCCTATTGAATTAACGTAGATATATTCCTTTGGTTCGAAAGAGCCGACTGCCTGTGTATTTCGTCTATGAGTGGAAGTTGTTGAGTCACGGCTTACTCAGATTGTGAGTCCAGAGGAGCTTTCCGGTCGTACACCTCGCCTCTATGGCTATTCTGTTGTTTTTGACGAAGTTTATATGCTTGGATTTTTAATATATTCTATTAATATAAAAGTAGAGCATCTCTAAAAGTTGTATGATTAAAATATACTAAACGGTGAAACTTTGCAAAAACTACTAGTTTTGCTCATTTTGCACTACGTTGATATTACGAAAGATATGGCACAAATGTATAAATATATTGATTTTACATACTTTTAGTAGTTAATTCATGATATCGGAACGTAATTAAAACCACCGATCATGGTTAAAAATATAATAAAAAATTACGGTTTTTGACAATTTTTTGCCAATTTTGATGGCTGCGCGAACGAAAGATAAATTAATAAAAAATTAATAATTAGTGCATTTTTCATGTATTTACCAATGGCAACTTTTGCGCACCATAGCGATCCAAAATAAAATAAGTTTTTTTTCGTCCCACCCTACTCTCCGTCTTTGGAATGTTGGCTGTTCCACTGTGAATAAAGAACCTTTCCATCCCCGGAAAGTATAATCTGCCGTATACACGAACTAGTATCTACTTCCTCAGAACCGGACGGTTAGAGTGACGTCACAGAGAGCTCATTTGACCTTATAAGTTGAGCAGTCTGTGGTTGATCGGCTATATCAATACGCTTGTTAAATTGCTTCGCGGCTATATCAACAGCTATGTCAATGGCTCATTTGAGCCAGTTGACATAAAATAAACATTATTCGGTTAACATTAGCCATGCTATCCTAAAAGGTAAGATCATTCATGTACAAAAAAAGCTGATAAATAAATATTTCGCTGGTGTATGTTTTATTTGTACTTCAGAGAACGAGAAAGATAAATATAAAATAGCCGATTTTTTTAAACTGTTGACAGACAAATTCTGTTCGGCTAAGAAGGCTAAGTGAGAGAGATTCGAATGTCATCAATAAGTTAAAACGTACCAAAATCTCTTAAACACAGTTCTTTTTTCGCTAATTGGTTTTGTACTTGCCTTAATAAGTGTGTTATGAAAAGATTCAAGCGTTAAAATGGATTCAAAGTTGCTTTGTTTGCAACAAAATGTTTATAATTTGAAAGAAAACAGGAGTCGTGAAATAGCAATTAGCCGAAGTTGGAAGAGAAAGTCTAACTATAAATATAGAGGAATAAAAACACAAGGTTGTTAACTTTAAGATTTTAATCACTTTGAAATTCTTAAAATAAAATGTGGATCGTGGAATATCTTTACATATGCAAATAAAATGTTTATCTTCTTCATTATCTATGAAAAATTGCCAATAGCTATTATATTTATAAACTTTACCCAAATATATCAAGAGGCAGCTGAGGAGCCCAGTCGGTTAAGGCGTTCGCCTTGCATGCGGAAGGTCCCAAGTTCAGGTTCGGGCATTGCCAAAATAACTGCCGAGCTATAAACGACCCGTGCAGCCAAAACAATGTCCGACGAATAATACCCCGTATAGATGGAGTGCACGTTAACGTTAATATGCTCCAAATTAAGTATGTACAAAAATACTACGAATTCTTATAAAAACACTAATTATAACAATTTATAAGTATTAATAAAGCAGTAATTTTGCCGATAAATAATAAAGTGCCCCTACTAACTTAAATATGCATGGAATAACAAACATAATAATACAGTATTTCAAGTTTCTGAAGGTTATCAAATCCTACACAGTTGTAATTAAGAACATTATTTTAGGTAAAAAATGTGTTTATAAAACTTATTTTATATAGTAAAACTTATAACCTAAAAAAAAATCTGTAAAAAAAAAGACTAAATGGGAATGTTTCAGATGATGTAACGCTCTTGTTTTCATTTTCAACGCACTATTTCCTTAGTTGCTTCGGTTTCACTCTCAAAATGACCATAGATGAAAATAAACTTTTGTTTAAGCAAGCTTGCATAGAAAGAAATGTTTTGAACAACCAACAGCACAGTAAGAAGTTGGCATTTAAAAAATTGAATAAGTAAAATATTCTTAGAAAACTCATTTTCTAATACCCAAATAAAAGTAATTCTACAGCAAATGAAAACAAACTGTTGGAGCCGTTGCCATCCACGACGTGCATTGCATTTTGTTTTGATGAATTTTTTTATCAGTGATTCAAGCTGAGGAACTTATTTAAAGGAAACAAGAAGTTCTTAAGAAAATGCAAACTTCCTAAAAGAAAAAAATAAAAGTAGCAATTACCAGTCCATTTAACATTAAAATAACACACATAGTTATTTATTTTTAATTTAAAAATTAACGTGACGAGAATATATTATATGCTATTGAACGAAAGTCTGCTTTAAATTTTACGCATCCGAGTAGAAAAACAGAAATGTATCAATGAATCATTAAATATAAACAAGTAGGTTTGTAACAGAATCTGTCACTTAGCCCGCTTCGACACAACATTACTATTCAATAGGAAAAAAGGCGCCAAACACAAAATTAATTCTACATTAAGCATTTTTACGCTAAATTTGGCAAATTCAATTTTATTTTCTAAAATTCAATAATTATTTCTTATTGTTTGCTAAATTAATTTTTCAAAAACAAACATGTTCTTTTCCTCGCTTTTGAATAGAAGTAAAACACTTCATATCAACATACAATCAAAGAATCTTTTTTTTTTTTTGTGAAATATATTTGACGTCATTTCAAACTGATTTATGGCGAACAAAATCTTTTAATTTAATTATTTAAAAGAAATAAAGTTTTGTGCTATGGGCTTGTTTCAACACTTTGTCAAAGAGAACAAAACAACAAATGAAAGCGCAGTATGGAGAGCGTGACATCAATAGAAATATTCTCATACCACAGACTCTCAAATTCCTCGGTACATTTAAAAGAAATTGTATGATATATAAGGTAATTTCAATAACTTTAAAACCTAAAAAGTTGTATAAGAGGTACCCTTTTCTCATGTGTGAATTTCTCGAAAACCTTATTATGACGTCCGCCAGGTATTGAGAACTCCAAATTTAATACCAAATTTAAAGTCGATAGCTTAATGTCTTCGGATCGATAATGGTAGGATTTGACTCAACCGATTTTACATAATTATTCTTCGAAGTGTAAAAAAATTTATAGCAGACGATAAAGAATATATTTTAATTCTCGAAAGAAAGAAATAGTCAATTTTAGCTTTTAAAAGTATTAATTGCAACTTAAATGGATGCGTTTAGCGAATTTTTTCTAAAATGTATAAATCATTTGTGGAAGCGGTTATAGGTGAAATTTACTTGTTACAGATATAATTTTTTCGGCAAGAATTTTAATGAGCATTTAAGTAAGAGGAAAGTAGGATATTTTAGAGCTTCTTATAATTTATATACCGTTGAAATCTTTAAAATGAACTCAATAGTGTATACTTTTGTTTTATGCCTATTTCAATAGATGGCAGCACAATTGAAGAGCTTAGTGGAAGAACGTGCTAGGTGACATTTTGAAAAAATTGAGATTTTTGTGTCAATGAACATATTATTCAATCCTCTAACGATAACAAGTTTCCTCTTTATCATCAACTTAAAATTAAGTATACTTTTACCGTTTGCAAATACAGTTTTTAACGAATTTAAATGCAAACGAAAAACTTTAAAGCTCATTATCTCGTTTTCACCTTTTTGTCACTTAGCACGTTCTTCCACTAAGCTCTTCAATTGTGCCGTTCCATTTCTACACATTTGTAAACTATGTAATTTCTACCGTGTTAAAAAGTAGTGCTGCCATCTTGTGGTATATAATGTCAAACTAAATGAGTTACATATATATATATTTTAAATATAATTCCAAATAGTACGGCTACACTCTTATTCAAAATTTATTTTAACTTTTTGAATATAGACCTTGGGCTAAGAAATTAGACTTGAAAATTTTATTAACCTAATTTATAAGTAAAAAAAAAGAAATTAATTTTTTGTTGTCATCACGGACAGAATATATAATTTATAATATAAAGTTTTGACGTTGGTTTCTTTCTTTTTTTGCCTACCAAATATTTAAATGATCGATTGTAAAAACTAATATTATTTTATTTTTTATATTTTATTTAAATTGCACGAATTTATCTTTGGCATCGATCCTTTAAATGTATCAAAGTATTTTCTCTGGCAGACGATGATTATAACTTTTTCGAATTCAACGTAGTATTTTCGTATTTTTTCTTAATTTTGTGATAATTATTCTATTTTTAAATATTAATTGAATATAAAGCTACTGGAAAATATATTTCTTGTTTATTACATATCCCTGAGTAAGTTTTCAGTTTCATCAAGTATCAATAAGTTTTAAACATAAATGCTATTGTAAAATATTCCTACTGTACATTCATACTTTTTTTATTTAAAATCTTCAATAAAAATAAAGCACCGACTTTATTTTTCAGGAAGTTTGCATTCGGACTGTTTAATCATCATGGATTTGGAATCGAACAGTTTCCTGAAACTTATTGATAACTGCCAAGAACTTTGGATAATTGAAATGCATTCTTAATTTCAATATACTGTTCAAAATGAGTGCCAAAGTATAAATTTCCTACCATTACAAACTTTATATAATGGAGAGATGTACTTCTGATTTGCATCTACCTCTAGGTAACTATTTTTTTATCTATATTTTTTATTTCATTTGTTGATGCTATTTTTACTATGTTATTATTCAGATAAAAGAATAATATAAGAAAATAATAATAAATTTGTGCTTGTGGTCGTGAAAATATGTATCGAAATTCTATCTTCTGCTACAATCTTTTTACAGTTTATTAACTGAAATACGCTACTAAATTATTAAAATAATATTAATTTTGATTCGTTATTTAAAAAGTTTCATTAAGTTTTTTAATATGAGAAAATTTGATTTTTCATGTTATGTGAATAATTTATTTGAAATGCAGTCAAACCTCATTAAAACGAATCCCAAGGGAGGCCTATAAAATGTGTTCGTTTTAAGCGTAATTCGTAGTTCGATTTTACCAATGGACAAAGTATTAAAATATGTTTCGTTTAATGGAATCGCATATTAATTAAATCAACCTCTAAAACAGCCAAGCAGAATATAACATATTTAATATTTGCTTTTACATTGACAATCCATTTAATCTAAATCCACTGAAATGAAAATAATCCAGAATGTATTTCAGTTTTATTAATATTTATTATTCCCCCTCTTCATTTTAAATTGATCCAATAATATATTGGTTATTAAATTTTGAAAAAGAAGACACACTAAATATTACAAATAACGTTCGTTACAAAAACGTGTTCGTTTTAACCAGATTTGAAGCATTTGGTTGTCCCAACGCTAATGCAAAGGCTGCTGTTAGTCGAGGATAAAATATGCCGATACAGTAGAACTCCAATTGTCCGAAGCGTAGCTGATTATCCGAATTTCAGAAGAAAAAATTCCCCACTGCCAATTTTTACTGTTTGCTTTTGTTTGATATCATGCCTAGTAATTTTTTTGGATCGACCAAAAAAAAATACTAGTCATGACATCCAACAGAGTAAAAATAAGGCCGAATATAAAAGTTTGTGTCGCATATATTATAACCTTTGAAACCAAGATTCTAACATAAGTTGAATACTAGAAAAATCCTTTTATTTAGTTAATATATGAATCCTATTACTATGGGAAGTATTTGACGAAACTAAAACAAATTGGACTTCTTACAAATGGAGCTTCCTAATATTTGCACATACATTTTTTTTATGAAACTAACAGAAGTCTTAGCAATGCAGAATCAATAAGAGGATTTCTCTTTTTAGCTAATATGTGCACTGATTCCTAAATATTTAAATGATATCCTAGAAAAATACGAACTTTTTGTTATTTAATTTATCGTTTCACTCATAGACTAAGTGACTAATATTTGTGCTGAAATTATAGTCATTTTTTCATGATATTAATTTTAAAACATTTAACATTAAATACATTAATTTACAATTGTACAATTAATCTGTATTTTAGTCCTTTTTTATCCGTCTATTAAGCCATTAAATGAATATTTAATGCTGAATTTTCTCAAAACAATAAACAAAAAGGGCATTGCACTCTATAAAAAATTAAAATATTTACATAAAATCCTATGACAAAATTGTTTAAGAACATGCATAAATAAATAATTTATTGAAAACCACACTATATACATAACACCAATACATATTTTGATACAAAACGGCAATAAACTAAGTAATATTAATGTGTTTCATATCTTCTATCAAATCATCAATAATGTAATTTTTATTTCTGCGTTTCGTGATCCTCATCTGCTTGAAAGCATCGATTTCATAACACCATTTCTTATCGGAGCTCCTCACAACAAAATGCTTATTCTTGTCCAAAATTTTACCACCAGGCAAAATATACACAAACATTGGTTCACTCCCAGCGTTGATCCAATGCGCATACAAGTAACAGCAATTGTCACTGAATGCATCTTTGAGCTGCATCCACCTAACTTTGAGAACCGGATTCCTGTCCGCGAATTTCTTATTTTTGAGGACATGTCTGTATTTGGCAATGCAATGTGGGTCCTGCAATCTGGCCTTGATGGTCAGTTTTACGTCATTATGATCGTATCGAATGTCGACTACCTCCAACTCCTTTCCAACACACACAGACACCATAAGGATACCTGGTTGATCAGGAGCCAAGTCCGTGGCTACGACGTCATCCAATCTCATCCAGTTGCTGAAGTTGGCGTCGCAGACGTCGCAGGGCTTGGTCCAGTCGCAGCCTTCGATGACTTCGATTAACTTCGAAGGCGGAGCTTTGGTCTTCTTCCAGAATGCGTCTCTCTTTGGGTAGCACCATTTTTGAAGTTTGTCTGAGAACACCAAGGAATCTGTGTCCTGGAGAATGTCTGTTCCGAGCCAGGCATTCATTTTCTTCGGAAGGACCCCGTGGTTTTGCCAGTGGGCGCATAAGTTGAGGACGTCTTTGTCGTTTGAGTTTTTGAAGGTCGTCCACCTGAAATAGCACATATTTTGAGTGTTGCACACATTTTTAAGCATTCACTGTTGGGGCAATATTTAATTTTCAATCAAAAATAATTTTAAGATTCACGTTGTTTAACCAATTAATATAATAATTATTATTTTACTGGGTCTTCTCAGGAGCTTTCAGATTCATTTTACAAGGCAGCCACGAGTTTCCTTCTCATAACTAATGGCAAAATGGATCAAGACAACTGTTTTCCTTCTTATATTATTTTCAATCCCCAGCTCCCATATCCTCCTCAATAAATATTTTAAAAAAATAGCAACTGAATATACAATAGACGCACTATGCCATTCACTTAGAGCTCAAACATGCTATTATAACTTTATATATGTCAGAAGAAAAAAAACATTAAACAAGTATAATAAGTTGTAACAAGTATAATAAGTACCATGTTTAAATTAACCCTCACCTAAACAGAATGGTGGACTTCGTGGATTTAGACTTCCTATCTGCAATTTGGCCCTTAACTCGATCAATACTAGTACACGCCTCCTTCTGTACGTCCGTCTTATCCAGGACAATAAGCACCACCTCACTGGTACCCTTATTCCTCAGGGCTATTTGAAATATCCCTGGCTTGTTGGGTATCTTCTCCAGCAGCTCTTCGTTGACTTCTTCCCAGCTGTTGAACCTCTTGTCGCAGAACTCGCAAGGGTCTACCCACCCTTGGCATGCGTTCACTGCGATCTCGCCTTCTCCTTGCTTCGATGAGAGGACTGAGAGTCCTCCTTTGGATTTGACTGCAAAGATAGAAATGACACTGTTAGTTAGGTGTTGTTTGCTAATTTAAGAACCCTGATAGCTGCGCCAAGAAGTAGGTCCCAGCCTAACCCCATACTAACTGAACCCATACAGTTATACCCCATAACCCATACTAACCTTTTCAGGATTTCACCCTCTGAGGGATAAGCTATTTGGCTGTTGTGTAAACTTGTTTTCAGTGCATGAGATTAAGATTTAAATGTTTAACAGAAAATTTAAATTATTTATTTAAAAAACCAATATTTCTGTAGCGGATGATTATAAGTGACTAATCCATGCTTATTTTTTTAAAATTTATTTAAATTATAAAATTTATGAATTCAATTAAAAAATATATGGTCGTTGATGGATACATGACAGTCGGGTGAGAGGTTTACTTTTCTGTATCCCTCAGAGAGCGTGTAGGCCGCCTATGGGTAAACGTTTATTTGCCTCCCCCTCTTTAGATAACATTTGCTCAATGCATTTAATGCGACAAAAGGATTTAGTGTATTATCGTTTTCATTTTTTTTATGTTATAGTTTCTTTAGTTTAGATAAAACTTTTCGCTTTAGTATATTCATTATAGGAAATGAAATTTTTATTTAAATCGCAAAATTAGCACCTTCCAAATTTGCCACTCTTGGTCTGTACCGGCTAATTTAGTAATACGAACCTGTAAATGAGTTGATTAGAAATAAAAATGTTTTTTTTTTGTTTCTCTGCAAATAGATATTAAGCCCGCTCGTAGAATATAAACAGTAAGCAATTAGGTGTTGCAATCTTGAAATATCCCACTTTGTCCTTACAACGCGAATAAAACTAACTGCTTTGAAATATGGGGAGATTATAAGGGTTGATTATAGTGTCGTAATGGGGGTTCTGGGAATGATTGGCATTAAAAAATAGTTTGCATAATATACAAATCACCGTTATTAAGAATACACCCGAACAACGCCGTGTATATATAAAGCTAGTTATATGTAAATTGATGAGAAAATTAAAGTTCAATTACAATTTAACAATGTTTAATTTTTCAATTTTTAAAACGAACTATGGAATAATCCAAATTTTTTTAATTGATTTAAATTTCGTTTAAATAAAACAAATGTACACTTCGAATGATTCAGAAGGACCGGTTATCTAAAAAGTTTAAAAAGTTAACTAATTGGTATCACCGTAATACTAACTAAATGAAAACTAGGAATTAAAAGACGATAAATGGAATCTAATGAAAACTAAAACAAAAAACTTGTGAAGTTGTTATTTAAGTCACATCAAAAGATAATATATGGATCCGTTTCACAATTTCATAGTCCTGGAGAATAAAAAATATTTGGTAAATTAGAGGAGTGAGATTTAAATTTAAAAAAAATACTATCATGTATCCTAGAAAGTCCATCGAAAAATTATGAACATCCTTTTTTTTAAAAAAAATATATCGTAATAAATTTGTATTCTTAGAGCAAACAATTTATTTCGAATGACTTTTAATTCAATTAGCAAATATTAAACAAGTGTACATATTTAACTAGCAAATAAAAGGTAAGCTTCTATTCAATAAATAAAACTATTTCCATATAACCATTGTTAACATTCTTTCAAATCGACAGACACAAAACAACAGAAATAGAAAAAATCTCACCCATAATTGGCTGCAGTAAACAGCAGTAGCTCTGATAACTCTTTAATTCAAAACTATCTGAACTTGAATTGAAGTCTGAATGAATGCCGGTCGAAAACGATTGGCGGTATAAATACCGGCGAAAGATTGCACAACGTTGTCAACAAACAATTCCGCTGCCGTGGGGGTTGCCGCTTTTCAAACTCTGCGCAACATTGTGCAATAGGTGAGGGAGAATGGGGAAAGATTGCCAGGAAAAGATATTAGCGTCCTTTTGGATACATTTAAATTTATTGGTTCTGTTTTATGTCGTTAAAAGTCGAAGGTAGGGATGATGGACAGTGACATGTTTTTTTAAATAATTTTTTTGGTGCCGAGAAAAGAGAAATTTTAGGTTATTTTTCCAAATGATGATAGGGAAACTAGTGTAGTTTATTGTGTGCTTGTAAAATCTTTTTTTGATATTTTTTTTGCAAAAGTTCCTTCCGAATTTCATTTTAAATTCGGTCGTTCATTTGAGTCGATGTTTAATTTTTCAAAACTATGATAATAAACATACGAAATTTATTACTCTTTCAAATTATTAAAATGATTTTGTCTCTTGTATTTAAATGTTCTTAATATTTATGTCACGTTAGAGAAAATTATTTTAAAGGAAATAATACTTTTTTTGAATAGCTTGATAACATTTGAAATAATAATTGTATGTTTTAAGCAGTATAAATTCAACATCATTATTACAAAATATTGATGTTAGACTATTAATGTAAAAATATTATAATTAAAATGAGTTTTATATAAATAAACATATTTTAATCAAGTCCAAGGCAATCGAAAATAAAGTTTAGTAGTAAACAATTAATTTTCATTCCCCTTATTAAAAATAAATTTAGCCAACATTTATAAATCAAATTGGTAAAAAAAATAGTCCTCTATGCAATTGAAAATTTCAAATTTGAATATAATCTATCTGAGGCGAATTTTTAGGTGCATAAATACTGTTTCGATGCAAAATAAGGGGCTTTTTTATACAAACTACATTATCCTACTGAAAATTCTTTATTTTAAAGGTTGGGGTGGTTAATTACTAAGCCTGTGAAAGTTACCTGCAGTTTCAGAAATATAATTTTTCGTTTTAAATATATGTAGGAGAATAATATTATCTAATGTTAAAAAATATAATGAACTTGCTGATTTTTTCAAAAAGTAATAAATTTTTTGAAAAATGCTATTCCATAATAAATAACTGTAAATTAGAATAATTTGAAGCATAGATTAACTTCCACTTTTAATACTTTCTATATATTTTTATTTTAATAAGCTTATGCATAATAAATGTGTTTTATGCAAATTTTCCAAGATGCGAATTTGATCATAAAAAAAATCTGCATTTTTAGCTATAGGTTAACACATTCATTGATTTGTGACATAGACAAATAACATTGTTTTAACATTTTACATTTTTTAAAACACAGTCCTACAAATGCTCTTTCTTTTCTTCCAGAGTCCTATAAAACTGCCAAACACAATCTAGTCAAGACAACACGCAATAAAAGTGAAATAAAAATATATTTATCAGAAAACAACCTTGCCATGGGGGACCAAAATTTCAAGCACAAAAAGCGTACACCTTTTACCATATCGAATTCCTTACAAAACCTGTGCTTCAAGTCTAATTTGGTGGCGCCATCTACCGATACTGAATTAAAGTCGCAGATGTCAAGTCAGGATGAACTTTGGCCATCTATATTACCTGATTATAATTTTCTAATGGCAGATGATCTCATAACAGAGTGCAAGGTAAACGTTTTTATATTTTAACAGTTTTTTATTAGTTACAATTACAGTGTAATCTATAAGTGTTTCAATGAATTTTAATTCATAGAGTCGGTTATAGTTTAAACCATATATCGAATAATAACATAGATTTTTAAGTTGCTTTCCCCATTATTAGGGGTCTCCTACGCACTATTATTTTTTTTCTTTACAACATACAAGAATATTAATGCAAACATATATGATGTTTTTTCTTTTGTACAAGATTTTTTAAGTTCATTTTCCAATAAAGTATACATATAATTGTATTATTAAAAAGTAACTTGATTCAATGATAAATTAGATTCTAACAAATAATATATAAGTAAGACATATCATTATACAAGATTTTAGCTGAAATATTGTGAATATTTACTATAAAAGCCCCCTCATTATTTCTAAAAATACGCAACTTTGACATTGTTATTATACATATTCTTGACGTAAGTAAAAAACTAAAGGCACTAAAGCAGCAAAACCATGATAGCAAAGATTTTTGTCGGAAGATTTCCACTTTTTTTTAAGCATAATTTTTCCTAGATTTTAAAAACAGATTTTTAACAAATAAATTTTGAAAATAATTTTTTTTATTTCTTATTTGGTAAAATTAAAATATCAATCTATCGTTATTTGTATATTTCATTAATTATAATGCAAAGCATTTGGACTTACAACATGTCAGGGAATACCATAAGACATTTTTGGTTAAAAAAAACTCTTTTAGAAAAATTGTGTATGTTGTGTATAATCTTAAATAATTTGTTCTAAAATGTTTTTGTAATTTTATGATTTCAACAATTAACAGGAAACCAGAAAAGAACTGTGCCAACCTCTTCCTCAGTTATCCTCATTAAGAACAGAAAAAAATCATCCGCTAGAATCCCCTGATATGCTCACCTTTGAAGAATTTCTAGATCATTTCAACAAACTTCATGATACTCTTCATACACTACAAACATCATCTGATCAGTTAACTGTAAGTACTCTTTTACGTTACAGTTCTACAATTGATATGGTTTTTTTAAGTAATCTGTATCTTATGTTTTAAAAACAGTATTGACTTCATACTTAATATTTAATATGTAATGTGAATTATATTTACATATATTGATAGATTTTAATTTCCGGAATGATTTAATAGTTTCTGTTCATATGTGGTTTTAATGTTTTTTTATGCATTCTTCTTTATGGTATATAGTTTACATTATTTAATATCTTTGTTTTAATTATTTTAAACTGTAATATACATATGCTTTAATACAAAAAAAATAGTATAAATATGTTAATAATTATTATAGATAAATTTATTTCATTAGAAAATCATTTTCTATATTAAAGCAAAAATACTGAATAGAATTTTAGCGAACTCTAATAACATCAAAACAAAATGTTTAGTTTAATTTGTTTTGAAATACAAACAACCAATCAGTATTGGCTCAAATTGGACAAATCGCACCTTAAACGAGAAATAAGAACACAAACTCTTTCTTTAAATGAGTTTCAAATTAATGTCAGACATTTTACAATCGTTTATTATTTATTCTAAAAGAGTGTAGAAGAAGGCTTCAAAAAATAATTGGATATTTATTTGTCTATGCCTATCTGGATCCATGGAATGTTTTTGGTTTTTTTGAAAGGTCTAATTGCAAAACTAGCTTTCTCTAAAATATAACTAACAAATAGGCAACCCCTGCATTGGCGACTTCATCTAATTAAATTTGAGAACGTCAAAAGCCGCCAACAAACGGACTGGACTCTATATCTTAGACTAGCAAATACATACCCGTTCTTCGCACGGACTAAAAGAATATCAAATCGATCCAAGTATATGTGTCATTTAATTTGCTATAGGATAATAAGCTTTGCTTTGTTCCCGTTCATTATAAAGAATAAAATCCCGTTACTTATATTGCTTTAAAATCCAAAATAAAAATACATCACTATAAAATGCACATCCTCCTAGCCCAAAATTCTTCCTCAATATGAACTTACTTGTCATCGCAATTTTCCTGATAAATTCAAAATTAACATTATGAATAACATGTTATTTCACGTCCAATCTCCATTCTGGGTTTAAAAAAAACATTTAGCTCATTGGCACGTTCAATTATTTTTCAAATCATTAATTTAGTTTCTGAAGGTAATGGCAAAGAAAGTATAAGCAATTTCAATTTTAATTAATTTTTGTGTTCATTTTAATTTCTACTGTCGAATGGCAAAATGTTCTCTAAAAATCGAACAAATATGAAAAAACTAAGCCACGGGTGCACACGTTGGTATTAAAGGGAATCTATCTTAAAAATTTCGAATTTCTGAGGGCAGTATAAGTAGGTCTTTTACGATCCACCGACATACAGACACACAAACAGACTCTTTCTTTTATTATTATAGATATACTTTGGAAAATGCGAGTTTAACAACTAGACCTTTCATTTGTATTGGAATTAAAATGCTGGTTTTTAATGTAAAAAGTTATTTGAACTTACTTAGCGATGTGTTCTTATTGTTACGCATTATTTCAATTCTCTTGTTTTCTTTTACCTTAGGAAACAAAGTATGAATCTATGGTCAGTGGATTCCAATATTTAAAAGAGCATGGTTCCGTTTTGAAATTGATGCATCCCGATCTAACGGAGGATGTCAATCTTAGAATCACCATTTTAAAGAACAAATTACAACTCCTCGAGCAGCGTTTATTTCCAAATAAAGTTAATGAAAAAGTAAAGATTATCAAAGGTAAGTTGAGGCATTTAGTAGCAGTTATAATTGACTGTAATTTTTTTTTTCAATTTACCATTTTTGCCCTTGAAAGTATTTGGTTTTAAAGGTTCTGATGAAAAGATAAAGACTTCAAATTTGGTACACGAGTTCTCAGTACCTGTAGCACGTCATAATTAGGTTTTTGAGATAATCGTACATACAGTCGCTGGACAAATTATTAGACGCACTGCAAGATTTCATGTATCAATCAATGATGAACAAAATACCTTTAAAAGGACATTTGTGTTCCTAAACTTAAGCTATTGAATAGAAAATACTATCTGCTATACTTAATACATATATCGACATATTTTTTAATGATATGGCATTCTTTCAAATGTTTTCATCATTTCTAAAAACAAATACAGTGTGTCTAATAATTGGTCCAGGGACCGTAGGGTAGCTGTCATATATATTTTTGTTTTAAAGTTATTGAAATTACCTTATAAGAAATACATTTAACGAAATATATTGATTTTTTGAGTGGTAATTAAAGGTCGTGTAGTGTTACATACTTCTAGTTTTTCATTTACTTTTGTTAGTATTTTAAGTGAAATTATATAAGACAATTTCCTTTTGTATAGGAACACACTTGTTTGATTCGAATTAACATTTATTGTTTATGGTGTGGTAAATTCTTTTCACGAATGAATTGAAATTTTTGGTAATTTATGGAGTGCATATTTTATTATCCATATTGTGATGTAACTGGCATATTGTGGAATGGTCATCTTATTTTATTAATTGAACCGATAGTCCTTAAGATATGTCTTTATAATGATGATATTCAATTATATTCAAAAGAAATGTAAGCCCGTATTTGGTAACAATTTTATGCCTCCAACTTAGACATTTTTGAGTTAAAACTGAATACAATAGGCATAACTGTCGCTTTTGTTTTCCATATAAACAGTAGCCGTATTTCACAACTATAGATGGCAGCACTACATTTACGAAATTTATTTTAAGTGAATTTGTAGTTAGACTTTTGTAGTTAGAAGAAAAATTAAAATTTTGTTTAAATTTTTAACATTTCCTTGTTAGTTTTCAAGGTTAAATTTTCATAAATATAAATAAAATTATGATAATTTTTTGATTTTCAAAGATAAGTTTATCCCTTTCACTTCCAATGATTCCATTTGAAATCATCAGTTTGCTATTTTTTTCTCTCAGTAAGTTAAACCCGCACTTATTTCATATAATTTTTTATTAAATTCTACATACATATTTTTTTTATCTAAATGTAATTTTTATACTGTTAGATGGAAGAATCATGGCTTTTGAAGAATTAAATAACGTTTGTTTTAATTAAATGAAATATGAAAAACGTGGTAAAATAAAATTTATTCTGAAACAATTCGATTAAATAAATTGGCACTTAACACTTCATGCTTTCATTTTAAGTGTTTAAAAATTAAATTGTAACTATATTTAACAAATAACGTTTCATATTTAACATAAACGTTTCAAAAAAACTATTATTATATTATTCATTTAAAAGTTTCAAACTTTTTTTACCTTAAATTTGAGTTTTAAATAAATAAGATTTTCTTTCTCTGCTTGTTACATATCATTCAGAATGCATAATGAGTCTATTTCACAGATTTTACATTTTTAGAATAAAAAATAAAAAGTTGGGACTGAAAGGGTTAAAAGTAAAATTACAAATTGTATCCGTATTAACGGTTAGATGGCAGCACTTATTACTTGGATAAAGTTCCTGATCTAGAAATGTATAGGGTCAAGTGGGGTAAGTGCGATAGGGGGTAAGTGTGATAAACAGCTCTTGTAACTTTGGGAATCATTCTAAAAATCTGAAAGTTTGCAATATATAAGATTAGACCACTTATACTTAAACTAAAAAGAAATATGAACTTTAAATAATAGTTTAAAGATAGTTTTGAGCTTTTTAATTTAAGTGCAACTGTCTGGTTTTTTTCAAATTCGAAAGGTTTTCTTCCAAATTCCATAAGTGTCATATTTTTATAAAAATCAAATTGTTTTGTCTTTCTCTGTTAGTAAAAAGAATAAAGGTAAAGATATAAAACTGTTTTGGTTTATTATTTCACATGTTGTGAAGTATGGATGTTAAATCACAGAGTTACCCCTCAAAATATCAGTTGTGGGTAACTGTGATAAGTGACATGGGGTAAGTGTGATAATCCAAAACACCCCATTTACCTTGTGCAAAACATACGTAAATATAAAAAAAGTTATTATATTATTAAATTATAAATTATTATTAAAAAATGAATAAAAGGATATAGCATTTCATTTCATAATATGCCAGAAGATTTTGAATTAGAAATACCCAAAAACTGACCTTTCTGCTGGATGCTACATTCTTGTTGTCTTTTAAAAAAACGAACGGTAAAGCACTTTTTTGGGACTAGTTTAGTCTGAAAATGAGGTGAATCGAGAAGGGATTACTGTAAAATTTCTTAAATATGATAACATAGACATTTTCATGGCCAAATATAGATGACGTGTGTATAATTGATGAGGACGATATTGTTTTGAACCTCCCATGTCCAAATATGGACCGAAGAGAACGTCTGTATTTTTCGCAAGATTTTGAAAATTACAATCTGTAAAAAAAGTAGTCTAACTAATAATAAAAATTGAATAACACCACAGGTATTTTGATTTTAAAATTGTTTGTTTCTTTTACATCCTGACTTAAGTTTATTATATCATAACATGCACGAAAAACGAAAATTCTCAATATTTTTGATTTTTCTTATCCGTATATTTCTAATTAGATGTAAAATGCTAATAATTTACGTTTATATTAAATTGTTAAGAAAAATGTATGCTAGGTAACTTATATGGCTTGAAAACACTTGTTACAACTGAAATCACACTTACCCACATCAAAATCACACTTACCCCAAATCACACTTACCCCTGTGGGGTAAGTGTGATAAAACAGCAATGGAATTTGAAATGCAAATTTTATTCACTTAAATTTGGAATTCAAACATAATATATATAAATTTATAATATATATATAAATTTTTTCCTACATAGGTATGTTTCTTATAATAATTCACTACCAATTTTAGAATCTGGAATTTACTTGAAGCAGAGAACTAATTTTGTAAAGGAAAAATGCAGAAACCCTATCACACTTACCCCACTTGACCCTACCATTGCTAAAACAAAGAACGCCTTGTATTAAATTTATTTCAAAGACCCCAACAAATATTTATTACAAATCGAACGGAAAAAAAATTCAAATTCATCCGATGTCCCGTTGAGGTAGTAAAACAGCTCCCGCGGCTCACCTCTTAGAAAACTCTTAATGGAATTATTGTTTTAATCAGCCAAAACTCACTAACTTCCATTTATAAACTTTATTTTTGCAACGGACAGTGAGCTGCATTGTTAATAAACAAACGATTAAAACATAGTAAAATTAAAAGAGCTTAGTGGAAGAACGTGCTAAGTGACAAAAAGGTGAAAACAAGTAAATGAGCCTTAAAGTTTTTAGTTTGCAATTGAATTTGTTAAAAACAGTTCTTGCAAACTGTGCAAAATATACTTAAAATTTAAGTTTGTGAAAAAGGGGGTAAACTTGTTATCGTTAAAAGTTAATTAATATGTTCATTGACACACAGATCTCAATTTTTTAAAAAAAAATTACTTAGCACGTTCTTCTACTAAGCTCTTCAAATGTTATTGATGTTTTTGGTTTGTGGTGCATTTCAACAGTTAACAACTTATTTCAACGATATGTCCATTGATTTGAATTCGTTGAATTGATCTAAGGAAAAAGCAATTAATTAAAAAAATGTTTTCGCTTCCTGCTTTAATAAAATGTTAATTAATTTGATAATTAAGATAAATAATTCCTTAAATACCTAATCGCGGAAGAGTTTGATTGCATTTTTTAAACTAAAAACCTTTTTGCTTATATGACCGTAAAGCGAAGCTGGTAATTAAAACAACTGCTTATTTTTCTTTTAATTTCCGCTTGGTTAAAGAAAATTTTCAACTCATCGCTGTTGATTAACATCATCAATCATGTTTAACACCAATTGAGCTTTGTTTTGTTTTCCCTGGTAAAATGACCCTGGAATAAATTTTTCCTGACAATTTTTTTTCTTCCGAATAACATTCTAATTTTGAATAGACTACATATGCTTCACTTTCAAATTATAAAATGATTATTTTTTTGCGTTTTGGAAGGCAATTTATTACTATTTAGTACACAGCAATTTAGTTATTACACAAATAACGCTGATCTTTCTAATTAGTTTTTAGTTACTTTATCGATTTTGTGACGTATGCTTTTAATGCAGAAGATTTCACACTAATTTGTATCTATTAAATTCATCCAAAAAAATTCACACACAAAAAATATGTAATCATCTAAATAAAGTAATCTTTAAATCAGGAAGCATTTAACTCGACAATTGTACTTAACCTAAAATTATCTACTCCTGATAACCTAAATTATCTCATCTCTATAATCCTTGTGTCCGCATACGCACAGATTTTCTTCTATATAAATAGCACTCGAGAACTTATTAAATCGTTTCGTTTGCGCCTTAAGGCTTCATTTTCGATGACTTACCGAACCCAATTTCACTAACATTTGAAGACTTTTTCTGATTTTCCATTACGATAAACAAGTATAGGTTTCACCTCTTCTGTTTCGTCGCTATTATCTCGATTATAACCGTTTTGTTTTGTCACAATTTAGTGAAGATTTATGACTATTGATAATGAATTGCTTGTGTATTAAACGTCATTTATGCAATGGAGAATTAGTTGTTTATGTTTGAAGAGGCTATTGATGTTGTTCTTTGGATAGTAATATCGTCATTATGCTAACCTAAATAGGAATAATTTGTTTATATCATTATAAGCGTCCGCGTTTGAGAGTTATATGTTGTGTTTGGTTGAGCAGTTTTAACCTCTTGATCTTGATATAGATCTTAAAATTTATCAAATTTAGCTGTTGATGGGGTTTAGGAATTTAAATTAACGCATTAAATGTGTTGTATCAATCATAATTGCATTGTTATTGAGAAATTATAAGTTATTTTCGGTGTTTGACTTGTAAACCATAATTATCATCTGTTATTGGAAAAACAAAATTTCTAATATCAAGTTCCCGATTAGGATGTAAGAATGAGTTAATGCTCTTGACTTAAAAATTTGAATATTAAAAATAGATTTGCACGTCGTTTCTCTTAACTACAGACAAGAAAAACTCGGAATAAAAATGGCAGCGAAAGAGAAGCATTATTTAATTTGTGAAATATAATACAATTAAATATATAAGTTGTTTAATTTGGTTCTATTTAGGATTGCTTCCTCGAAAATAGTTTTTCTTAATTCCCGTGAAAATAAAATGTTATTTTGCATATTTACTTTTCTTAATCAGGGTAACCTATTTAATATTAAAGTATTATTTTTGTGGTGTAAAAATATTGAATAACCATAATAATTTATACAATGTTTTAATTTTTAAGATTTTAATAAGTTAGGGACACATCTTTTAAAGTTCTGATTCGATATTTAGCATGCACAATTTCTAAAAATGTTAAATATTAAAGAAAAGCCATGCTAATTGAAGAATTAAAAAAAAATCGATGACGAATTAAGTGAGTTTAAAATTAACACTCTATATAATTTATACTATATAAGTAAAAATTGTGGCTTACTTTGAAACTTTATCTATAATAATAAAAGAAAGAGTCTGTCTGTCTGTGTGTGTGTTGTCATCGGATCGTAAAAGAGCTACTGATACTGCCCTCAGAAATTCGAGATTTTTAAGATAGATTCCCTTTAATACCGACGTGTGCACCTGAGGCTTAGTTTTTTCATATTTGTTCCATTTTTAGAGAAAATTCGAATTTTCTGAAAAAAATACACCACTTTCGCTCAAATCCGATCATTTTTTCTCTTTCCTGATGCCATCGGCTGAAAAAATTAAATAAAACTTTTAACGAAAACATTTAAAATTCAAAATGTTTATTTTATTTTTTTGCCATTACTTTCAGAAACTAAATTCATTATTTGAAAAATAATTGACATGTTTCAAGTGACGTAATTCCGCCAGTCTTCATTCCCCGATTTTATTGTGGGTTTATTTGATGATTTTTTCATTGATTTTTCTGTTGACTGCATGTATGCATATTTAAGCAATAAATGTATAGTTAAGCTATTACTGAACTATGAAGGTTAATAAAGGCCATCGCACTAGAGCTATTAGTGTTTTATGTCTTTATTTTTTCCCAATTACGTTTGCCAAACTCGCCAAATTATTAACTAAAATTCGCCAAATAGGCAATTTCTTTTATAAATAATGTATAAGCTGGTCGGTTGTTCGAAGGTATTGTGTTAGAGCTGTATAATGGGTGTGGTAGCTATATCTATTTTCTCGCCAAATTATTTCCCAAAACGCGCCAAATGAACTAAAAGGTTTTATGTATTTATGAGGGAATTGTGATGACATTTATGAGTGCATTTTATAGACGTATTTTTCATTTTGGAATTTTAAGGCAATGAAACGGGATTTTATAATTTATAACGAGCGGAAACAATAATAAGTTTATGATCCTATAACAGGGTATATGGTACACATATTTGGAATCTATTTGATATTTTTTTTTATTCCGTGCGAAGAACGGGTATAAGTTTGCTAGTATCTTTATATTTAACTCATTATTGTTTAAGTAAGAAGAGGATTATTTTTTCCCTCATGGCAAAAATACTGACCTTTACATTTAATACACAAATAACAATCTAATTGCGTAATGATACTGCTTAACATTATGCTTAATAAAGTTACTAAAGTTAATTCAAATAAATGCCATCAATTTTGCTAAATAAAACTTTTTTAGTTTTTAAAAACTACTCATATTTTTTTTGCTAATTGAATTTGTGTATGTTTAGTAAAACATTTAAAGCCCTTAACCATTTAAAAATAAAGTTTTATAAGCTTATGTCCTTAAAAGAATATATCAAATAACAAAACTATTTTATCTTATGCGGTCGAATTCTTAATATAATAATTAGCATTAAGCTTAAATCTTTTTTATGATAATTAATAGAAAAATTTAACAACTTTAGAAATGTTTACTTCTCTTACTTAATGTTCTATGTAAATCAATTTAAATTTTATCACTACAATTTAGCAATTATCGAATTCATATTATATAGATTTACATGAAAATACAAGCTGTAGTGAGTGCTTAAACTATTACAGAAAGCACGTAAATAACTTGCGCTTCTTATAAATGTCTGTAATTGTAAATGTGATAAAAAAAATACCTTACGAAGTTGCTACATAATCTTTCTAACTGTTACATAACAAGAAAATTAATACATTCAATAATTACTCACTCTTAACATTAATGTTAATTTATACTCTTCCAATGCTAAACACGAGCTTTTACGTACGTGTTCAGAAACAAAACGTCTCATTATGAAGATCAACATCAGATATCTTGTATTCAACAGTAAGCTAACCACTATTAATCTTGTATTTAGATACTTACAAATGTTACTGTAAGTTTTTTTTTATTGATTTCAAGCAACACAATGCATAATTGTTTTTGATCTATAAATAAGCAGCTGAATTTAATGGAAGTTAACTCCGATAGTTTAATATAAATTCGATTTCAATAACTGATAGTAACACATCGCTACTTTTTCTTTGATTTAAATATTGTTAAGAAAGATTAAATATATTTTAAGGGTTCTATATTTAAGAGAGAGTTTTGTATAGAGATATAATATCAGTTTTAAGCGATATAATATTTTAGAAGGTATAAAAGATACTTTTCGTTTCATTTTGTTCATGTTTAAAACATTGTAAATTATGTAATTAAAACATTTGCAATTTTTATTGCATTTGCCCAAGATTTTTCAATATTGAGACACTCGTTTTTTTTAAATCGAGTTAATAGTACTTTCAAATTTAGATCAGTCAAATTAATTGATATTTATTTTATTAAAACTAAACCAAACTCCTCGGCGCAACAGCCCATTTATGGTCCAAAGCCTGCCGTGCCCATTTCAGCTTTCGTGACCTAGGGCTCTGGGATGCTACGCAAATGTCCCGGTCAGGTGGTCTGCCTCAAGCGGAACCCCAAGTGTTCAGTTCCCAAGCGTGCTTGGTACCCATTTTATCGACCCACTCAAGGGATAAAAGGATGGGTCAACCTAGCTGAAACCGGGATTCGATCCCCGGACCTGTTGCGTGGCAATGCGAAGCACTACCACTAAGCCACTGAGCCTCATTTATTTTATTTTATTAAAATGGGTATTTTTTTTCAATCTTAATCACACTTATTTTTAGATTAAGGCTTCCACAGCATTAAAATAGTTATTTATGCAACAAGTGTGAAAAGTAACACTTTTAAAAACTAGTGGATTTTATTTCACGAGCGAGGTACGAGCGAGTGAAATAATGACACGTGTTTTAAAAAGTTTACTTTTCACACGTGTTTCATACACATTTTTTATAATTACGTGGAAAAAATCAAATCTCATTGGTTCAAAAATAATTCACGTGCTAATTTTTTTACGTAAAGAAGATCGGCATGGATAAATCTCTGAACTACAAAAGGCAAACTTATTTTCTAGTTTAAAGTCAAACATTTGAACATGGATACTGATACGAATTTTGAGCTTCCGGAAGAGATAGAAACTTTTCATACGCCTTTTAATAAATTTTTCTTGATTTTTCCGGAAGCATATTTGAAGTAACATCATTAGCTGCTATTTTTATCTCTTCTGGAAGCTCAAAATTCGTATCAGTATCCATGTTCAAATGTTTGACTTTAAACTAAAAAAAGTTTGCCTTTTGTAGTTCCAGAGATTTATCGGTACCAATCTTCTTTACGTAAAAAAATTAGCACGTGAATTATTTTTGAACCAATGAGATTTGATTTTTTTCACGTAAGTTTTACTTGAAATGTTGGCATCTTATAAAAATAGTGAAAAAAAGTACTTTTTTTCACTGCTTTTGGGTGAGAAAAAGTAATTTTTTTGTCACTGTTTCTAAAAAGTATAACTTTTCGCACGCGTCTGATATTAAAATTATAGTGTAAAAATCGGATTTTTTTCACGCAATTATAAAAATAATTTTTTTAAATGTGTCTTAAAATGATTATAACCTGCATAAAATTTTATTGAATTACTTATTTTTTTTATTTTGGTACTCATAGAAATCTTTTACTTCATTAAAAATGAAACGCGGCCAAATAATTTATTCGATAAGTTTTGTGTTCTTTTAATTTTTATTTAATCACAGGGGAAACATTTATTTAAATTTGCATACAATCACATGCGATACATACAAATAAATCATATTGTAATAAGTTTAAATTTCAATAACTAGTTCATTTAAGATTCTCTTCACATTTAATCAGCTTAAATAACAGAATTACCTGAATCTGCATACATATCATATACTTTATTAGCATTGAATAATTAAAAAGGATTTACTTCTCATAGCTTTGGATATGTTTCCAAAAACAAATTCTCCATAAATAAAGGGATATGTGATTTAGGGCTTCATTTTATGCATGAGGGCGTTGCCCGAGGTATTACATCTTCAAAGAATAATTTCCTTTTATAACTTTGTTTATGTTGCAGGTGGATAACATTACCATAGTGCGTTTAGTTATTATTTATGATTAATTAAAAATAATTTTTGGATTATGGCTTGAGTTTAGAATTGCCTTTTATGGTAGAAAATGTTGAATGTCGTATATGTATTATTGCTTTCAATTACCTAATATGGTATTGAAAATACTGCGATGGGGTTGAAAATCCGAAATGGAGATTTTGTGTTTTCTGCACGTTTATGAATGTGCTGATTCCGAAAAAGTGGTTTTGAACTCTGGTCTGTCCGAAAGCAGTCTGTGGCTCGAACTAAAAGAGCTGCGTACTTCATATTTGGTACATGAGTTTCTAGTACCTGTTGAACATCATAAAAAGGTTTTGAAAAAATTGCGCATGCGTAAATGGAAGCTTCCATAAAACTTTTTAGGTTTTAAATTTATTGAGTTACGTTAAAGTATATAATTTATTTTAAAAACATTGATTTATGGGATGGTAGTTGAAAGTCTTGGAGAGTTACACACCCCTAGTTTAAGCATTGCACTCTAGCACTGTACAAGCTAGATTGAAACACTATTGGGTAAGTGAGGTTTCAGTTAAGCACCACACAACAATAATAATCTCAGAAAACAGTTGATCACATGTTAATTCTTTCAATGATGTTTGTTGAACCACCCTTTTTTTAGCTTCCACACTACGTTTATAACGTAAAAAGTGGAAGGTATTATAATCGTTCAGTCCGTCCGTCTGTCTGTCCGTCACCCACTTTCATAGCCCAAACTACAAATGCTGCGGACAAGTGTGATACGTCAAAATATTCATCGCATCGAAATTAGAATACATTGAAAATTTCAGAAAAGAATTCGAAGTACTTCAATTATTTAAAAAACTGCAAAATTTAATGCTCATTTAAAAAACATAAGAAGCCATTTTTATTAAAATTAAATCACCATTGCCATTCGCAACAATCGCTCGAGAAACTTTAATTCTTTTAGACAATAAATTAAAATAAATTTATATTTGCGACATCGATCAGTTTGAAATGATGATCAGTTTGAATGAACTACAAGATTCTTTGTACGATATGAAATGTTTTAATTCTTTTTAAAAGCGAGGAATATTACATATTTATTCTTTGAAATATAAATTAATTTTTGCAAACGATAAGTAATTATTAAATTTTCGAAATAAAAATAAATGAAACTAGTCAAATTTAGCATGTAAATGTTTAATAATGTTAGAATATCAAAGCTGTGTTTGGCGCCTTTTTACTTGTTAAACACAACTGTTGTGTGGAAGCGGGTTAAGTGACAGATTCTGTTACAAACCTACTTGTTTCGTTTCATTACTTTTAGTTTACTTAACATTACGCTTTTATGACTGTTGTCCTTAATTTCACATGGATAATTTCCCTTGTTCAAACAAACTCTAATTTCAAGGGTCTTGCAAGTTAAAAACACTAAACCTTGGCCGTTTGCATAGCATCAACACGTTTTATTGTGCTTGGTGTTTTCGTCCTTTTGACTAACTGTAAAATATTCCGAAATCAGTTTCTCAACGTTAAACCTTTGACACTAAAATGTGGAGTAAGCTTTCGCTTTTAAAATTCCCGACTTAAGTTAGTGTGTTCCAAATTTTCGAACGGACTTCTTCCTTTACACAATTACATAAATATCGTGAAACAAACGTTTAACTTGTTCTGAACAGCTGACCATTTTGCACTAATGGGTTGTAATGGTTTTTGGAAAAGGTTGTGCCCTAAAAAGTTTTAAATCCCTTCATTGTACAATGCAGGAAAAAACCTTAAACGTGACAAAACTTTTTTTTCTTAGAATAAAGTGAATCTGTTTATGACTTCGTTTACGAGTTGTTTCTCACTGACTACAAAGTAGAACCACCCAGTTAGAATAGATTTAAATCTCATTTTTGGATCAAGTTTTGTTGAAAGTATAAGCCGTAAGTGTAAGTAATTTGATTCACGGTATTATAATTTAAAATATTTTTTAGACATGCCATTTGATTTGTTATTTTCACTATAAAAGATTTAATTATGGTATATATTTGTGAATATGGCCTAAATTCCATTCTCCATTTCTAGCCAATAAATGGTTAAATGTCATTGTAAACAAGTCCTTTAAAAATTTTCAAATGATGTGCATTAAATTAGTACATTCCTGATTACTAATTTATTATTATTTTTACCCTGGTTTATATAGTTATGATTTTATTTCTTCTTAAAACAGGTCTAACCTCGCAAATGAAAGAAATTAGGAAATGGCTTCAAGAAATGGAAGGAAAGCTGCGAAAATTAAAGATCAGACCAAATTGTGATAGTGAAGAAATTAACGAAATCTTTAGTCAAGAAAAGGTAGGCTTTGAAACTATCGCAATTATGGGCATTGCTATATTGGTATATCATTGAAATTTAAGGAAGCGCATTGGACTTAAGCTTCAAAACGAGTTCTTGATGTGATGGCGTAAATTCATTTTGTATTGTCAAGCTTTTTCTAAGTTTTAAGGTATACAACCATCAAAATTATAAGTTATAAGTTAAGAAAAGGAATTAGGAATATATATTCAATGTGTATATGATAACTTCGTACAAATAAATTTACTCAGATTTTATGAAAATACTAGCTGTTATACCCGACGTTGTACAGGTAGAGGTTGAAAAATAATTTAACAGTCAATTGAACTATTTTTTTTCTTTCATTTTAGTTACATAAGATATGAAGATTTCCCAGTAATTTTCCATTTAATTACCCAACTTGGATATAGTAATGATTAATATTAATTTCAAAAATACCTTTGATAAGAAGCTCAAATTAAAAATAATACACATTTAAGTAAAAAATAATCAGTAAGAATTAAAAATGGAAAAACATATAAATCTTTAAATGGTCTCAAACATTTATTTTAAAAAATGCACTCATAAATGTCATCACAATTCCCTCATAAATACATAAAACCTTTTAGCTCATTTGGCGCGTTTTGGGAAATAATTTGGCGAGAAAATAGATATAGCTATAAACACACCCATTATACAGCTCTAACACAATGACCTTCGTACAACCGACCAGCTTATAAATTATTTATAAAAGAAATTGCCCATTTGGCGAGTTTAAGTTTATAATTTGGCGAGTTTTGGCAACGTATTTGGCGAAAAAATAAATACATAAAACACTAATATGCAGCTCTAGTGCGATGGCCTTTATTAACCATCATAGTTCAGTAATAGCTTAACTATACATTTATTGCTTAAATATATGCATACATGCAGTCAACAGAAAAATCAATGAAAAAATCATCAAATAAACCCACAATAAAATCCGGGAATGGAGACTGGCGGAATTACGTCACTTGAAACATGTCAATTATTTTTCAAATAATGAAATTAGTTTCTGAAGGTAATGACAATAGAATAAAATAAACATTTTCAATTTTAAATGTTTTCGTTAAAAGTTTTATTTAATTTTTTCAGCCGATGGCATCAGGAAAGTAAAAAAAGATCGGATTTGAGCCAAAGTGGTGTAGTTTTTTTCAGAAAATTCGAATAAAAACGTTCAAAAACGATAGAAGGAATAGTTTGATTCGAAAAATTCTTAGCCTATGTTTGTTCGCGAGATGAGATGAATTTTTGTGCCAAATTTCGTGACGATCTTTTGCGTGGTTCTTTAGATCTCGTGTCTTATACAAACAAACAAACAAACGGAAGTTGCCTTTTATGTATATAGATGTTTAAACCAATTTTAATATTATTATGGTTGTTTCAAGTTCCATAAAAAATACGTAATAAAACTACATAATTTGTGATTTTTTATGTATTATAGATGGAAAGCTAGGCACCTTTGTACCTTTTACATTCTTTTCCCTTTACTATTTTATTTCGAAGAAGACATCGTTGTTATGTTTTAATCTGTCTTGTAATCAAAAACCGAAGTTTAAAAGTAGAGTATTGTAAGTGTGACCTAAAGAAGAATTAAGGTTATTTTCTTTCGAAAAGTATATATTTACTTCATTCGAGAGAAATTAAATCTTACCCTTATCCACCCCAACGCAAACCCTTAATAACTGACCAAAATACCGCTATGATCTTCCACGAAATCTTAATTCAATACATGAACCTTTCATAACTGCAACCTAAAAAAATACTATTATAGAACCAAATTGAGATTAAAAGTTCCAATCTCAAGTAAAGATCTTAAGCAAATCCGTTATAATACACCCTAATGACCATACCACCGTACGCAGCCATAAGGCTACCGTTAAAGCCAAGGTTACAAATATACGGTCCATTTTTTCCCCTACCTTTATAATGATATGTGTCTGGATGCATACAATGCGTTACCCGGGGCATTAATTCTAATGTCATTATGCAATGTGTAGCAACTGGTGGCTTGAGACCCAGGAAGTTGACCCTTCTTGTATTCATGCACTACGCCGCCCTGAAAGAGGGGCGAGCTATCTTTGGTACCTCACGAGGTTTTGTTGTAGAGGAATTATCATTGTTTCTGTGATGGTTGTAGGAGATTCAATCTTTGTTTGACTTAGTAATCGGATTTATGTATTAAAATTCTTGTTGTACCACTCTCGATGTCGTTAGGGGTTAAGTATTTAATCATTATGTATTTTTCATGGAGCCTATTTCTTGAAATTTAATGAAGTGAAATTTTCACGAAGAAAAATATGTATTCTTAAGATATCGTTGAAGTCACAATTGAGTTTAGGACTTTTTCCAGTTGTTAAATGTTGACAATTACTTAAATTGTAAAACAAACATTTAACTTTAAAAGTAATTGTTTTGTATACAGTTGTTTGCAATTTTTAAAAATATTAATTTTTGAATCCATTAATTCCATTTGTAATATATGGAAGAACTTAAATTTTTAATATGAAATCTGGAATACATCAGTAGTTTATCAAACGTAAATTTTTGCAACAATAACTTTAATGAAGATTTATTTGTAGGCATATTTGGGTGTATCACCCAATTTGTAACTATTAAAATGCTTCCGCATTAATTTACTTTTTTCCCGAAATAAAATAACGAATTCCGTTTCTGTCCAATGTTTGTGTCCGTAAAATCATAAAAAAGTAGTAGAAGCTGCCAAATGTTAAAAATTCGGCTTTCTCCAACTGAATCTTGGAACTGTCCAGGTCCACCTTTACTTAAAGTATCAAACCGGAAGACACATTTAAATGCAAATGAAGTTTTCACGAGTGCACAGACTCACATTAGGCAAAACAGAAAGTGCACATTAGATCGCCCTCAGGCGCGAAGACAAAAGACTAACCCACTTTTCTTGAGATAAAGCATTTTTGCGCGACACGCCCCTATTTACACTAAGAAACAATTCCTTTAGAAAGTAAGAAGTAGTTTTGTTACATATCATCAACTCAGTTTAGTGCATCCACAGAGCATCTTGTTCTGTAATGTTGCTGCGATGGTTTGCTATATAAGCTTGCGTAATACATATTTTTGTTAAAAAATACTTTGTATTTTGTTCAGGCACTCCTCCAAATTTATCAGCATCAATCCCAACATGTAATTAAATCACGCTTTAGTAAAATTAAATTAGTGATACTATATTTTGCCGCAACTTTTTTTTCAATTTGTCTTATTTTCTGCATGGCTCAAGTAACTACTGTTAGAGAATTAGCCACATTTCTAACGCTTTTAATGGTTTTATAGCATGGGAATTTATTTTCATTTAAAACACAATAAACTTTTAAATTTATCATCGGGTCTTTATTCTATAGCCATAAAGGCATGATTCCAAGGCCCCTGTTCCACACTTCATCAACTCATTGTTTGATTAACTCCACCAACCAACAAAGTCGTTCTGAAAGTATGACCAAGAGCCGTGAATTCAAGCCTTACCTGTGATTAAGGGCGAATGAGCCCGATTGACAGTTGGTCTTTAAAGTGCCTCTGTGTTAATCAATGAGGAACAAATATTTTCTGAGCCATAATTATCGGGCTGTATTAAATATATTTTTACAAACGGGTTTTTTTATGTAATAAATGTAGCTGAGCCAAAAATCTCACTTTTAAAAAAAAATTGGTTAGCATTTTTTTTTTTAATTTTCAATAAATTATTTTGCCAAAAATGTTCGAACGAATTTCTAAAAGTGGCATAATAGATACCTGAAAGTCGGCTACGTTTTTCTTATGAAAAAAAAAAGTTTGAAAAAATATTCTATACAACAACCGAAAGGTGGCTTAGAAAATATCTATATTTTTTAAATATTGGATTAACATAGATGCACTTTCATTTGAACACCCACGATCTATTGGGCTCATTCGTTCTTAATCGCAGTATTTAATGAAAAACTCTTAGTATTTTAGTCCATATCTTAAAATCTTTACGCGTATCGATTTTTTGCGTACCTTAAACTTCAGTTATGTATACTTATTATAGTTTTTGATTTTTACCTGCATAATGTATAATTTCCCTTTCGAATGATTTTTTTTTTATCAAATCCGTCGATTATTGGTTATACAACCTATTCAAACCGTAGCAACGATTTGTTAGACATGAAACAAAATTGATTATGTAAATCAAATTGGGCTACTTTCGTTACATTGAAATGCAGCGATTGTTTGGAGTAAATTATTATTGTAGTGTAAAACTTAAAGTTATATGGTAATTTAACGGTTTAGATGCAGTTTTATGAGAGCATGGAAAGTATCGAAACTGTTGTTGTTCAAAGTGCGGCGAGTAATAAGGAAACTCAATTGACAATTTTGGCTTATTTGATGGTAATTTCATGTTGTGGTAAAAATTTTAGCTGAATGGTTTTGCTTTTAATTGCCGAATAAATTGGTAAAACAACAAAGTTTAGTTAAGAGTTTCTAGATTATTTTGTACTTTACTGCAAGGAAGAAAATACTTAAAATAGTTTGTCAAATGGCTAAACACATTTGAAATCTAACTTATTTGCGGTTTTAAATATCTAACATAATCTCCATGTTTTCCTTATAGTAGGCATTCTTTTAAAATCTGGATTTTCCACCATAAAACATCATTACCTTAATTTCAATAATCTATATTTATCTATAATAATAAAAGAAAGAGTCTGTCTGTGTGTGTGTCTGTTATCGGATCGTAAAAGACCGACTTATACTGCCCACAGGAATTCGAAATTTTAAAGATAGATTCCCTTTAATACTAACGTGTGCACCTGAGGCTTAGTTTTTTCATATTTGTTCCATTTTTAGAGAAAATTCGAATTTTCTGAAAAAAATACACCACTTTCGCTCAAATCCGATCATTTTTTAGCCTACTTTTCTTTTTTTAATTCGAAAGAATTAAAAAAATGAAAAAGTAGGTATTGACATGCGGTCGATGTCCGTCTGTCCGTCTGTCTGTCTGTCCGTCTGTCCGTCTGTCCGTCCGTACCCCCCTTCCAAAATCGGTTCTAATCATCGGATCTTAAAAATTCTTTTTTTGTTAGAAAGCTATAACCTCAGATACCCAACTTTCATACTTTTTGTCCGTCTGTCTGTACGTCCGGACGGACATAAATCTACTATCTGTCGGCGAATTTCCCATTGAATTAGCATTGAAATTCAATTTTGAGTCATTTAAATCACTGTAGGTATTGAAATGCGGTTGATGTCCATCTGTCTGTCTGTCCATCTGTCTGTCTGTTCGTATGTCTGTTCGTATGTCTGTCCGCCTGTCTGTCCGTTTGTCTGTCGGTCTGTACCCCCTTCCAAAATCGGTTCTAATCATCGGATCTTAAAAATTCTTTTTTTGTTAGAAAGCTATGACCTCAGATACCCAACTTTCATACTTTTTGTCCGTCTGTCTGTACGTCCGGACGGACATAAATTTACTATCTGTCGGCGAATTTCCCATTGAATTAGCATTGAAATTCAATTTTGAGTCATTTAAATCACTGTTGCCAAATCAACAATGGCATGAGAAACTTTATTTAAACATATTTGAAGCAAAATAATAATTTCATGAATCAGTTTGGAATGACGTCATAAAATGTAGAACAATTTGATTCTTTGATTATTCATTAATTATCTACCAAGAAAGCGACAAGGCATACTTTTGCATGCAATTATGCTTAGTTTTAATTTACATTTCTTGTTTTTTAATGCAGTTCGGAGTAGTTTCATTACTTTTGTTATTAATAAATATTTATTCTTCGAACTACAAATAAATCACGAGCAGATGATAAATAATATTTAATTAATTTGCGAACGAATATTAAGGAAAATAGTTGATTTTGGCTTTTAGAAGTTTAAATTATAGCTGGGTGCTGTGTTTCGATTTTTTTTCTAATGTGTGTAAATCTAGTGTAGAAACGGCTGTTGATGATATTTACTTTAGGAACCTAGTTTTTTTCCCGATTAGAACTTCAGTAAGTATTTAAGTAACAGGAAAGTAGGCTATTTTAGTTCTTTATGAACTTCTTGTTCTCTTTCCTGATGCCATCGGCTGAAAAAATTAAATAAAACTTTTAACGAAAACATTTAAAATTCAAAATGTTTATTTTTTATTCTTTTGCCGTTACTTTCAGAAACTAAATTCATTATTTGAAAAATAATTGACATGTTTCAAGTGTCGTAATTCCGCCAGTCTTCATTCCTGGATTTTATTGTGGGTTTATTTGATGATTTTTTCATTGATTTTTCTGTTGACTGCATGTATGCATATTTAAGCAATAAATGTATAGTTAAGCTATTACTGAACTATGATGGTTAATAAAGGCCATCGCACTAGAGCTATTAATGTTTTATGTCTTTATTTTTTCCCCAATTACGTTGCCAAACTCGCCAAATTATTAACTAAAATTCGCCAAATAGGCGATTTCTTTTATAAATAATTTATAAGCTGGTCGGTTGTTCGAAGGACATTGTGTTAGAGCTGTATAATGGGTGTGGGTAGCTATATCTATTTTCTCGCCAAATTATTTTCCAAAACGCGCCAAATGAGCTAAAAGGTTTTATGTATTTATGATTGAATTCTGATGACATTTATAAGTGCATTTTATAGCGTATTTTTCATTTTGGAATTTTAAGGCAATGAAACGGGATTTTATAATTTATAACGAGTGGAAACAATAATAAGTTTATGATCTTATAACAGGGTATATGGTACACATATTTGGAATCTATTTGATATTTTTTTATTCCGTGCGAAGAACGGGTATAAATTTGCTAGTCTATAATAATAAAAGAAAGTGTCTGTCTGTGTGTCTGTTATCGGATCGTAAAAGACCTACATATACTGCCCTCAGAAATTCGAAATTTTTAAGATAGATTCCCTTTAATATGAACGTGTGCACCTGAGGTTTAGATTTTTCATATTTGTTCCATTTTTAGGGAAAATTTGAATTTTCCGAAAAAAATACACCACTTTCGCTCAAATCCCATCATTTTTTCTCTTTCCTGATGCCATCGGCCGAAAAAATTAAATAAAACTTTTAACGAAAACATTTAAAATTCAAAATGTTTATTTTATTCTTTTGCCATTACTTTCAGAAACCAAATTCATTATTTGAAAAATAATTGACATGTTTCAAGTGACGTAATTCCGCCAGTCTTCATTCCCGGATTTTATTGTGGGTTTATTTGATGATTTTTTTCATTGATTTTTCTGTTGACTGCATGTATGCATATTTAAGCAATAAATGTATATAGTTAAGCTATTACTGAACTATGATGGTTAATAAAATCCATCGCACTAGAGCTATTAGTGTTTTATGTCTTTATTTTTTCGCCAAATACGTTGCCAAACTCGCCAAATTATTAACTAAAATTCGCCAAATAGGCAATTTCTTTTATGAATAATTTATAAGCTGGTCGGTTGTTCGAAGGTCATTGTGTTAGAGCTGTATAATGGGTGTGGGTAGCTATATCTATTTTCTCGCCAAATTATTTCCCAAAACGCGATAAATGAGCTAAAAGGTTTTATGTATTTATGAGGGAATTGTGATGACATTTATGAGTGCATTTTATAGCGTATTTTTCATTTTGGAATTTTAAGGCAATGAAACGGCATTTTATAATTTATAACGAGAGGAAACAATAAGTTCATGATCCTATAATAGGTTATATGGTACACATATATGGAATCTATTTGATATTTTTTTTATTCCGTGCGAAGAACGGGTATAAATTTGCTAGTCTATAATAATAAAAGAAAGAGTCTGTCTGTGTGTCTGTCTTCGGATCGTAAAAGACCTACTTATACTGCCCACAGGAATTCGAAATTTTAAAGATAGATTCCCTTTAATACTAACGTGTGCACCTGAGGCTTAGTTTTTCATATTTGTTTCATTTTTAGAGAAAATTCGAATTTTCTGGCTTTAAAGGCTTTCTGTAAGTACTAACACTATACTAATTATAGTGTGATATGAATTATTGTTCCTGTAATGAAGAACTGTAATGGTATTTAAAAAAAAAGACATAAGTTCTGCTCATTAGCGTGTTATTGGTTAAATGTCAATGAAAAGAAAACGATTAATAAACTTGAGATCATTTATAGAGAAAATTTTAAATTATTTAAGATTGCATCAAACCAAATCCTGCAAAAAATATTTGTTACCGATATATTTTCTTATTAGCAGTTATTAGCACATTTCTAATGTATTTTATTTTCCTTTTTTATGCTAGAAATCTAATTTGTGAGTGAACTCCTTCTTGCTACATTACTGTTTTTTATGTGTTATCTACATCAATCTTTTTTGAGCTTTTTGGTTTCTTCTTAATCTTAATTTGCTTATTTTCAACGAGTTTTTGGATATTCTTACTCATGATTAATGTGTGACTCAGAGTAAAATGCTATTTGTCTTAATAAAGTACACAAAATATTTAGTAGGGACTTTCTTTACGTTTATACTGACATTTAGTATCGTAAGACAGATACATTATATATTTAGTGCGATCTATCATGTGACAAGATTTATTATGACATTTTTAATCATTTATATTCAAAATTTATATTAAGTTTCAAATTTGTAATTGAATTAAAGCCCGGAGTAAATTTGATCCCTGCCCGCTGCATCTGTTACTCTGTCCATGTATTTGTTCATCAGTTAGTTATTTTAGTGGGCAAAATAATTTTTTCATGGAAAATTTAATAAAGTCTTCAACTCATTGCTTAGAAACATACTGGATGCACCAAATATAAGTGAAACTGGAAAACCGAGTTCCAGGTTACAAAGCAAAAGAGGTCAAAGGAAAAGTTGCTTGGTTGAATAGGGTTTTACCATGGAAAAGCCATATTTGGCAAAAGAAATTAAATCATATGCCTCAAAGTGCATCATGCAGTTGCTGAAAAAAATATTTGATCACAATAAAGAATGTTGCGGATATAAATAACATCATATCAATAACATCATCAATATAAATGTTAGTACATTAGTTGCATCACAAATAAACGGAAACTAATAGTTATAATAATTATGTTTAGCAGAAAATTAGAAACCTAAACTGCAAACACCCAAAGAAATTTGACTGCACCAAAAACGAAATTCTTTTATAACAACTCATATAAATATTGATGGTTTATTAATCTTTACCAGCACTGTTAATAAGAAATTACAGTTTCAGTGTTGTGAATGTTTTATTAATATCTCCATATTTTACTTAGTATTAGACCTAGAGATCAGGTATCACACACAATCAAGTGTATACCGAGTTTTCTGAATTTATCGAAGGATCAAAATATTTTAGAATGATGTGAAATAATTAGTTTCATGGATTTTAAACTTCAAATGCTCGTGTTTTAATGTCGATCGTTTGAGAAGTTTTTGAAAGAAACGTCTACAAAAACTGTACAAACAACAAACTTTTTAATATTTTGATTTCAACATAAAAATAAGTTTTTTTATGATATTATTTAGATTTGTTTTTATTTATATAAATTGCTAAAGGCAAAAAGGGGTTACGTTCGCAGGGAGGTTGCCGTACGTGCTTCTACTTCTACTAAAAGTATCAAGAGAAGAAGCTTAGTGGGAAACTATATAATCGACGTGAACTCGTATAATATTTTTAGATTAAAATAGTTTCCGAAAAATTATAACCTGAATTGGAAATATACGAGAGCATTTTACTAAACTTAAATTTCAATAACTCAACGGTACTATGTTATCTAAAGCTTACAAAAATCGAAAAGCACTGAGACATTTCTCTTATCCTTTAAACTTATATCCTTTAAACTATTTCTTATATCCTTTAAACTATTATTTTTTCCAAAGACATACTTACTAAATTGGTAGATGATCAATAGAACTGCAGCTGTTCCATCCCATATGAAAACTCGTGCTCCCTACATGGTTCATATATGCCTGTCTGATTTGGGGACAACCATATGATGTGCCCCTCACTCCTTTTCTCCCTTACTACAAAGTTAGCATCGGTTACAGCTGCATACTAACTGTCCATCGATACCAGTTTCCTGGCATGCCGCATGATTCCTTAGCATTACCAGTGGGAGGAAAAAATTAAATATCAACACTTTTCCACCTTTTCTTATCGTAAATGAAGTTAAAGTTAGGAAAAGGCGCTTTACCACAAAAAAGTTTGAATAAATATGTAATTCTAAATTGATTTTATGCATGTTTTTTTTAAGTAAACAAAAGAACTTTGAATTTTCTCATGCTTTTAGTATTTTATTTCCATCAAAAGTAATTGCCTAGCCAGGCTTATGATGTATTTTTATCTCTGAGAGATTATTAGTAACGATAACTATTCCGGTTTAAAATGTTCCGCTTTAAAAAATTTATGATTTGATGTTGAGATATCTGGGTATCTTTTTACTAAAACTTAGTATTATTGATTAAAGTATAATTTGTACTTAATAAACTTTTTTTGCTCATTAATTAAAATTTCAAATTATAGCACCAAACCATATATTTTTTTCATATGTGTGGTATCTTCCTCCTTATATAGTTGTCAGTTACGATTTTCTAACCAAACATACAATTCCCTGGATATTATGTAATATTATTTGCCATTAAACGACGACAACATTACTTGGAAAAGTGTATTTATACCCTGTC
Source organism: Oedothorax gibbosus (assembly GCA_019343175.1). Lineage (NCBI taxonomy): Eukaryota > Metazoa > Arthropoda > Arachnida > Araneae > Linyphiidae > Oedothorax > Oedothorax gibbosus. The sequence goes on from CM033271.1 coordinate 12,279,899, forward strand.
CTGTCATTCACAGGTTAGTCGAACGGCTTTTGAAATAAACATCCAACAGTTAGTTGGACGACGCGTAAAAAAAAATACATAATTGAATACATAATAAAGGCCTTCGCATAGAGCTGTTAGTGTTTTATGTCTTTATTTTTTCGCCAAATACGTTGCCAAACTCGCCAAATTATTAACTAAAATTCGCCAAATAGGCAATTTCTTTTATAAATAATTTATAGGCTGGTCGGTTGTTCGAAGGTCATTGTGTTTGAGCTGTATAATGGGTGTGGGTAGCTATATCTATTTTCTCGCCAAATTATTTCCCAAAACGCGCCAATTGAGCTAAAAGGTTTTATGTATTTATGAGGAAATTGTGATGGCATTTATGAGTGCATTTTACAGCGTATTTTTCATTTTGGAATTTTAAGGCAATGAAACGGGATTTTATAATTTATAACGAGCGGAAACAATAATAAGTTTACGATCCTATAACAGGTTATATGGTAAACATATTTGGAACGAACTTATATTTTTTTTAATTCGTGTGAAGAACGAGTATAAATTTGCTAGTTAATACATAAAAGAACCAAAAGAAAATGATTTAAAAATCTAAAAAACATAATTCAATGATTGCGCTAAAACTGCAAATCATATGAAATATGTAGCAATACAACATAATAGAAATAATAGAAAAACCAAACAACAACAAACACTCTGCTCACACTACTTCGTCAGGGGGACAGAGTATGAGCATAGGGGGTGTTTCTGTTTGCGGTAAATAAATAAGATCAAATTCCACAACTGTCCCCAACACCCAGCAATGAAAAAAAAAGGGGAGCTCGAAAGAGTATCCATCGAACCAAGAAAATGAAACAAAATGAGCAATAAGCTCAAAATAAACTCCTGAATCCAAAGTGAAAGTAGAAGTATATGTTCAGAGTTAACGAAACTATAGGATATCCAAAATTGACGTGTTATAAAATTATCCACTGCATTTGAATATTTTGATGGAAAACAGTTTTGACTAAGAATAGCTTTGAAACGCGAAAAATCATCAATTAAACCCACAATAAAATCCGGGAATGGAGACTGGCGTAATTACGTCACTTGAAACATGTCAATTATTTTTCAAATAATGAATTTAGTTTCTGACGGTAATGGCAAAAGAATAAAATAATCATTTTCAATTTTAAATGTTTTCGTTAAAAGTTTTATTTAATTTTTTCAGCCGATGGCATCAGGAAAGTAAAAAAAAAAGATCGGATTTGAGTCAAAGTGGTGTAGTTTTTTCAGAAAATTCGAATTTTCTCTAAAAATAAAACATTTTGAAACCTGAAAGTTAAAAAATCATAATCTAAGTATGAACTACGCATTTGTGCCAAGTTACGAGTCAAACAAATGTCTAGTTTATGAATCTATAAGACACACACACACACACACATACATACATACATACAAAACTTCATTTTTATTATTATAGATACTAATTAAATGGCTTAAATAACTTGAATCTGATTAATAGTTTCTGTACATTTTGTGGGGATACATTTTATGCATAACTTTTAGATTTTATAACTTTTTCAAATTTAATGTCCAAACTATTTTTGAAGTTTACTCCGATTAAAAAAATTGCAATGGTCCTCGCTTAGATTGTCTATAATGACAATTCTGCAATGATTACTAGACAAATATCATTTAGAAATATGAATATGCACGTCACGTTTACCATATTACGACCATACCTACCCAACGCAACACTAATAAGTGGCTTTTGTTAATGAAACTCCTATCGATTTCACATTGCGAAAAAAAAAAATGTTATTATTTCCCATGAAATAGGAAAACTTCATGCCAGAATGCGTGCACTCTGAAAAACGCCTCTTCCACATATAATGTCCTCTGTAATGTTTTTAGGACAGGCATCAAACCTTTCCTACTGAATAGATTGTTCTCGAGTTGGGCTATAGAAAAAAAGTTCTAATACCCATTCTAAGCGACTTTCATCACGTGACCATATCGGACAGACTATGACGAGTAGTTGGTTCCTGTAGATGTGAAATATAAGTAGATATAATTTTGTAGATTTCACCTGTTTTTTTTTTACATGGTCATTTGACAGCCTGATATTTTATAGACTACTACAAACTACTTCTGAACTGCTTCTTGATGTTAGCCGCATCTTGCAGGTTTTATCCCTTTTTCTTTATTTGATTTGACGACGTGTATTTTTTTTTGCTTGCCACATCGAATTTCTGTTTCGCTTGTGTAATCCGATATCGAAAATCTACGAACTTAAATTAAAAACTCTAACAAGAGATTGGACCCATATTAAATTCGTAGTCTCCGTTTGGGCTCATTGCCACGAACATGTGAAACGTTAACATTTGGTGTGCACACTGTTATTCCACTTTTGCATTTTCTCTTAGCAATGTGTGAATAACTGAAATATAAAACCTGTAAAATATTATTAGCATAATCCATGGCTACCCTTCTTACTTGTCATTGAAGAAACCTTAAAGGTGGATTAGATATTTTCTTTATGGTACAATTTTGGAAAAGTCTACTTAGATATCTTTTATTTCAATTTAATAGAAAATTACAAAAATTATGAAGTAATACATTTGATTAATTAATGAAACTCTAAAAAATCCCATAAAAATAAGCTTAATTGAACTAACTTTACCAGTTTAAACAAATTCTTCAAAAAAGTTTATTATTATAACCGTTCTTTCCAAAGATTGTGTTTCAGAAATTTACCCTGCCTATTAGTATTACACCCACAAATTGAAGAACTGTAATTCTCCTACGCCATGGTTTGCTTAACAATAATTATGTGTATTTAAATAAAAACAGTTCAAATAAGTTATTTTACGGAAGAATAGCTATATAGCGGAAGTATTAGATACCATCTAATCAGGGATGGACGATATTTTATTAATGATTTTTAAGTAAGGAAAATTTACAACTTTGATACCCGAGCGTATGTTATTAAGGTTTTTTTTCAGAAAATAGGAAATTGCAAATGTTTTTTAAAACAACGAATCTTACTCCATTCGATCACATTTTTTGGGAAAAGTGCTTCCGGATTTCTTTCGTTAATTCGAATTGGGGATTTCGTTGAAATAAAAATGTTCTATTTTCAAAACAGGATGTTTAGATAATATTATCGTTGATCGTGGCTTCTTTCCCATTTATACAATCGGGTCTAATTACATTAACCTATATAAACAATTTGATATTAATACCTCTATAATGAATTAAATACTGTTTGGCAAAGTAAAATTCCGTGTACCAGAAATAATTTTATGGGTATTATATTCGTATTATATCACAAACAAAATTATTTAATGGCAAAGAAGAACAGAAAATATCTGTTTCCGGTCATAATATAATGAGTTACTTATCTTACTCAAGCTTCTTATTTTTTTTGTTATATAATATGAAGTAATTTTATAAAATAGAACTTTTATAAATAAATATATGCATAACTTCCTCGCACTGTTTCATAAATAACTGATGTTTTGTGTGAAATTGTATCTTATACAAAGAATAAAGATGAAATATGCAAATGTGTTAATTTTGTATATTTTAATGTTTTTTGAACTCTAAAAAAATAAATAATAATCATGAAACAGAAAATGCAAAAGGTCCATTAAAAAATCTAGTTCCCAATATCTTATTGTAACACTATGTAGGAGATACGTAAGGGAAAATCCACCTAAGAGACATTATATAATTTTATTTGGACGGTTAGGATGTTTTAAGTGAAACCTTTTTCGCAACCTTGCGTGAGGTAGTAAGTATAATAAAATAATAGTTGCTACCTTTTTATATAAAAATTCATTGAAAATGAAAAATGAATACTAATTCCATTGATATTTGATTTATTTTTATATTCAATTCAAATATTCAATTTCTTATGTTGGAATGTGCAGCAAGTTTGGTTGAATTACTTTTGGAGTTATCATAATGGCTGTTAATGTTTTATCATTTTTAATTTCGTCCACTTTTTGGGTTTCACGTGGTTTAACCCCTTGACTACAATACGGATGTAATGCTTTCCGTATACGAAGGGGCTAATTAGCCTTCCCGTTTAGAACGAATCACAATAAAACTACCATTCAATTAACCCGAGCCCAAATTGGAAACCTCCAATAAACCCTGCATGAATTAACTTTGAGTTACAGCACAACCCAAGTCATCCAATTGTGAATTTGACAGAGCACGAAATCCATTTGACAGCCGAGCATTTGACCGTTGACAAAAAGCATTATGGAGCGGAGGCGTGTAGCGTTGCCATAGAAACTAACGCTCACGCCATATGAATTACTAAATGTAAAAAGTTGCCAAGTCCTCAGAAGTATTTCCCCACAGGAATCTACTTGCACTTAAATGTTGAGAGAAAGAGGCTTAGTGGGAAATTTGCTTATGGACTTAACCTCTTTTTTATGTTTAGGCATTAATGTTTTTGAAAAAGATATAATCCAAAACCAAAGAACAATAGGTCATAAAATAGTATTAAAAAACCTGTATTCCCTCGCGTCCCGTAATTGATAGAGCAGGTGTTTTCGCTGGGCCTTAAAGGGGTTCACGCATTCGAGCGAAAAATGATCACCTTTCCTGATGCCCATAAGTTTTTTGGAGTTAAAAATGTATGGTTTGAGGAAATTTTAGGAAAGAGAGTTTTTGCTGTTATTGTAGCCCTTAGTTTGTAATAAAAAATCCACTGGTTGCACGAAAAATTAAGTAGGCGTGTGATAGAAACAGTGTGATAGAAACATATCTTTGTTTTTAAATAAAAAGTTGAAATCCTTTGAAGAATATTTTCGTAAATTCAAATATAATTTCTTCAAAGGTTAATCACAATTCTTTTTCTTGTATATTTTTCTTTTTCTATAAGATTGGAAACAATTATCTTGGCAATTAAAAGCATTTAATTGATTTTGTCATACCTCATGCTAATAGTAAATTCTACGGGGTTAAAGGTTTTGAGTTCCTTATACCGTAATCATCCTTTAATATTCCTGTATCAATTTATAATATTTTTTGCAAGGTGAAATATTTTTTTAACTCAATAATTTTTAAGATAAAACAAACCGTAATTTAAAAATATTATGACTTTAGTTCATAACAGATCTAATTTATTTAGGTTTACAAATTTTATTAGATCATGATTATTAAACAATTATTTGTATTTATTTTTTATGAACCGTAATTAAATATACATGATGAAATCAATATTGTTATTGGATAATCATTCATAATATTCAATTACTTTTGCTTCTTTATACAGTCCTCAATCATTGAGTTATAAAGTTAGTAAAATTACAAACTCTTACAATTGTTATACATCCTTGATTATTTTACACCGAAAAGTAAACAATTTTAATTAGAATGACTTCAGTAACTAAGTACACACGGATCTTTATCGCATGTTACCATTATACCCGGTTTCTTTATCATATAGAGCGGAAAAGTTTAAACTATCTTAAAAGGTAACTGTATTATATAATGACCATTGGCATTTGATGAGTTAAAAAAACATACACTTAACTTGAAACATAAATTTGAATTTAAAAAAAATTAACTTTTAAAATAACAGTGTTGCGTTACGCTTTGACAACCCCTTGGTAGATTATACTTTCTTTTTTATTAGAATATTGATATTTTTTTATATTTAATTTTTTTGTACTCCAATTCTTTCTATTTTCATAAACTTATTATAAATGACATTTAATAGCTTAATACATATTTTTAAATTTTAATTTCCATTATTTCAAGGGGTTTGATAATTTGTATGAAAGTGAGTGCCTCGTTTTGATAGGTTTGTTTGTCTGTCTGTTCGCAATCCTCTTTCAAATAATGTTCTATCCGTTCGATTTCAATTTTTTTGTTACATGTTTTTTTTCTTATACATGACATGAGGGACCTATCTTTTTTTTTTACATTTCCGTCTGTCTGTATGGCCAGACGGACATACAGTCTACCTGAATTTTAATGGTCTTCCTATTTAAACAACATTGAAATTAAACTTTTATTTATTTAATCCTCTGATGAATACAGACGTATAAACCCATTACATCAGTTTGAAATGACGTCATAATGCATAGAACAATGGGTTTCTTTGACGGTTCATTATTTGTTTATTAAGAAAGAGGCCCACACCATTCCAATTCAAAATTGCGAGGCGTGTTAATATTTTTGTCCAATACCTGTGAAACAATTATAAAAACTATCCTTTTTAGTTTGGAAAGCAGGAAATCTCTTCGATTGACTTTTTAAATAAACTTATTCCTTATAGAGATTTTTACTAGGATATATTTTTATCAACAGTAAAAACTTAATCAACAACGTTACCCAACAAAAAAATCAGTAAGTTATTGCAAACTTAAATATTGCAGGCTCACTCTTATTGTATGGAGTAACGATACACCAAACTTTTAATGGGAAGATGTTCAGATTCAAGTATGGAACACTTAGTTTTCAGAAAAAAAACCTTGGGTCTAACTTAGTTTACACAAGCAAAGTTATATGTACATTGCGTTTTATGTATGAAACAGTTAAGATTAAAATTAAATCAGCAAGTATATGAAATGCTTATAAATCATGTTAGTATTATTAAATAAGTTTATTCAATAAAAAAAAGTGATGAATCATATGGCCTGAAATTAAAAATTCTAAATAAATTATCTTTCAAATATATACACAAAAAACACGAATCCAACAACTTATTTAGGATACTTTCATCATGAGTACATTACTGTCTGAAAAACGACCCAGTAATGTCCAAAATGTCACAAAAACGAACAAAAGCAGCTGGATTTTTCTATTGAAACCTCTAAAAAAGTATAAATAACAATCGTACAGCAGAAAACGACAACACAATACATAGAAAGCCAACGGTCTCTTTTGAGGTCGTTATTTTCTAATAATTTGCTCACGGAGTGCCTGCATTAGACAAGTGGAAAGGCCAAGTGTTGAAATTCAATGGGCCCTCTAATTAAATGCGATGAGTTTCTGGCACTTCCTTAAAACTAGAATGTGCTGAGACTTCTTCTCAATGAGAGGATTATGGCATTAGGACCTAATATGTAGTCAATATGTGTCGGTAATAGCCAAATGGGGAAGTTATTGTGTTGATATTATTTATGGTTGAGGAGTGAAAAGCTGAGGATTGAAAAGTAAGCTAGTGGACTAGATTGCCAAGTATGATTAATAGTGTGGGGAATTTAAACTAATGAAATAAATAGATAAATTTATTTTTAGGTGGTTAAGTAAAACTTTTAAGTTTTAACAGTTATCAATATGATATTTCTCTAAAGAAGATGTGTAACGCATACCGTCCTTTCACTTTTTATGTTAAGTACAGTTTTTGATTCATCCTGCCTTTCTGCCTTTGATTTTGAGTTAACCTAATTCAATTTTTTTGCATTAGAATGCTGTCTTAGAATATAAGTACACACTTTTTCCTTTATCCTGCTAAACTTTTTGGTGAAATCTTTTTAATCTGGCTGTAAAAATAAAAATGAAAAAAGGCTTACTATTTACCCATGGAAACTACCTGGATTTAATTATGCTAAACACTACTAGTTGATTAACTTTAAGTCAAAAGCAGTCTATCTTAGAATATTAGTACACACTTTTTCGTTTATACTCCCAACTTTTTGGTGAACTTTATTCTTTTAGATTCCTTTTAATCTTACTGTAAAAATAAACAAGTAGGTTTGTACAGAATCTGTCACTTAACCCGCTTCCACACAACATCTGTGTTTAACATTAAAAACGCGCCAAACACAGCATTAATTCTATATTAAACATTTACACGCTAAATTTGGCTAGTTTCATTTATTTTCTTTCGAAAATTCAATAACTATTTGTTATCGTTTGCTAAAATCAATCAATGGTTTCAAAGAATAAATATGTAATATTCCTCGCTTTTAAATAGAAGGAAAACATTTCATATCAACATACAATTAAAGAATCTCTTTGTAAAATATATTTGACGTCATTTTAAACAGATTTATGGCGCAAAAATAAATTTATTTTAATTTATTGTTTAAAAGAATTAAAGTTTCTCGAGCGTTTGTAGCGAATGGCAATGGTGATTTAATACTAATAAAAATGACTTCGTATGCTTTTTAAATGAGCATTAAATTTTGCAGTTTTTTTTAAATAATTGAAGTACTTCGAATTCGAATTCTTTTCGGTAATTTTCGATGTATTCATTTCGATGCGCTGAATTTTTTGACGTATCACACTTGTCCGTAGCATTTGTAGTTTGTGCTATGAAAGTGGGTGACGGACAGACGGACAGACGCACAGACAGGCGAACTGACTATTATAATACCTTCCACTTTTTACGTTATAAACGTAGTGTGGAAGCTAAAATTAAAAAGGGCTTACCCATGGAAACATGGGATTTCCTTATGCTAAACCCTACTATAGTTGATAAACTGGAAATCAAAAGCAGTAAATCTTAAAACTTCCCCATAGACTTAACACATGGGATGTGAAAGAAGAAGAAATAGTATTTTCGGTTGGGGGACTTTGAAATTTAAATCAATGTAAAAGTGGATTTTTAAATTTTACGATTTTATCTTGTATTCATTTCAAAATGTGTCCGATAATTGTTTAAAACTTTTGTTCGCTAATAGAATTACTTTTCTGAAATAACGCAAATTTTTTCGTTAAACTGAAGTTTTACTAAAAAATTTTGGTTTAATAATTGTTTTTATTAGTAATTAGGTTTATAGAAAGGATAATGACTTACTGCGTCATGCTGATAATTATTCAGATAATCCTTTCAGTCCCAATGATGCAATTTGGCATCATAATTTTCTGATCATAATTTAAAAAAGATAATAGGGCTGACATCTTTTGGGATTAATAAAAAATATTTTCTAATAGAAAAAGTTTGAAGAATCGAATGATGAGCTTTTGATATCATAAGGCTATAGACGATCATAAAAAAGTTTCTTAAATGATGATGCCAATGGGACTGAAAGGGTTAAAAACGAATTTTCAAAGACATTTAAAAAAAACAATCTAAATGATTTCGATATCCGTCAACCAAAACAATATACTAAATGGAGGTTTTTTAAGGCTTTGAGTAAAGTTAGAAATTATTTGATATCTTCACTTCCCTAAACATATATACGAAAGCCATGCTGACTTGTGGTTACTATAAACATCAAAGACAATAACGAAGGTTCAAAAATATGAATGTCTCAGAAATTTAAAATTTAAATCTCATCGTCAGCCCTGACACGTTGTGAATACTAAATGAACGATTTCATTCATTAAAAACATTTATCTCACTACTTATGCCACAATGACTTCATCACAAAAACTATTAATCATGTAAGTGACTCCATTGTTCTATATAACATAAATGGTCTTGGTAACATAAAATAAAAAGGTCAGTGACATGTGTTTTATAATACTTTTGACATGTGTTTTATAATACTTTAAATGGATTCTTCGAGAATTAAGTGACTCTACTCCATTTAGTATGACGTTTTATTGAAGTTATCGTTTAATTATATTATATCTTTTAATTTCACAGTGATAGACTATTTTTATGTTTTAATAAGTTTTGTTAAATTTTCTGATCAGAGCTCATTTCTAATTTATTTCATATTTTTAAGAGTTTAATAATGATTGTTTTTATGTTTTTATATGGTAGAATATTTCTAGAGTTTAAGATATTTTGTATTTGTTAATAATCTTCAGAATGCATTTTTATTTAATATCTTTTTATAATTTTTACCTTTAAATTGTTTGAACAGGAGCAGTATTTTTAGGCTTGAGATAAAATTGTTTTTTTTACTATATTACATTATCTCATGGTTGAAATTTCAAGATGAGTTCTTTTAGCTTCCACACTACGTTTATAACGTAAAAAGTGGAAGGTTTTATAATCGTTCAGTCCGTCTGTCCGTCTGTCTGTCACCCACTTTCACAGAAAGAACCACAAGTCCCACAGACAAGTGGGATACGTCATTTTAAAGCAAAAAATCAGATTAGGCTACATTCCAAATTTCATTAAAAAATTTAAATTAGAAGTTTATTTAAAATTTAAATAACTAAATTTTTTTTATCTACATTGAAATAACATGCAAATTCTATTTTTATTCATATTTTCACTGTTGTCATCCACAAGTCCCACAGACAAGTGGGATACGTCATTTTGAAGCAAAAAATCAAATTAGGCTACATGCCGAATTTCATTGAAAAATTTTTACTAGAAGCTTATTTAAAATTTAAATAACTAAAAATTTAATCTACATTGAAATAACATGCAAATTCCATTTTTATTCAATATTTTCACTGTTGCCATTTCGTTAAACGTACGAGAAACTTTTGTTAAAATAAAAATAAACTTTTGAAAAAATATTTATTTATGTGATATAATTCGGTTTGGATTGTTGTATTATCACAATAGAGTTCTTTTAATGGTTCTATATATATGTATGTAGAAAGATGCATAGAGAATTCTAACTTGGCATAAAAAATATGCTAAGATTCGCTTTTATTTTTAAAGCATCAATTGTACAAATTATAAATTTTTTGAACTGTAAATTAATTTAACAAACTATAAATAAGTGAATTTTCGAAAGAAATGTAAATGGGAAATTGTGGCGACAAAAATATTTATTAAAAAAGATTACATCATTATTCTTCGAACTTCAAACAAATTTAGCAAACGATAAATTCTAATTATTAAATCTGAGTAAGAAGATTAATGAAAATAGTTAATTTTGGCGTTTAAAACTTTGAATTACAAATAGCTAAAGGCCCTGTTTTTATTAGAATTAAATCACATTTGCAATTCGCAACAATCGCTCGAGAAACTTTAATTCTTTTAGACAATAAATTAAAATAAATTTATTTTTGCGACATCTATCAGTTTGAAATGACGTCAAATATATTTCACTACGGAATCCTTGTATGTTGATATTAAATTTTTCATTCTATTTAAAAGCGAGGAATATGACATATTTATTTTTTTAAATATAAATTAATTTTTGCAAACGATAAGTAATAATTATTGAATTTTCGAAATAAAATAAATGAAACTAGCCAAATTTAGCTTGTAAATGTTAAATATAGAATTAATGTTGTGTTTGGCGCGTTTTTTCCTGTTAAACACAAATATGTGGAAGCGAGTTAAGTGACAGATTATGTTACAAACCTACTTGTTTATCTTCTAAAAACACTTCTACTAGTATCTGATTCGGCATAAAGGGCTAAATTTATTGTTTTTGTCATTCTTAAGCTACATTGTTTGTGCACTAAATATACTCGCGTTTGACTTGTAATTCTTATTTCATTAAACAGATTGACACGTAATTTTTTTTGTTCAATAAAACGACGTTAAATTTATATTACTTCCAATTTGCCAATATGAAATACAAGGTAATGAAAACATTGCGATTGAGGCGAACATCCGAAATGGAGATTTTGTGTTGTTTACAAATTTTGGATGGTGCTGATTTAAAAAAAGTGGTTTTTCAACATTGGTCCATCTGTCTGTCTGAAACCACTCTAGAACAGCTAGAGCTAAAAAAAAGCTACAGACTTCAAATTTGGTCGCAGTACCTGTCGGACGTCATAATAAGGTGTTTGGAAAAACCGCGCTTGTGTAACTGTCATGGAACTTGTTAGGTTTTAAAGTTATCGAAATTGTGTCTCATATGGTATGTAATTACCTTCAAATGCATTGTTTTATTGAGTGGAAATTAAAAGTCTTGTATTAATACACACCCCTTGTATTTTTATAATAATAGTAACGAAATTGCGATTATTATAAGTAAATAATAATTTTCACTTAAAAATAACAATCTACCAATTTAAATTGAAATCGCTGCTATAACCAATTTTTTAACATTTGAAATAAACATATATTTCTCAAACTAAATATAATATTTTTACTGAAAATAGAGATTTAATATTTTTTCTAAAAATGCAATAACAGTAATTAATATGAAATGTAGGTTCGTGTCATTCTTCCATATATTGGTATTTTTTCAAACTCCAAGGCGTATAATTGACAAAATAATTTTTAAGAACAATAGGCCCCTCAGGAAGATTTAGCATATGCAGTTTTAATGTTATCCGGGTTAACCTTTTTTCCTATGCGCTGCTTAGGCGTATTCATAATTAACAGTTACGTATGCAAATCATCCTCTCTGGCTTTCAGATTTTTCGTGACTTGTCATTTTAGCCATTTGCTTCTATGACGGTAGTTCTAAAAAGATGTTTTGAGAAAAAAAGGAATGACTGGCCTAAATAAGAATGTGAAAGTAAAAGCTATTGTGCAAATGTCATTTTTTGTAAGTGAGTGTATATTTTGAAAGGATGATCATGTGTTTTCTTTCAAATATTTAATATCTATTAGGGGAAATTTAATTGGGTAATTAAAAAATAACAGTAAATAGGACAAAGTTTCGGCATGCTTTTTAAGAGGGATTGTCAGTCGCATTGAGCTAATGCATTAGTTTTGGAATCACAACTTCCACATAAGTATTGCTTTGCCATGTTAGCTCTTTTTCCTCAGGTATGAGAATCAACATAACATCAAAATGAAACAAATTTGAAACCAAAATGCTATCTAGTTATTTAATTATATATTTTTGAAGTTTTGAAATGCCCAAAATATACAGCAGATAGCGACACTATTTTAAAACTTTATCAATTAATAATTAAATAACTGGATGACCTTTTCTTGTCCATTTTGTTTTAAATTGATGTTATGATGATTTCGATACCTCGTGAAAATGGGATAACATGGCAAAGCAATTTTTTTGAAAAAGTTGTGATTTTAAAACTAATCCATTAGCTCAATGGGACTGACAGTCCCTCTTAAATATTGCCTAGTATTGTCCCATGAAAAAGAATCATGGTATTGAGCAATAAAAACACATTATTATATCCATTTTACCATAATCAATATTATTTATGACTGCTTAAAAATTGACTTTGGGTACACAAAGGCCAAATTTCTTATGTCCGTTAGTCTAATGTTGTCCGTTAGTCATAATGTTTCAACTTTAGGTACAAATGTTCACTACTAAACCTTGAGTTTAAAAATCGCCTTTTTTCAATTCACCCCATTCTATAATTTATTGATTGATAATATTCAATGTCATTTAATAACATAAACCGTTAAACCCAGCCTTGCTAATTCCATTTAAAGCTATAACAAACTTCCTATCATTTAAAAGGAAAATGACACCGGTTTACGAATTGTCTCAAAGACCCTCTTACCTTTCTTATGGAGGGAACAATATGTTAACGCTACAATAAACAGAAGCTAAGTCCCTTTCTTACAAGCAGGTCAAGAGAAGGGCTTGGCCTGTACATTGGCTATTGTGCAATCTTAGCCTATTGTTTTCCTATCATCAAAGTTGGGGATAACGGTTTCACGAATTTCGATATTTGTCCATGGTATAGCTGGAAGTAATAGGAACCGTTTGACTTCCGGTATCACTTTGAGTGATATTGATCATTGCATTTTTTTTTTTGCTCATATCGGTATATCTTTTGAATGGTCTTTTGTATCGCCTTTTGGTTTCGGTGCTATTTGGTGCTTTTTTTGCATTGCTTCGTAAAGCAAAATTATTGACTTATGTGTCCTTTTTTTTCCTACATTGATGTAGCATTCTGTATGCTTTGAATCTTTTATGATCTCTTTAGGTTTTAGACAAATTTAAATCATTATTTATTTGTCTTATCAAATCTGAATATTAATCAATTCATATGAATTTCAAGATAATCGTCATCAATTATCAAATAAACATACACCATGAAATGTACAGTATATCAATATCCTTTGGATCAATTCTGAAGATCTAAATTGCGACTGAAACAAGCTATAGCTTTCTGTTTCATAATAAATTTTTAATGAATTTTTTAAAACGTGTTTTAAAATATTACATGTATTGATTTGATGAGAATTTTTGATTTGTTATTCTAATAATAAGACTTTGAGATAAATGAATAAAAAAAAAATCTTCAATACTTGATTTATGACTTAACAACTTTCTTAACTGTTTTCCTTAGGATTCTCTCTTCTTTAAACTTTTTTTCGTATTTTTTAAAAAAATTGTAAGCAAAAATCTTAAACTTCTAGTACCCAAATTTAATGAATTTTTATTGTTGCTTTTAAAATGTGCATTAAAATATTTTGGTTTAATCAGACAAGTTAAGGAAATGGTTATCCTAATTGTTTATCTCTGCAAAATTGCCTTTCAGATTTGAGATTCAACATTTCAATATTTAAAGTCAAGTTCAGAAAGTGTTAATTTTCTTTTTCGGAATTTGTTTTTAACTTTAAAAAAAGAATTTAGGGAAAATGTTCTGGCAGCATTTTGGAAAACGGGTATTTTAACGAATGCGGTTATCTTAATTTGGCAAAACTTTGCCTGACACCAACCCATAGGTCCAGTAGATCAATTCTTACCGTCTATTTAGATACATTTAATTTCAAAGAGGAACTAATAAAACTCGCCAATTTAAAAAAGAAGGTGGATGAACTTCAATTTGCACCTCCACTCCAAAACCGAAAACGGATTTCACCTTTTAACTCTGGTCGATAATTACAGGCTTCAATGAAGGAGAAAAAAAATTGATGTCATCCTTTTTAGAGTGCGTATCCGCTTTGATTAAAGTGACATCGAGAAGCCATACCTTATTTTAAAAAAACCTCTATCAAAATAAACAAAGTCTCACTTCTATCCAGTGATTTTCTCATCTACAGGTAAAGGGTTCACGATCTCATAGTGTTTTTTTTTTACCTGAAAATTAAGGCTCAGTAGATTATTCGGGGAACTTCTTGTATTCGGGTGTTTTTTCCGCCAAACAGCCCGTTTATCGCCAAATGCGTTTAAATTCTAGCATTTATTTTGACGCACTTTATCGAAGTAGTGAATCAATGCACACAAAACAGGCATCAATGATAGAATTTTGACAGTAAGTTAAATTCAAATTACTGCAGATTTGTAAAATTTGTAACTTTTCAATTAAGTAGAGGACACGAAGGGGGTAATTTCAACGCAAAACAAGAGAACATGACCACAGGATTAAACCGCCTTTTTAATGTAGCCAATAAATCTAATTGGAACAGTTTGACAGCATATGGTGGTAATTTTAATGCAGACTATTAAAAACGAATGTATTTATTCATGGGAGGCTGGTAATTACATGGACAGTGAGACGGACCAGTTCAACACCTTTTTTAGAGAAAGTCTCTGCACAAAGAAAAAGACGTGGTTGAAGTAGCCTCATTTAACCACTCACGAAACCAAAAAGCAATGCCAATACATTATTTACCAACTCTTTTAGGAAAGTGATTGGTCGTAGTGAACTACTCCCACTAAGTCACACGAAAAATGGTAACCTGTGCATAAGCCTTGTTAACATGATGCCTTGACCAGTTACTGATGGTCATCAAAAATTGCTTGTTTGTTGGCGACGAATAAGAAGTTTGGCAGGAAAACCCGATAACTCAATTCCTCACAACTGTTCCGCGCGTGGCTGCTTTTTTAAAGAGCGTATTTGGCGTCTCATCGACTGGGTAGGCGTTTACGTCGTCTGTTCCTTTGCATGCGCGTATAAGTTTTTTTTGTGTCCCTTAATTGTCCGTCCGTAATGATAGGACGTAAATCGATGTCCACCCACTATGGAAAATTGCTAGGAGATTTTTTTTAATGGGAAAGTGTATTCTGTTTGTGAGATCAACCTTTTATGCGCAATTGCTATCAATTTCTTTATGTTGTAGAAAGAGTTGCATTCGTAAAAGAGTTACAGATGGAATAAAATAAATTATAAAGGTGTTTTGGGAGTATTAATCTTATAGAAGAAATATACATGGGTCATTCTCTGTAAATGGGACAAATTGCACATTTAAAAACTGAAAAAAAAAATATTTTTCTTATTGAATAATTTTCTTTATATGCGTTGCACACATTCATGTATAGTAAAAAAAATGGTTCAGATCCATTTGATGATTTTTTAAAAAAAAAAATACATATTTTCCATACTTGACAACTGACGTAAACTTCTTTAAATACTGATCATGCGCAGCAGACAATATATATGCGCATGCGACACTGAAAACATTGCATGCGTTTTTGACTTGCCCCAAAAGTTACGCATACGCATGGTGTTTCAGTTCAAAAACGCATGATTCAAATCTATGTGGGGTTTAGTTTGGTTGAATAAAAGGCGCACTAAACCTACAGTAGACAGAGTACACGATATATATCTCTATAGGAATGCGAGTTTTTTTCTTTAAATGGGAAAGTTTGGTTGGGTTAGTTTGAAATACCGTCAAACTAGAGCTACATGAGGGCTAATTGGCGACTGGCGTCGTAATTTAGAACCACAGTCGAGCCAGCGCCTGATAAATGTGGATAAGATTTAACTAAATTAAAACCCATAAAGAGGTCCTTTTCAAATAAGTTGACTTAAAAGCACTCCTTTCAATATTTGATGTATTTCGCTAAGTAATATTTTAGTTTGAGTGATAACACATATGCATTTTATAGAAAGAATAGTGGTTGCAATTAATGGGTCATTTTTCTACATAAATAATATAATCTGTTTTAAAACATCTATAATCAATTTTTTTAAAATTATTTTACTATTTCTTAATTAAGTTGTAGCTACTTTAATTGAAACTGTATAACATTTTGGGGAGATTTAGAACTGTGTCCCTAATCATAATTAACTATAAATCTAGTTACGGCCACAACTACACTTTGATTGGATGGGTTTGTATAGCTGGTTTATTGGTTGGCTCAAGGCTTGCTTACACCAGATATCCTCCGTAGTATTTTTGAGTATGCATCTTACTTATATTGACTCTACGCAGCCAATACAAGCCTCGTAATTTAGAACCCTGGTCAAGTGATGAGGTCGACACCGACCATACTTGGTTATTGGCATTTTGTCAAGTATAATTTCAATGGAATGAATTGTGTTAAATAAGTATAATATGCGTATGACGTGATTAGAGTAAACGACTCCTGATCGAGAAGAGCGGCTTAAAAAATTGCAACCGCATTTTATTTTACAGTTATTCGTCATAAATCTCTTGATAATAACGCGCCTGTGGTTCTAAATTACGATACCCGTCATCAATAGCACTAGTGTAGCTCTAGTGTAAGGATATTTAAAACTAACCCTAATTCTTGATCATAACGTAGAAGAAGATACGAATAACCACTCTCGTGAAATATCTAAAGGCATACGTTTATAAAAAATCTACAGGTGAAGCGAAACAACCGATCGGTATTGAATGCGCTTGGGAAGAAAGATCCAAGATAAAGTTATCCAATGTGGACTGACCTTCAAGGCTGATATGTGAGTTAGTGACGTGTGAGTGAGTGACGATTCCGTAGGAAAAGTCAAATAACATCATTTTCAAAGAATTTTTTATAAGGTTTAGAGATTGTATGTTAATCTACATTTAAATGCCCACAAATTGAGACTAGTAAAAAAATTCTCGCACATATCTATAATCAGTAAATGAGATTGAGTGAGTGACGATAGTAAAAGACTCCTGTACTGTAAAAACGTTATCACTCATGGATCAAAACAACTGATGGCTGATTTAGAAGCCTCAATCCTTTAAGAATAACATGCCAATTTAAATTCGATTTCTTAGTCGTCTAGTAATGTTTTAATTGAACTTTAAAGCAGTGTTATAGGAGTGACTCTATAACCCAGGGACATTACATATTCATAAAATTACATAAAACTATTGATGGTGGACAAACATCAGATACATTTTGGAAAATACAGAAACTAATTAACCATAAATAGTTCCGCCAAAAAGGATTATATATTTAAAACGACCTTTTTTAGGACGTTAAAAGTTGTAAAAGCATGCAGGGACAGTGTGAGGGAGTGACAAATCGGGTATTTAAATGAAATTTTACGTAAATAAATTATAATTATTTGATATTTTTTAAGTGGGACTAGTTAGGTTGTGGGCCAGTTTACACTAATAAATCAAAAACATACATATAGAATTTGAAAATAAAGAGCAAAGTATCCGGGACATCGATTTGTCCCTTTTACAGAGAATGACCCACATATGCCTGATTTTTTAATGCACATGCTCATTTAAAAAAATATTCGTAATTAAGAACAACATATTGGGCAACTTTGAACCAGCTTTTTTTTACATTAATTCTTTAGTTAACTATTTTAGATTCCCTATTTATTAAAACCACAGGTCCTTATTTTTTTTAGCTTCCACACATTAAGTTTATAACGTTAAGACTGGAAGGTATTATGATATTTTAGTTAGCCTGTTTGCCCCCCCCCCCCCCCCAACTTTGACAGTCCGAATCACTTATGAAACAGACGATTGCGATTCATAAAAAATCGTCTGAAGGTTATTCGATATTGTAAATCTTTTTTCAAAAATTTGAAATTCAAAGTAACACTGTGATATAAGCAAAAGCATGGCTTTCACGTTTAGAAGGATCGATTTGACAAATGTATTGTTCAAACAACATATAAATTTCGCAAACGATAAATAATGTTAATTGCATTTGCGAAAGAATTTTTTTTAAAAACCCGGTTTGTACGTTTAAAAATTTAAAAAAGAAACACATGTTGTGTTTGGCGAGTTTTTTTCCTAAGATTTCTGAATCTTGTAATATCTGTTCTAAATGATAGCTACTGTTACAAACCTACTTGTTCGTTTTTCCACTTGTTGACTTGTGTGGATATTCAGTATTATCCGACTGCGCATCTATAATGATCTGGGACAGGTCGAAAACATCAGAAGAAGGGTCAGTAAAAGGAATACTAATACTTATTAATCCTATTTAATTAATCAATAATAATAATTCTATTAAAATTCTTCCCTCTTTTCTGTCCGTTTTCCGATGTTTTCAGTCTGAATCAGAGTGATACGAATTCGCTGCGGGTCAGGATAAAAGTCAACAGACATAAAATAATTTTTTCAGATAACAGTGTTCATTTTAAAATATTTGATCTTTTTTTGCAATTTTTAGTATTTTGTAATGAAATTAGTTGCGAAAAAGGAATTACAAAAACGTTCTAATAAAAACCAAATTTAAAATTACCACACCAATTTTTAATTTTTTTTTATTGCTTTTCCTATTGTGGAAAAAGTTTAATAATTGCTATTCTGGCGAAACCTAGGGTTTTCTTAAGCATATGGACGACATTTTAAACATTTTGAGGATACCGTGGCAATTAAAGTTACAATTGGTTTTTATAGTGTTCTCTGATGGTGCGGTAGACAACCTTCAGTTCCGACAGTTAAAAAAAGATAGTAATGTGTGATATCAGTATGAAGATGTAATTAACTATTTTTTTAAAACTTGAGCTAGACCACTTTCCAACAAAAAATATCCTACAATTATCCCACGCATTTCACTAACACTTTAATCTAGTCACCCAATCAAGCTACCGCATTTTCCACTTGCTTCAAGGTAAATCTACCAATTAGCGTATGGCCATTTTTTTCAGCGCACTCAGTCAGCGGAACAAAGTATCATACCCCTTTCGCATGCAAACTTTTGAATTACGTCACCACATAAGTGAAAAAAACCCGGCAGGTTTTAATGGTCAGGTTATGATCCCTTTCAAGGCCATGATAAAACTTCTACATCATCCGCTTGATTATAATCTTTATTGTCGATCATTTCAGGTGGAATGACTGTTATTATTTACCTCACAAAAAACATATGCAGAGTTTGAATTGAAGTGTTGGGGGACGTGTGGCCTTGGAGACGTATAGAGATGTACCATAGATTGGATTGGGCGTATTATGGGGTGGGTTTAGCCTTTAGGCGGATGTTTAAGTGCGTTTGGATTTGTAACGGTGTTTGCTGATACATCCAATGTTCTTTTGCATAAACTAGCATAATAATATTAATAATATATATGAAATTTAATGATTTTTCAAAATTCACACTAAATTTAAAAGAAATTAACGTTGATTAAAGAACGCACAAAAATGTTTCAACTAAAAATACTAATTAAGTTTTCTAGTGTTACATTTCCTTACAGTCGAAGGTATTTGTCGTCGTCATAAAAAATATTTTTGCTTGAAAATTTAAAAGAAAGCTTCCAAAGACAGAATTTTATTTGAAACATACATGTTTAATAACTAATACAAATATTGATAAGTTACGCAAGCAATTAAGCATATGTACGAATTTTTTTCGTATAGTAATCAAGTATAGATAGTTAATTAATCATAAGTAAAAAAAAATATTAAAACACTTCTATTCTACAGTGACATTTACTTTTAATTAGTAACATTTTCCTTGTTTTAAGAAAATTTGATGGTATTAAAGTTGCAAAAATATGAAACGTATTGCAGAAATGCATTGCAGTCATCATGAATATGTCTAAGAAAACTTAATATGGTACCCTAATATGGGTCTACCTAATTGTTTAGAAATAACATAACAATAATGGTACAGTTACTTTCTCCTCCATAATGTGGCAAAAAGGTACAATGACACAATGAAATCTTCTATAATAATAAAAGAAAGAGTGTGTCTGTGTGTTTGTCTTCGGATCGTAAAATACCTACTTATACTGCCCTCAGACATTCGAAATTTTCAAGATAGATTCCCTTTAATACCAACGTGTGTACCTGAGGCTTAGTTTTTTCATATTTGTTCCATTTTTAGAGAAAATTCGAATTTTCTGAAAAAAATACACCACTTTCGCTCAAATCCCATCATTTTTTCTCTTTCCTGATGCCATCGGCTGAAAAAATTAAATAAAACTTTTAACGAAAACATTTAAAATTCAAAATGTTTATTTTATTCTTTTGCCATTACTTTCAGAAACTAAATTTATTATTTGAAAAATAATTGACATGTTTCAAGTGACGTAATTCCGCCAGTCTTCATTCCCGGATTTTATTGTGGGTTTATTTGATGATTTTTTCATTGATTTTTCTGTTGACTGCATGTATGCATATTTAAGCAATAAATGTATAGTTAAGCTATTACTGGAACTATGATGGTTAATAAAGGCCATCGCACTAGAGCTATTATTAGTGTTTTATGTCTTTACTTTTTCGCCAAATACGTTGCCAAACTCGCCAAATAATTAACTAAAATTCGTTAAAAAGGCAATTTCTTTTATAAATAATTTATAAGCTGGTCGGTTGTTTGAAGGTCATTGTGTTAGAGCTGTATAATGGGTGTGGGTAGCTATATCTATTTTTTCGCCAAATTATTTCCCAAAACGCGCCAAATAAGCTAAAAGGTTTTATGTATTTATGAGGGAATTGTGATGACATTTATGAGTGCATTTTATAGCGTATTTTTCATTTTGGAATTTAAAGGCAATGAAACGGGATTTTATAATTATAACGACCGGAAACAATAATAAGTTTATGATCCTATAACAGGGTATATGGTACACATATTTGAAATCTATTTGATATTTTTCTATTCCGTGCGAAGAACGGGTATAAATTTGCTAGTATTTCATAATACCCGATTATTGGGCAATTTGACATTTTATTTTAAAAGTAAAAAATTATACTATTTGAACACCCACACAGATACGGACCAAAAAGACGATTGCCGCAGTACAACTAGATAAAAACCATGAATATTCAACTATGAGTTTTTTTAAGAAACGAAATTACCATTTTCACCTATCCTTTGCCCCACGGGTCAAACAGGAAATGAATCCAAAGAAAAACACATCACACAAAAAATATTTTCTTAAAAAAGAAAAACTCCCCCTCCATTGATGCCGACCGACAACGAAACACGCATCTTAGGGCGGTGCTATAATGTTCTCTTGAAGAAAAGACAAAATGGCGCGTGACTCAAGTTTTTTCTAGGTAAACCATTTATATAAATAAAAAAACTATGGCGCCACGCGACTTACACGCTTACCCAGAATTAGCTATCTCCGGATCTTGCTAGGATCCCCCAAATTACATTGGTGCTGTGTATGGTGTAATGAGGTCTTAGGAAACCTTGGTTATTAAAAGTACATTTATAAACGATTATGGGCTATGTTAACGCGGATCACTTTTTGTATGTAAAACGGAGAAATAAGTGTTTAGCAAGTGACTCACGCCACATTCAAACGATACCTAATGCTGAAAAGAATAAACTATACATTATACAACCTAAACAAATTTAACAACAAAACAAGAAATTTGAAGCAAATGTTTTTTTTAATTACTAAGTTATGCTAAATTCTTACGATGTATTTTCTATATGACCCGTCATAATAATATTTAACAGAATTTTTAATTAAGCTGTGTACTCTAGAAAACAGACTAGTAAGAGGGTGGTCTAAAATTTACTCAGCATGTACTTTTTGTAGAAGAAACTTATGACAGACATTACCATGGCATTTAAGGTTTTTTTTTTTTAATTCGTAAGAGGGAGCGGTTAAAGCGTCTTACCTCTTTCTGGGGTTCTGTCCTCGCCTTAGCCATCCTTTAAACGGATCGAGCAAATGTAATTATATGCATTATAAATAAAATTTAGAAGTTCTAAAATCTTAAACTTGTTATGCTAGATTATTCTGAAAGTTTGAATAAAAAAAGTTTACATTATGCATCATAAGAAACTATTGCATTATGGCATGTATTTGATTCGAAGAGGTGTAATGGGTTTTAAGAAGTAGAATACCAACTCTTTATTTGCTCGTTTCATTTTTAAAGCTCATTTCAAACAAAACTTAAATCTGGGCCATCACTTTTTCAAATGCATATACAGATTGTATTAATATTTTGCTGGGTGAGTTTCATTATTGTTTATTTATATTTTTCGAGTTATGGGGAACCAAAATAAAAGTTAAGATTTCCATTATAGCTTTGAACCCAAATAAACAAAATAGTCTTTGGCGAAATTCTAAATCTGCTTCAGCATTTGATTAAATTCACAATCCAATGCATGTACACAACAGTACCGCTTTTTCTAACCTATATATCACTGTCAGTAACCTTTTTCTGGGGCGAATACACATATACTCACAAATGGAAGCTACTGCAAATAGAAATTTCAGGTGCTGTTATTCCATTCGTGTATATTACAACCGTTACTAATGGCGTTTAACACATCAGCCATTCTTATTGACCATTGTTTTAGTTTTCACTTACGGAACTTTTATATAATTCCGCTCGATGTTTATTCACGATAAGTGAACCCTCATATGGGTAATACCATTAAATATTCTGGAATATCAGGAATAACATGTAGGCATTGTGTTTCTTTAAGCTAGCATGAAAGTTCAGTCATGATTATTCGATTTATCTGTTAAGATGGTTATGGAGATAATACTTAATATTATAAATATGAGAAAACAGCTGCATGTGGTAAGAGTTACTAGCAAGTGATTTATTTTTAGCGGGAATACCAACTCAAAAAAAATTGAGAGTAAAATTTAATTTAAAATTGATTTTCTGCAAAATTATCAAGTTACAATTCCGAATGGTAAAAAGAACTTTGAACGTATTTTTTTACATTTTATTTCGTAAATTAGCGAAAAGTATACGGTACGCTTTAATAACCAAAAATAATGAATTAACCCTCCCTGCTTTAGACCTGGTTTTATCCGCATTTTATGCATCAGTCTTTTCTACAAATACTTATAATTTTTAAATTTTATAATTTATAAATTTGTATTCATAATTTACTTTTTTCAATTTGAAATGTTTTAACGATGATTTCTTCAAAAATAAACCTAATTTTGATTGTTTAAACAAATGTTATTTCAAATAAATTTAATTTAAAATTTATTCACTGAAAAAAACCATACATATTTACCCATTTCCAGGCCGTTCGGAAAGACCTCTTATATCAAGTAAAAATGCTAGAAGTGTAAACTTTCCATAGTTGGTTGGTAGACATATATATTCAGGTTTGTGTGCTTGGTCAGAGACCCGCTTATAAACCTTCTTCAAGTAAGACAGACACAACAGACAACACACACACACACACATAAGTGGATCCATCTAATTTTTAGAGACAGAGGCCAACTAGAGGATCCCCAGAATTGGCTTGTCACCCCCAGAGGTATTGATTTGGTATGGGAACTTAGAGGACTTTCGGACCCAACAGATTTAACGAGCACGTACTCCGCATATACTCGGTAGGTCTTCAGTGGTACCGGGACTCGATCGCAGGACCTTCCGATCCCGAGACCGAGACGCTGACCACTAGGCTCACTACGGCCCCACTTTCCATAGATATCATAGTTTAAGTATTAGATTGGCAGATAACGTGACCTCCAATGCTAACGACGGGACGCGCATGGAGGCCAAATAAGGGGGAAAAATGGCCAGTGTTGCTGCCGCTTTAAGAGGAAAAATACTACAAAAAAAAGTACCATTTAATTCTAAAATTACAAAAAAATATCGTAAAAATACTAGCTGCATTTTGGAATCTTTTTAGTGACTTTAAGAATAGTTTTCTAGTAGCTTTTTTTTCTAGTATTTTTTTATGAATTAAATGGTATTTTTTCGTATTATTTTTCTCCTTAAAGTGGCAGCAACACTGGCCATTTTGCCCCCTTATTTAGCCTACATGCGCGTCCCGTCGTTAGCATTGGTGGTCACGTGATCTGCCAATCTAATACTTTAACTATGATATCTATGAAACTTTCCGTCTTTATAAAAATTCTTTTTCTTTTCAATTGTTTAAGAAATTGCAATTATTCCATATTCTCAGTAACAAAGACTTATATTATCTAGACATAACATCTTCGGACAATCTACTGCATAAACTCATCCTGTTCATTAAAAAAAATTCTGATTAAGCTCTTTGGACCATATTTCTCCAATTACTCTTAGTTACTTAAGCTATTTTTTGGATTTTAGAGATGAGTACATTTGATATATACCCATTCAACTTTTCCCTCGTTTTTAAATTCATATCGTATAATATCTATAGTTATTGCTTAATACTTTAACTAACTTCTTAATTGGCTTCACCTCTGAACATCCTCCTTATTATTAACAAACATATTACCAATTGAATCTTCGATATACATCTAAAATTCAATAAAGCTCCATATCTATGGTCATCTTTACAAGGGAGAGTGTACAACTCGGTAATTGGAATACATGCTAACATCGCATCGTTAATTAATCTTACATTTCGAACTGACAGAGCAGAACAAGGTCACGTAACGCGCCTGCCGCTGAGGTGTTCCGAAACTAAACTAAATTAAAATAATTTTAGAGTTCTAATTAGTGGGAATTTGTGTATTCTAGAAAATATTAGGTGGTATTTTTGTGTTGACAGAGTTGGGTGAATTTGTTATAATTTAAAAGGATATTTTCATTATAGATTTTAATATTTACATACACATAGGTTGGTATATATATTTTCTGGCTTGTGTGCTTACATACACATATTTTGCGAAAACAGAAATGCGAATTTTGCGAAAACACATATTGTACGGATTTGGCGATTTTGGGGGAAATATAGTGATTTTGGTGACATACTTGGCGGGAAAGGAAGATAGACACACACGGCTACAGAAATATAGCTCTATAGCGCACTGACTTTTTAACAACCAACCAGTATCCAAAAAACAAAATAAAAGCAAGTAACGGTCCTTTTCGAGTTCTAGTTTAATGGCCGTCAAACAGCCAACCAGATTATAAATCATTAAATAAAAATAAGTAAATAGATCTCGTGAAACACACATGCCAATTATTTTCTAATTCTTGAACTTAGTTTCTGAAAGTAATGACAACTGAATAAAATAAACATTTTTAATGAGGTTGTTCCAGATGATGTAGCTCTCTTATTTTCATTTTTGATTTTAATGCGATTTCAGTGGTTGTTTCTGTTTCACTCTATCATTGCATATATTTTGTCGCTGCTCCGTCCATATTATGAAATTCTTACCGTGTAACTTGTTTCTTTTCCTACTATTCATGAAACTTTATCGGTTTTAATTCGATTAAATTTCCAGTATGCAAATCATTACCGAAACAGCTTTAGTTCTACTAAAAGAAAAGTTTATACTCAACATTAGTTTTATTAAGGTAAGAAAATATTGTATTTTTTAAAACAAATGTAATTCCAAATGAAGTACCAAAAATGAAAACAATACTGCTGGAACTGTTTCCACTCACGACATGAAACGTGTCCATTTTAATTATTTCTGTGATTAATATATCTGTTCAGCTGAGAGCAACTAACTCGAAAGGAAATAAAAATATAGGATTTGAGCGAAAGTGGTATAGTTTTTGCGAAAATTCGATTTTTCTTCAAATATAGAACATTTTGAACTTTGAAGGTCAAAAAGCGTAACGAAAGTATGAGATACACATTTGAAGAGCTTAGTGGAAGAACGTGCTAAGTGACAAAAAGGTGAAAACGAGAAAATGAGCTTTAAAGTTTTTCTTTTGCACTCGGATCTGTTGAAAACGGTACTTTAAAAGTGTTAAAAATATACTAAATTTAAAGTTTATGAAAAAGGGGAAACTTTTTATAGCTAAAGAAGTTAGTAATATGTTCATTGACACACAAATCTCAATTTTTTCAAAAATGTCACTTAGCACGTTCTTCCACTAAGCTCTTCATTTGTGTCAAGTTACGACTCAAACTCTTGTCTATTTTAAAAGTCTATAAGGTACTCACACACAAACAATATTAATTTTTATTATCATAGATTTATTTCTTTGTCTTGAAAATTTGGATTAAAATTAAATTACATTCTCATTTTATCGCATTAAATTACTAAGTTAGCAATTTAAATCTGTTTTAATAGCGATTATGCCAATATTTAATTGCTAGTAAATTAAATGAAAAAATTTATAGATTTTAATTGGGTATTATGTATCACATCATATATTATGCTGACGGAAAGTAGCAATATAAAATAAATTTTTTAAATCTCATATCTTCAGGTTCCTTGCAAAACAATGTTTTATTTTATGTTTAACTAATATTCTAATTAGTAACTTTACAATAGTATAACGTCATTAATTAAAAAAAATTATAATAGGTTAAATTTAAAGTAAATAATAAAATCCACGAACTACAAATCGCGTTTTATCAATTCTTTTTTAAATATTTGCACGCATTATGAACGTATCATGTAGCATATTGCACGACTTCGATATATATTTTAAAGTACATAATAATTTCCTAATAACTAACTTTCCACTGAAGGTATAAATCAATATTTACTTTTCGTGTTTTGTATTCCGTTACTATGCTGTTATTTTGAGGTTATTGAACTTCCACACGGTTTGTTTAGAAAGAATTATGTTCCTTTTCCTATTGTGTTATAAAATACTTTCATAGAGATATGGTTTTGTTTAATATTTTTTTAAATATCAGAATATTTTGCATTATATGATAGCGTTTCAAACTATAAACAAACCTTTAAATATGTGTTGTAAACTTGATTTTAAATAAGATCAAGGCTAAAAGAAATGCTTTCCAACATATTTTTAAAACTTGCACCACATTTCAGTTTCTTTACTCACGCGTGAAGGCTTTAATATGAAATTTTAAAAAGAGATGGGGACTAGTATATTTATGGTTACCCTACTAAATTAAGGTTTGTGAAATATGAATTTTACATTTTGAAAAAATATTAAAAAAGATCCTACTTTTTGATTTTTTTAAGTATTACTCATAAATATCTGTCGTATTTTATATTAAACAGAAAAGCTTACCCGTATATATTATAACAATATTTTTTAATCAAGAAATTCACGATTCCTGGTAAGTCATCAGACTCAAAATTGATTTAAATAACTAACCTAACTAAACCCATTTATGAAAAGTTAATCCTTAAGAGTAAATCCTCTAATCCAACTTTGATGAAAAAAAATAATGAATTCTCATCCAGGTCAAACTTTAAGGTTTATAAGTCTTTGAGGGCTCACTCTATACACTCTTAAAAAAACGAGAGGTTATAACTCCGTCTGAGTTAATTTCCACTCCTTTCCGTGCCGAAAATGCACTTCCCCTATAGGAGTGGATTTTTTAAAGAGTGTACGACTACATAAATTTACCCAATGGCATGTCTATCAGACAACTCGAAAGTAACCAGAAATATTTGATGGAAAAAAAAAACATAAAATAGCTTACATCTCAATATATTCAATCCCCAATGTAAACACTAGCCGTACAGAATAGGCACTAACGGCCCAATTCTTCATACAACCTCACATTACCCCCTTACCCAAACCACTGCCTTCTTAAACTAGCTGCCTGTCGCGTCGGAGGGCGGTACTTTGATCTCCGGTTTCAAGAAAAATTCCCCTTTTCCCCAGTAGAGGCGCTACATACCGATACTGGGATTCGCTTTGATTTCAATTAGGATGTGCTGTTCTTTGCGTTGTTTTAAGCTTAAACATGGCGCAGTTTAATATTAAAAATATCCGGGGAGGTTTATACTTAAGCTGGTATATACTAGAAGTATTTATAAACAAAAATTTAAATAAAACTGGTTTGGTTTATTTTTATAATTAATATTATATTTCATTATTTAAGAAGTGAGTTGCTTTAAAAACTGTTTCACAAACATAATGATTTTATATATTAAAAAAAAATACTCCACTGTTGGATAAAAAAAAATTGTCTAACTTTTTTTACTTTTAAAGTTAGCTGAAGCATGTTTGTTTTTTGTTGTATTATAAATATAGAATTTTTGCCAATGGTAATGATTTAACTAGAGTTTAATTAAACCCAGAATTTTTGAAATATTACATACTTTACGTATCCAAAATATTTTTCTACGTTTAAGAATAAAATATACAATTTACACATTATACACTAAATATTGATTACAAAAAACGATAGATTAAAATATTTAATGTTCATTAACACTTTCAAAAGTGTTATGTGTTAATTTTTGAGAATATATTGCATAAAAAAATTCTAACTATTTAAAAACTAAATAAATTAGTTTTATTATGAAGTAATACTACAAAGCAATTATCTTAAAGACAATTAATTTCAAAATGTTGAGACATATTTGTCTAGTTATTGACATATTGTCTAGTTATTGACATATTTGTCAATAACCCACCATCTAAATATAGATTAAAATCAACTAAGTTTATAACTTCACTACTAATTTTCTCTTTATTCACGTCGCGATATTCTCACTTGGATTTGAATAAAACACATATTATGGACTTTTTTTTAAACCCTTGCGCCTATTGACAAAACATTTTACGATGATTATTTTTATAGGGTTATTAACAACCTAAACAAATTTACAAAATTAACAATATCAAAGCCTCCAAGCCTGCCTTAACTTTAGTATTATTATAAAATAAAAATCTACAATTAAATGCAAGCCGGAAGATGGCCAAGAAATTAGAGCGCTGGCCCTCGGTATCATAGCTTGTGGGTTAGAATTCATACTCTGGCATGGATGTTTCTAGCCGTTTGGAATAGGCTTTAAGCAATAGGTCGCTGTCGAATTAGCCCTCGTTTATAAAAAATATAAACAATGACAGACCGTAGCGCTCACAAAATACCAAACTAATTAAATACAAATTTTAAAATATTTAATAACCACATCATTTTGTTGAAAAGATTAACGGGATAAGCGTAACGAAATAAAAATAATAGCCTCTGTAGCCAGAAAGGGTCCTCACCGTTTCGGCCAGGGACCAATTTCCCCTCCATTAACTTATTCCCACTAACTTTCGTTTAGCAACTATTATAACAGACTTTCTTTTGATTAAACAATCAAATTAAAATATAAAAGTTAGATAATAAACAAAAAGGAAAACATTATACATTTGGTCGTTGACTTATGCACTCCTTCGATTAGTATAAATGGACGAAATTCCAGAAATAATTAAAACGAAATGCTAACCGCGCGATATCCTATACAAAAAAAACTCAAATCAGTAATACGTAGTTACCGCCCTCTGGCGAAAGGAAAGGTCCCTACACAAAGCTTTCTCCCGCGCGGATCTGACAGGCAGCTAGTTTAAGAAGGCAGTGCCCAAACACTTACAATAATAACAATGGGTCCTCAATGGTACTGAAAGGTAACACATTTGACTTTTCTTGTGGATGAGGTATGGCTAAGACATTCAGTTTCACCAACAATATTTAGACCAGAATTATAACCAGAAATATTTGATGGAAAAAAAAAACATAAAATAGCTTACATCTCAATATATTCAATCCCCAATGTAAACACTAGCCGCACAGAATAGGCACTAACGGCCCAATTCTTCATACAACCTCCCCTTACCCAAACACTTACAATAATAACAATGGGTCCTCAAAGGTACTGAAAGGTAACACATTTGACTTTTCTTGTGGATGAGGTATGGCCAAGACAATCAGTTTCACCAACAATATTTAGACCAGAATTATAACCAGAAATATTTGATGGAAAAAAAAACATAAAATAGCTTACATATCAATATATTCAATCCCCAATGTAAACACTAGAAGCACAGAATAGGCACTAACGGTCCAATTCTTCATACAACCTCACATTACCCCCTTACCCAAACACTTACAATAATAACAATGGGTCCTCAAAGATACTGAAAGGTAACACATTTGACTTTTCTTGTGGATGAGGTATGGCCAAGACATTCAGTTTCACCAACAATATTTAGACCAGAATTATAACCAGAAATATTTGATGGAAAAAAAAACATAAAATAGCTTACATCTCAATATATTCAATCCCCAATGTAAACACTAGCCGCACAGAATAGGCACTAACGGCCCAATTCTTCATACAACCTCACATTACCCCCTTACCCAAACACTTACAATAATAACAATGGGTCCTCAATGGTACTGAAAGGTAACACATTTGACTTTTCTTGTGGATGAGGTATGGCCAAGACATTCAGTTTCACCAACAATAAGGATCATGGAAATTTGTAAAAACTTTCGAGTTGGGGGGTCTTTCGGGGGTGGTTGAACTTACACGTAGAAATTTTTTTTTCATCTGGTGGGTGTGAAATAAATTAGATTTTTGGGGTGGTATCCCTTGTCCTGGTGACCTTAAGGCCTTGCAAGTGATTTATATCGACAAGGCCCTGCTTAAGGCCCCCCTCGTGTGATGACAGCGCCCTAGAGATGTGGAAGCATGAATCGCTTTGTTCAGTTTACTTGTTCTTGAACTGCTGGAATTTTTAATTAAAAAATTTAAAAAAAATATTTTTAATGGGTGTAATCTGTTATTAGTTATGGTGAAGATTTTATATTCAGTTTATATTTTTGACATGTTTTGGAAATAATATTTGTATGTTTATTAAACTTTTTGGAGTTAAAAAGTTATACGAATAAAATAGGTATGGTTAACGTTGTCATCTCGAACTGCCAGGAAATTGGCAAATATGTATGGTTGTTTTCACTGCATAAATTTTAAATTTAATTTATTTCAAATAAAAAATATTTTTAATAAAAAATATTCAGGTTTATTTTGAAAAAGACGATCTTAAAAACAATTCCAGATGAAAAAAGTATATTATAAATGAAAATTTGTAAATTATGAAATTTAAGATTATTGTAAGAAAAACTTTATGCACAAAATACTAAACCCTTTCAGTCCCAGTGATACCATTTGGCATCATCATGTTTCTGATCATAATTTAAAAAATTAATAGGGCTGACATCTATTGGGATTAATAAAAAATATTTTCTGATAGAAAAAAGTTTGAAGAATCGAATGATGTGCATTTTGATATCATAAATGGCTATAGACGATCAGAAAAAAAAAATTCTAAAATGTTGATGCCAAATTGTCATTGGAACTGAAAGGATTAAAAAGCCGGGTCTAACGATTGGAGGGTTTAAGCATTTTCTCCTTAGTTCTAAACTTACTAAGCTGAAATTTTTGTTGATTTTTTTTTCTTTTAACAATGTAATTAAGAACTTTTTTATAAAACTTTTTCTAATCACTTGTCCTACATATTTTTTTGTAATTTATTGTTTTTTACTTATTATACCATTTTGCATAAGTATTCAAACGAATTTAAGTGCAACAAATACAGAGTGTTAAAAAATAAACTACGAAATAATTGCTCCCCAAAAGTATCTGTGATATTCTATTATACCTTGACAGATATCTTTTTTGCCCAATCAGTCGGCATATAGGTTCGGTCCCGGATAAAGCAAAAGGTGTGTAGGTTGAATGATAGTTAGCCCCTTTTGACATTTCTGTATCTGGATTTTATCTGTGACTTTTTATGATAAATAAATCTTGTCTGAGGCCAAACTGCTGTCAGGAAGGTTAAAAAGCATAAGTTTCTTAACAAGTCGCCGATAGGTATAGATAGCTTACGTTTTGGTGATAAAAAATTGATTTTGTGACTTTAAAATTAGTTGGGTTTTTAATTTTCAGAAAGTATGAAGAAACCACAAGTTGAGAGATTATATGAAGATGATAGATTTTGTTTGCATGTGGTTGTATTTTTTTCGAAAATTATAAATCGTGGTTCGAAAATTAAATTTTTTTAAAAAGGATGTTATGAAAAGTTTTGCTTTTTTTAAAGCAACCAATTTACATAATTACTCTTCGAACTGCAAATATATTGAGCAAACGCAGAAGAGTATTTATATTGAATTTGCGAAAACAATTAAATAAAAAAGCCGATTTTGACTCTTTAGCTATTCTTTTTTTTGTCTCTAGCCGTTTTAACTAAAACTACATGCTGCGTTTGGCGATTTTTTTTACTAAGGTCTATAAATCCTTTGTGGAAGCTGTACTAGGTAACAGTTACTGTTACAAACCAACTTTTTTTCTATAATAATTCATTGAGTATTAAAGTAATATGAGGGTAGGCTATTTGTGCTTTTTTAAAAACTTCTTATACTTGACATATTTAAACGAACTGCATTTCTTCCACAAACCAATCATTGAGAAAATTAAAACAGAAACTACATGTACTTGGGACTAGGTCAAATCAGTTACTGTTACAAACCAACTTTTTTCTCTAATAATCCATTGAGTATTAAAGTAACATGAGGGTAGGCTATTTGGTTTTTTTTTTAGAACTTCTTATACTTGACATATTTAAACGAACTGCATTTCTTCCACAAACCAATCATTGAAAAAATTAAAACAGAAACTACATGTACTTGGGACTAGGTCGAATCTCGATATTTTTAAAAGTGCTTAAAATGTTTCATGCATAAATATTTCTATTTACTAGAACATTTGCTTCATTACCCTACGCCTGCTCCTTTCTTTTTTTCCTTCTCTACAAGCAACTGATATTACTTTTTGACCTTTTATAGGTCAGTAAGGTAATAATAGACCAAGCGTGTTCCTGCAATCGTGACCTCAGTTATTGGAAATGTAACGTATTTAGTTGTAATAGCCCTTATAAATTGACCACATGTGATAAATGACAAATGTATGCATGATAACCTAATACTACCCAATTTTCTTTCTTGTTGGATTTAATTTATTCAAATTCCTCTGACATTGTTTTAGATATTGCGAAATTAAAGATGAATTGATAAAGATTACATCATAAATTTAGTATTCTTACTGGCAGATGGAAGCAAATAAATGATACCCAAAAACCTATAATCA
Source organism: Oedothorax gibbosus (assembly GCA_019343175.1). NCBI lineage: Eukaryota > Metazoa > Arthropoda > Arachnida > Araneae > Linyphiidae > Oedothorax > Oedothorax gibbosus. The sequence continues at coordinate 12,313,424 of CM033271.1, forward strand.
TTGCAGCAAATTATAGCAACATTATTTTAAAGCATATAAAAACTCACAGTTTCCAAAGTATAACTAAGATATAAAGCCCGATCCCGTTCATTGTTTAACTAAGAAAGTGGCTAGGCGTTTCATTTGTTGCATAAATATCTGGTTAGTTTTAATTTCCATATCTTTATTAATGCAATATGAAGTTGTTTCATCTTTTATTATTACTTAGTATTTCGTAAATATCAAGTTTTTAAAATTGTAAATGTATGCTGATACTTATTTAAGAATAAGAAGCTAGCATCCCTTAACAGCGAATGAAACCGAATGACCGCGGGTCTCCAAACCAAACTGCATCTGTGTTGATCCAATGGAAAAAATATTTTCTAAGCCACTACAGGTCTCTATAATCCCACATTTTGAAATTGGTTAGAATATATTTTATTGTAAAATTATTTATTAAAATTTAAAAAATATTTGAATAATTACAAAAAGGGGAATTTCGAGACCCGTAATTCAACTACATTTATTATATAAAAATACCGTTTGTAAAAATATTCAAGGCAACCGGCGAAATGTGACGTAGAAAATATTTTTTCTATTGGATTAACACCGAAGCACATTGGTTTGAAAAACCCTCGGACATTCGATCTCATCCGCCCTTAGGACGTTGGACATTTAAAAACGCGACAAATGTCACCGTAACGAATACAAGGATTAGAACCAAGCAAATTTTCATAATTATTTTTCTAACGACAAATGAATTTATGTAACGATAAAAAATATTAATTCAATTTGCGAAACAAATTTATTGAAAATGGAAAGTTTTGGCTATTAAAAGTTTGAATTCGGCGTTTAAAAGTATAAATTACAACTAAATGCTACCGGCGATTTTGTTTTCTATGGTGTATAAATCTTTTGTGTAAGAGGTTCTAGGAAACAGTTCCGGTTATAAACATATATACTTGTGTTTTGATAAGAATTTCAGTGAGTAATTTTATAACAGGAAAGTGGACTAGTTCATTTTTTTAGAACTTCCTTTTTCTTGATGAATCTATCTTAAATATCGGTCACGTCAAAAAAAAAATTCCCTATAACAATACTATATGATCAGCACTAAATCATAGAAAAGTTCGTTTTTCCTACTTTCACAATCAACTATTTAAATTTCGATTTCTAATTGCGTTCCGATCAATGTCACGACAAACATAATCAATCACTTTCATGTCTAAGGGTAATCTAATATGCTCTAAAATTACTCTGTAACCAGCCCATTTAAAAACTACTAGCAACAGATTAAAAGCGTGGTTACACTGCACGCAACATTACTTTATGCACACTTCCACGCAATTGCAGCAGCATGCAAGTATCTTTGTTTTTGACTGTCCTGAATTGCGAAAGTCTTCCATGAATGAGTTTGATGAATTGTGATGATCTATTTTAATTTGTTTTGATCTATAAATAGACTCTCAAGAGTTTTGGTATTAATTAAGCAATAAAGTAAGTTTTACTTTCAGCCCTAAGTAACGTTAAGAAATGATGTGCAATTGGTTAAATTGGCTGTTTTTTTATGATTGATATAATACATAAGTTTCTGACGTGTTAAATGGAGTTTTACAGCAGTGTTATTTAGAAACATAAATTTATTATTATTTAAATTTTACTTTTTTGTTAAATTCTATTGTATCTCGAAGTGACATCTATCGTAATAAGTAACTGGTTTTTGTAGAAGTATAAAACTATTACACGTTAAATCAGTTATGTTTTCATGTAAAAAAATTATATTTATTTTTTGCAAAAAAAGAAACATGAAACTTCTAAATTTTCTCAGGCCTCTCTTTGAATTTAAATATTTTTAAGTTCAAACTTTCCTACTGTTAGGTGACAGTCGCTATCACAAATATTTTGCATTTACTTTTCAACACTGATATGATAACATCCTCGTCTACCACTCCCAGGGCCGTGGCGAGCGGGGGCGAAGGGGGCGTCTCGCCCCCCCAAGTTTTTTTTAAAATGTCCATTCGGCAAATTTTAGAATTTTTTTTCATTTTTATTTTGATACCGAATAGTAAAATTATTAGTGAAATGTGTACACAGATCAAAATCCGGGCACAACGCAAATGCCGACTCACAAAACTCCTGGCAAACCATAAAGTCATTCGGCAAATTTTAGAAATGTTTGTCATTTTAATTTAATACCATGGACTGTGAAATATTTTAGCGAAATGTGTACACAGATCAAAATCCGGACGCAACGTAAATGCCGACTCACAAAACTTCTGACAAACCATAAAGTCATTCGGCAAATTTTAGAAATGTTTGTCATTTATATTTTAATGCCGAACTGTGAAATTTTTTAGTGAAATGTGTACACAGATAAAAATCCGGACACAATGCGAATGCCGACTCACAAAACTCCTGACAAACCATAAAGTCATTCGGCAAATTTTAGAAATGTTTGTCAATTATATTTTAATACCAAACATGTGAAATTTTTTTGGTGAAATGTGTACGCAGATCAATATCCAGACACAACGCAATCGCGGAGGGGGGTTAACCAAGCCGAACACGTGGGTTTAATCAAGAATTTGTTCATTAAATAGTTGATTTTTTTCAATTACCGTAATAATTTTTTCATGTAACTTCCACTCTCCTACAATCTCGATTATCGTACCTCTTGTCTTTTTAATTACATTTAATTTTATAATTAACAAATTTTGCAATTTCCACTATTCACTCTAAAAAAAATGCCATTAGGTATGTAATTATGTGCATTAATTATAATTTAAGATCTTTATATAAAGCGGCCAGTTGTGCGAATAATAAAATTGTGGTGAAGGCGCAGCATGCATGGTCGTATGTATTCTACTGAAATAATGTTCATAATCTGCATTTTAATATGTTCCGGCTAAATAACTATACTAAAACTTAAAATATATATTAATATACTTAAAAAATAAATGTTATAATTTTGTTATACATATTTTAGAAAACAATATAGTTTACGGGTTTTTCGTCAATCGCGCGCGAATATAATAATCGTCTCCTGTCGAGATCTACAGTTGTAATGAAACAACACAATATTGTGTATTGTGGCCCTCTTTTACACAATAATTGTTTTCCATTTGTGCTGTTTGAATGCAATTTTTTTTTCTGAATGTGCTTCTGTGTAAGGTTATCTCATGATAAAATTTTCATGCGAAATTTACCTCATCTAAAATTTTAAAAAATAATAAGATTTTTTAAAGATTTTTTCTTTTATTTTTAAAGATGTGTATTCTATTCTTTCTATTCGTGAAAAAAGGACAGTTTACATTGTATGTTTTAATAATTAATTGATCTCGTATAATTTAATGCAAAATAGCAAAATTTTAGCTCTTGGTGTTTTTTTAAAATTCGTTGAAATAAGAGAAAAACTGAAATATAATAAACTGTTTTTATGACCTATTCAATTTGTAACAAATAGGGTATATAGCAACATTAAATCATCAATAATATTAACATAATACATTAATTTTTAATGCAATATGTTTCATTAAAAAGGTCCGGTTTGCCGCATTTTAGTTGACTCTGTAAAACTAAAAGAAAACGCTGGTGTCTTCTGGGGAGGATAAAAAGTTTATTTTTTGAAAGCTAGAAGGACTGAGTAAGGAGATTTGGTTTCCTTCAGCATGGATTCACCCGAGGCCTTGCGTTCACTCACTCTTTTTCTCGGAACGTAGAAAGGGGCAAAAGTGCTGGGGGTCTTCGGTTTTATGGGCTGCACCATCTCATTCGGCACAAAACTAAGGTCCGAGCTTCAAGTTCCCGTCTTGTTTTACGTGGAATCTCTTTGTTGGGGTGCAGCCCCCCCCCCCCCTTCTTTTTCTTCTTACTTTTAGCCAGTAGACCAGCAGTCTCCCTTTGACTAACTAGAAAGCGCATGGGTGTTTTTTGGAAGCTAAACACATACACATTACACAAGGCAGCTCGTTCTGTAGAGGCAGTCATTCTCGCACTTAAAGCCCTAGAAAACTACAGTAGTTAAAGTTCATTTCACCTCTATATTTTTTTTAATAAATAATAATTTGATTTAAAAATAAATTAAAGTAACCAAAAATTACTCAATTCTTTCAAAATAAATCGCGGACCTCAATTAGGAAAGTCTTCACGAATCATGATGTAAGATGTAAGTAAGTGACGATTTGTTACATTTTATGTAATTTATATTTATTATTTGTATTTGTTTATTATTACCATTTATGCATGTCATTTGTAGTAGCTATATGATGCGAAGCTTGTTTGTTAATTATCATCTTTTTGAAAAGGCAGCCTTAGATTTTCCCAAAACGTGACATTTTTGTTAACTTATAATAAATCACTGACCCTGAAATAAGGGTTTAAAAGTATTTATTAATAGTTACTATAAGGTTTAAGTTCATCGTTAAGGAAGAAATTTTGTCTTCCTATGATAACATTCATTTTCTTTGTAATAATTTATTTAATTGTTAATTAATTTAATTAATAATATTCATTAATTACCATTTTCAGTAACAAACTAATTTAATAATTAATTATAATTAAGTTTCCTTTAAACCGAGTAGGCGACTTCGAGATTTCGACTTTTTTTATTAGCAGCGAAAGTCGTATTTTTTGTAAAATTTACGTGCTTTTATCTTGCATTCAGCATTTTTTATGTTAATTAATTTTTGACCGTTTTTAAAAAAATTGTCAAAACCTACAGGAAGTGTATGTGATAGAGGAACATTTGAGTTTATGAAAACATAGAAAAATGCTTTATAAAAAATAGTTTGTGTCATTTTTATTCATTCATAACGAATTTTTTTTTTTCACACACATTAATTTTTTAATTCACACTTCAGTCTAAGGGGGGCTTTTCTGTTCTCCCGAATTATATCGAAACGATATGATATATAAATTTCAGGCAATAAAACTAAGTATATAAAAGCTAATAATTAAATAATTAAAAATATTAATTAACCAATTATTAATAATCAAATAATTATATAAAGCAACTAAATTTTTAACTACTTTAAGTAAATTAAAAGTAATTAAATTTAAAATCTATGAATTTATAATAATAAAAAAATTAATATTTTATTCGGCAAATGTGGCATACGCCCCCCTAGTCGATCTTAGTTAGCGACGGCCCTGACCACTCCCTTATTTATTTTGAATGCAAGGTGTGTTACTTCAATAAAAAAAAATATTCTGGTCACCTTTAGGAGAGAAAATCGTGCATCTCCCTTTGGCGGGTCTTGCCCACGGGTGAACCAGTTACCCTACAAACAAAACACGAGCGTTCGATTTCTTATGAAGTAAATCCGCCCTTCTGCTTCTACAACAATACATTGGGTGTGATCTTTTTGTATTAAGGGTGTCATGGCAGGGGCAGCAAAAGTTCACGTGTGTGGTTTTTCTCCGAATATGTAAACCTGCATAACGTAATTCGAGTTGATTGGACTGAAGGTGGTAGTGGTTTTCATAATTATTATTTAATTAATTGTTTGTAATTTTATAAAAACGGCTATTTTTGAGGTACATTTCATACCTGTATTTATGTTACATTAAAAAAGATAAATTAACGATTTCACTCATCCGAAAGTTGATATTTTAATCCTTTGAGAGCCCCAGAGGTGTAAACCCGTCACCTTAATGTTAGTTTCCTAATAGACAGACAATGTTTAAAAAAATGCAAATTAAAAAAATTCATGAAATTTAAAAAAAAAACTTCAGCATTTGAGAACCATTTGAAACACCATCTACTACTAAAATAAAAATTAAAACAAGAAATTATATTTTTAGTTTAAATTGATTGCATTCAGTGAAGGAGAGTTTATACTTCAGACAGTTATCCGTCTATAATGCATCCATTATTTATATGAATTATATTTTAGTTCTTATGAAACACACGTATACCTTTTATTAAGTGTGAAAAATATTTGAGGGATGCAGTTGCAAAACTCACATTCTCCACAGTTTAACTAACAAATAATGTCTAACCGCGATATATGGCGTCATCAATGGCGTACTTGGTAAGACCGGTATTGGTAAAATGATTGGTGACTTTGTTCAAATCAAAAGTAACAAGACTGACCCTATGTTTTAGCTGTACTTTGTAGAATATAAGTTTTAAAACTACACCCTTCAATTCTATAAAAATCGAAAGAGGCGTTACACTGTATTTTTTAAAAATTGTTTTTATACCTAACATAATTTTTTCATATAAATAATTTAACTATGGTTTTAAATTATGAAGCCCGTCTCTAATAGCCCTCGTGTAGCCCTAGTATATGATAATTTAACCTAACCTATCAGTAGATCGTTTAAAGTCTCCTTACATAGTACTTTAGAAGAATATTTTTTTAGTTCCTGTTACTTTACTTTTTCGCTTCAATGGGCACTGAAGGACATACACAGCTAAAGGTATACGAATACCTTTGAAATGTTTTTTTTTTTAATTTCATTAAAAATTTAATTTATGATATATTCCTATCAAATACAAACAAAAATGGCACTTTACTATTATAATTTTTTATTATTATTTTTTTTATTTGTTTAAAATGCTGAAATTTTGCAAAAATAGACCTTTCCGCATAATGAAATAAAACAACAGCAATTCAATATTTTTTCATTTTGTAAACTGGATTAGAAAGAGAAATGCACAAAGAACGCTGTATACCAAACATAAACAAAAATTTTAATATGTAAATATTTTATGAGCCTTCGAATTTGACATTTATACAAACGTTGTTAAAATAATGTAAATTTTATTTTATTCAGGCATAATTATTTTTAATTAATCTTAGAGTATAATACTGCTTTACAGCCTTTTAAATACTTGAAGTACATAAATGAATTTTTTTTTTGTCATTTAAATAAGAACTTTTGAAGATATTGCAATTACCAGAAAATCCTAAATAAAAATGTATTTTTCACATAAATTTTTTTACTTAAATTTTTTCTTTATGGTTTCATACATATTTTCTTAACATACATCTTAGCAATTTGAATATAATTTGTTTTGCAATTTCAATGTGAACTCTTTGAAAAAAAAATCAATTTGTGTGATGCGAGGTAAAATTTTTTTTTATAAAAAAGTTAAGTATGCATTTTCCCCCATTAACCCCTTGATACGAACTTATAAATTAATTTAAATTTACATAATAATACTTTATTAACAATAACCTAATCTTGGGTAGAGGAACAATTTTTTTTTCTTATGAAATTTAATAAACATGCATTTTTTTATACAAAATATGGACGGTACAATTTTCTAAACGTACGGACAAATATCTATATTATTTCCATCTCCATATGCATATGTAGGTCCTTCTTTTTCTTCAATTGCAGAAATTTTCTTTTTATGAATGGCTCTCATCACTTTTCGTTGCTTTTTGGCTGCCGGAGTTGAATGTCTCACAAACTCTTCCGATCTTACCTTATCCAGTCAAAGATATACTTTATTAGTGAAGTTCTGGTTGTTCTCAATACTCAGTTTTAAATACACATATTCAGGCATCCCTCGTACCCCTCATTTAACTGAATTACAGCTTCGTAAGCACCCAAGCGCAAAGCCCTCAAGCCCACAAACACAGTCTTGGGAACCCTTTGCCAAATATTGCCATTGCAACTTTCGTTGACGTTTTGGGTCTTGTCGTGCAAACACTTGCTTAGGAGTTCCCTTGTACACAATTGCATATAAACTGGCTTCACTGCCTTCAATACATTATTAGGAAGGCCTTTATACATGACATTTGGATCAGAACCATTGGCAGCTGCTCGATGATAATAGCACCAGCTGTCTGGACCTGTGGGACATTGTTCGTGCATTGGCGTGCTCTCAGATGACGCACAGTGAAAGAGCGCAGCGATGACAGTTTGCTGCATCTTCGGCAAATCCCTCACATTACTTCGTATAGCTATACCATAGTAGTTCTGTAGGCGATCGATAAAAGAGTCTGTGAGTTTGCCTCGGCCAGCAAGACCTTTAACCTTTTTCTTTAACTTTCGCAGCCGCCCACCAACTCGCTTTTGAATATGGCCGATGCATTCCAGTTTTTCTACAATATCTTTCCCGCGTATGTGTCCTTCACAACACCATACCCATTAGAATCACCGTCGCCATAGTATGTCGTATACTTGGGCGCCCTTTTTTCTTCTGATCGGTTGAAGATTCTCTTCTCCCCAACTCCTTCCATCGCTTTAGCAGAACCGCTGTGATTACACTGGCATATATGGACTTCTTTCATGGATTTATAGACATTGTTTTGTTTTTTTCATTTTGCATAGTCGTTTGCAGGTAGGGCAATAAGAGGACATAACCTCAATGTCGAGCACTTTTCCTGTATCGACGGATATGGCGGTACCGCAACCATTCAGCGATGTGTATCCTCAACGCTGCCATGATCCGTCAACCGACACACCACACTCGGCAGAATCTTTGCCACCAATGATCTCAGCTGCTGCCTTCTTCATAGATTCTTGGGCAACTTCAGCCACAGCACTTAGGATTTTTTTCCCTGTGAGAGGTATGCACTGTTGGATGGAGGTGGAGGCAAATTCAATGTTGCACACAGTTTATTTGTTGCCGAGTGACCTTTCCCCAGTTGTCGCATGCCATACACCAACCGGGTGTTGATTTCAGGTGACTTTTCAGATTTGTTTGTAGATAAGAATTTTTTTTACAAAATCACCGTAATGGCACTGCAAGACAAGCTGAGAACAGAGGCCATATTTCGTTTTCTCAGACTAAACCAATCCTTTACTTGAGCAACCTGGGCATAATAACTCTGAAAATATGTTAGAATTCTTTGTTTAGAAACTTTATCAATTTCCTGTTGGTAGAGCTGTGATTTCACTATTATCCTTCGAACAGTTGTCAGTAATAAGACTCTTTAGTATCGGTTTGGTCAACACGCTTTGAGTGTTGATTACCTTGGAATTTGCGTTTTTTTTTTGTTTTTGCTAAACTATCACCCATTATTTTTTAAAAATGATGATTGAAGAAAATATTATATTACAAATGAAATAACGTTGAAAAGCTATAAATTCGAAAAATAATTAGTTGAAAAAGACGAAATAACACGGAACAACTCAAAACAGCATGTAAAAATATTCTGTAAACACAAAGTTGTGTTGCCAGATTACAAACAAAATAACTTGTTGCCATATTTTTATGCTTTAAATATTAAAAGAATCAATTTCAGAAAAATAAATTCTTAAAAATGGTTTAAATTAATAAAATATAATACATTAAATAGTAACTTCCGGTGAATTTTACATTCATTTCCGGTTTCGGAATCGCATGTCAAGTATGTTTTAAATACTCTAATAACTTTTCTTCTAAAAGTGATAGAGATCTAATTCAAGAATCATTAGAAAGCTAATGATTTGTACATTAAAATAAAATTTAAAAATTGCAAAATTTGACCGAAAATGACTTTTATATATATTGACGTTTATAATATCATAGTTTAAATATATATAGGTCAGAATATTTATATTCACCTGCCACATTTTGAGAAAAATGACACCTACATTTCTTTTAAACATTCTTTGAAAGATATGCAAAAAAGAAATTCGTAGTTTGGCCGCTTTTACTAGTTATATAGATCCGGTTCAGATTTATTAGTTAGTTTAACAAAATTGTATTAAACAATTTTTGTTAAAACATATTTTATATTTGTTTCGAAATTCTTAAGTAGTGAGGTATCAAACACATTTTGAACTTGAATAAAAATATAAGCCAAACAGAATTGCACTTTTCTTTGATTTTGTGATTTCATTAGACTTAAGCTTAAAAAATAAGTTCTCCAAAGGATAATGTTTTCAGATTTTAAGATTTTCTAGCATAACAAAGATAAAATAAACTTATTAAAAATTAATCTTGCATTTACGAGGAAGTATATTTCCATAAGAAACTAGCAGCGTGATTCTAACCTGATATTTTTCTTCTCGAGTTTGCTCGCTTTATCTATCAAACAATCAGGAAAAATGCAATTTCAAATAATTTTGCTTGGTAATCTAATTTAAATCTTGTACAGTGATTGGACAATCTTGAATAGGGATTGTGGTTACACCTTTGTCAAAAAAAGCAATAATTTGTTTATGGAAACTTTCTTTATCCCACAAAGTACCCTATGCGTCCTAAATCCTGTACGAAAAATCCATGTTTAACCCCTCATCACGATGCGGCACCTTATCTTTCTTTGTAAGGCGACTTATTGACCTCTAGTCGTTAATCAACTCTGTAATTCGATAACTTCCTCAGATTGTACGTCTCTCTTATTAAAGTTTTCAAGACGCGTACCTTTTCTAAGAGATATGAAGTAGTTTTTCTTCTGGGTGATCTGATTTGGAAGAACAGAAATTGGACCACAATATTTGTAACCCATTTTTGGAAAAAATAATGCTGTTAGTTGTTTTGGTTAGGTTTTAATGTGTTTTAGGTTTTTTTCTCTCTAATTAAATATTGCCTTAGGCACCTAAAAGTAATTCGACAAAAACAATTGTTCATCTTAAATTGTTTATTGTTTACTTTTTGGGAAAGCAGGAGTTATTTAATGATATGAAATTGAATTTTAAATATTTGTTATTGAAATCTTTCAGCAACAAACTCAGCACCGTTTTAAATGTTGATGCATTTTTAAATAAATTTCCTTAAAATAAATATTATTGATTAAATATATATAAACACCTTTTTTTTCTTTAAAAAAAACCATACTACTCAATTTTGTTTGCATTGAACCTAGTTCAGTTCCTATAATAAGTTTCTGTATAAAGAAAGCATTAAGAATTTGAAATCAAAACGGTGATTCAGTTTTTTTAGCGAAATTTGAGTATTTAGAAAACTGTTGCCAAAAACAACTTTTAGTAAATAAGCTTCAAAAATATTGATAAAACGGTATTTTAAATTTTTTTAGATATTGTATATAATAACAAAATTGTTTAATATCAATGTGCCTCTACAAAACTTTAAAGTTTGTAGTAGAATTTTTTTTATCTCTTTAAAGATGAAAGCTTAAAGTTTATGTTCAGTTATACAACATTTTAATAACACTTAAAAAATATTTTATAAACAAACGCTAAGAGTAAACAAAATTCAACATTTTGCTGCTCCAAACTTACAATATTGCACCCAGTGCACATTCTAATACAAAAAAGTAAGCATTAATTTTCTTTCAAATTCGATTATCAATCATACTACTAGTAGAATCTATTAGTTTTTTTAACGCATCTCAATAATTGAACTTTTATAATTTAATCCATCGTTATTGTAACTTCGATTCAAGGTAAAATTAAGTTATCGAGTTCAATGCCATATTAGAATAATACATTATTTTGGTTGCGAAATTTTAATAATATGGTCATTGTCTTCTTCCAGCTGTTTATGATTCTTTGTCATTGCATTGTGTGTTTTTATTGTACAAGAATGTAATCATATGCGCACTTGAAGAGGACATTGAAGGGATTTTTATTATAGTACATATATTCAAAGTATCGTAAGTAATTTTACAGAAGGTTGTCTGCTTAAAATATTATCGAGCAAACTTACAAAATAAATCTTTGATTTTAAAAATAATTCAAAAATATCTTATAATCTATTAAAAAGTATTTTTTTTTAAATTTAAGAAATCTGTCATCTAAATTCTAAAAACGCATATCACTGTATGCATTTCTCTATCAAACAATGCGTTGTTATTTATGCCTCGCCAAAATTATGTACAAAACTATTGCATTAACTATTACAGAAAAAATCGGTTACATAAGATTTCATAACGTTTTTATTTTATCAGAATCGACGAACATGAATGTGCAAGCTCATGTATATTAGGAGTTTCTCAAATAGAGAAAGAGACAAAATATGCATTATATTTATAAAATCCTAAATTTTAGCCCAAAAAGCCCATAACTAGAAATTTATATACATTCTATTAATATCTTATTTTTATTCGCACGCGCGTAAGCAGATTTTAAAACTTAGATGAAATATTGCTAATTTCAGTACTTGTAAGGAATATGTAGATGACTAATTTCCAGCCAAACTAAAAATATTTTAATTTAGTTTAATTCTGATTTTTTTGGAGCTCGGTTATTTTTAAATCAATTTTTCAAAAGGTGTTTTCACAATAATATTTGTTGAGGAAGACTTTGGTGCTAATAACCTTTGTAAATTACCCATAAATGATTTTAAATTAAACAATTAGGTTTTTACTGGTTTTTAAATGAAACATAAATAAAGACTTCAAACTCTTTGGACTTTGATAATAGGAAAACATATTACAAAAAATATGTATATATATTCTATAAAATAAATGAATTCTTGGAGTTACAATTAGAGTTTTCTCCAATTGTGTTATTCTGATTCCAATTATATATTTATTTCAATTTTCCATTAAAAAAGACTTTCTGTCCATTTCGTAATGATATTTTTATGCCATGGTAAAATTATATTTGTGAAAAATAAATAAATTTAGCCATTCAAATTAATTCATATTGAAAAATAATTCATGTTTCATGACGTAACATCCATCCGGATTTTATTGTGGTTTAGATGATTTTTTCATGATTTTTCTGTTGACTCAGTATGCAATTTAAGCATAAATGTATAGTTAAGCTATACTGAACTATGATGGTCTAATAAACCATCCACTAGAGCTATAGTGTTTATGTCTTTATTTTTTCCCAAATACCCGTTGCGCTAAAATGCCAAATTATTAACTAAAATCGCCAAATAGCAATTTTCTTTTTATAATAATTTATAAGCTGGTTCGTGTTCGAAAGTCATTGTGTTAGAGCTGTATAAGGTGTGGGTAGCTAGATCTATTTTCTCGCAATTATTTCACAAAACGCGCCAATAGCTAAGTTTTATGTATTTATGGGGAATTGTGATGACATTTATGAGTGCATTTTATAGGTATTTTATTTGGAATTTAAGGCATGAAACGGGATTTATAATTTAAACGAGCGAAACAATAATAAGTTATGATCCTATAACGGTATATGGTACACATATTTGGAATCTATTTGATATTTTTATTCGGCGAAAAGGGTAATTTGCTAGTATATTCTATAATAAATGAATTCTTGGAGTTACAATTAGAGTTTTCTCCAATTGTGTTATTCTGATTCCAATTATATATATTTCAATTTCTCAATAATAAAGACTGTGTACTGTTCCAGTTTATTGTAATAATATAGTAAATGTGTTATTATATTATGTGTAAATAACATAAATAGGCCACTCAAATTAATTCAATTAAGAAAACTTCTGTTTTCTGACCAACACCATAGTTATTCTAATTAGAACGCAAAATGTATTTTATCTGTTTTATCGTATAAATTAAATTAGCTTATATTCAGCTTCGAACTCATTTGGCAACTAAATTACAAAAGGTGTTCCAAAATGTATTTGCCCATTAACTTTAGTTCAATCTTAGTTCGTTGCGCTAAATGGTCCATCACTTATTTTTTTACCAAGAAAATTTGCTTTTTAAATTTGTTTAGTACGTTATTACCATCTGTTTTGAATAGGATGTACATGAACTTAAACTTGCTGCTATTCATCGTCGAAAGGTCGCAAGGTAATGTTCGCTATTTGACATTTGCTCTTCTAATGGAAAGAAAACTGTGGTTTTTTTTTCAAATCGTGAAGCGTCGGATATCTGAATAAATGCATCCATTGAATTGTAATTAACTGCACGAAAGACATTATATTGAATAATATTATAAGGTCAAGCAAAGTCCTTAAATGTATGTGTGGGTAGTTATAAAAATATTGTGAAAATTTTATGATATTGTCATTATAAATATTTAATACCATAGTATATAAATAATTTATAATTTAAAAACTAAACAATTTTTTTTTTAAAGACCTTTAAAGTATGGTTAAACATCTATTGAATATATAACTAGTAACAATTTTATTAAAAAGTATCTAATAAATTCTGAGAAAAAGGTATATTAAAAAGGCCATTTAAACATGTTTTTCAAAGAGGGTTCCGATTACCCTTAATAAATATTACGCTACCTGGATGGACCAAGTGGAATAAGTCAACAACAACAACCACAAAATATTACACAATTTAGTATGCAATTTTATAGAGGCAGGTTATCCATTTTCACTCAAAATAAAAATTTCAAGGTATTTTGCAACCCGAAAGCTATAATATTTTTTGGCTCATTGTATTTGATTGAATAATGACTTATTTTATTCACTAATACAGTATTACTGCGATTTCACACCAATGCTCGTAACTTGAATACGGCTACATACAATATTGTGTTTTAAACTGAAGGCATTAATTGCTTACATTTCTTTTCGTTTTGTTAAACGTACCGTATTATAATGGGCTACATAATTAAATATTTAATACTAGGTGGCACGCCCCCTGCTCGCTATCGCTCGCCAACCCCCGAGAACTGCTTATGCAGTTCCCTTTGGATCGCTTTGCGATCCAGGCTCGCTTCGCTCGCTCACCGTTCATTGAAATATTTTAGTCTAGCCTTTTAAAATAAAATTTCCTTTTAAAATAAAATAATAACAAATTCATGTTTATAAAGTTATACGCCTGTGTTTTTTATTAACAATAGTGTTTGGTAGTTCAGTCATTCGAAATTATAAGGTAAACCTAAAGAAGCATGGGTTAACCTAAAGAATCGTGCCCGGCAAATTTACGTCAAATCTGGTAGCCCCGAAAATTGGTGTTATGGCAACCTTTGGCCGAAATTAGCAATTGCATTGCCAATTTCTAAATGTTAATCCATTTAAATCTGAAATGTATATAATTTATTTTGAAGTTTTTTACACCAATCTTCTATCAATTATATGCTTAACGATTTTAAATAACTATTTACTTTTTTTAAATAAATTCTTCATCATTTTAACGTTCCACGTTTTCCATAAATCTGGTCTGCAATGTAATGAATTTTTCATGTTACGTAAAAGTTTATTTTCTTTTAAATTTTTCAAAAATTAAAAAATAAAATATTCATTTCATTTTCATTTTTGAAATTCCATTTGAGATGGCAACCATCTCGGCAATTGCCGGAGTTTGTTGTCATTTCGACTTGGCGAGATTTTCTAATGGTCGCCAAATCCGAGCACGATTCTTTAATAACCGAAGCATATTCGGCAATGATTTGCCAAATCAGGTAACCCCGCCAAATCCATTTTATGGAAACCCGTGACGACAATTTTTTGGCGCAATCGCCAACTATCGCATTTTGGCCGATTATTGTGCCAAATTTGACAACGCTTCGCCACTACTAGTAAAATTTCAATCCTTTGCAATCTACTAATTTCGTAGTATTTGTAGTAAAAAAAAGGCTATTTTCTATTTTACTGCCGTATCGAACAACGTTTTGCACATAATATTTATGGTTACTTTTCATATTTGGAATTTTTACAGCTATTCCTGAAATTTCCAATTCTTCGTAATTTACTAATTTCGTAGTGCTTTTTCAAAAAAAAAAAAAAAATTATAATTATTTTTTCCTTTTTCGCCTTTTTAAAGCCATTCCTGAAAGTACACTTTTTTGTTGTTTTCAGTAGGCCATTTTAAAAATGGGTAATATTTTTGGTCATTTCACTCGACCGTTTGAAGAAAAGTCGCCAAATACGGACAGGGTCCTTTAGGTAAATCAATTATAATTTAAATTTTTATACATTAAACGTCCCTAATATTATGCATGTTTAAAATTAAACTTACTGATTATATCCTAAAGTTGTTGTTTTTTTGGCCTTATTGCAGCCATTCCCGAAATTGTCAATCCTTGTGTTATTTCGTAGTGCTTTTCTCCAAAAAATACATTCAAGGTTTTTCTGCCGTATCGAAATATGTTTTTTGCATACTATTTATAGTTATTTTTCCCTTTTTCAAGCCATTCCTGAAGAAATTTTTTTTTGTTGTTTTCAGTCGGCCATTTTGAAATTTGTAGTATTTTTGTTCATTTTGATTGTTGCCATTCCAGAGATAGAAATATAAGGAAATTTGGGTTCCGTATAAGAGTATTATATATATAGATAATGACAATACTTATCATTCATCTTTCATTCAAAAATAGAAAAAGTCATGTGATCAGGCGATTTTAGATGACGTGTATTTTTAATCAAAAAGATATTAATTTTTTACTCAGTTAAAAGTAATACAACTACCATAAATAAAATCATTAATAAATTCTAAAAAATTTAAAAAATAACGCATTTAAATGATTGCATTGCGAACTAGTTGTAATAGAAATTCACTTATAAATAACAAAAAATTAGTTTAAATATTTTTCCTGATTTATATTTATGTATGAATCATTTTAGTATTTATTTTTCATTTTGGGATTTAGGTCCCTTATACACAATATTTTCAAATTTAAAATACTTTTTACTACATTTCTAAAAGCATTATTTGAAAGTAAAATTACAAACATACCTATTTTTAAATAACTATAACGGTGATAAACATCTTGTTTTTTTTTGTTTACAGACAGGAAGTTTTTCCGTATTAAAAGATAATCATCTTTGAATGATATCTTCAAATCTTTTAAATGCTTATTTCATAAGCAAATTTCTTCATTCTTAGGAATGAAGTTATTTTGTTAAAATAATTTTCTTTTTAACTGAAGTTGTATCTTAAATTTCTTAGTTAAACCTGATATGAGGGAAATTTGTTTTGAAAATAAAACTCTAATCTTCAATAAGCAGATAATTAATTATTAGACTTTAGTAATTAATTTAGAAAACGAAACTAGATTAATTTGAAAACAAGTTTTACTAAGGTTTTTTAAAAGTTGAAAATAACCGTTAAATTATTTGGGCTATTTATCGTTACGCATTTGTTTCCAATTTGCACATTGATTTCAATATATCCCGAAACTCAGATTTTATAAAACCTCTGCATATTGTGTTTTCGCTATTAATGCTTTAGAAAGGAGTTTTTGTTACAACTAGCTTTTTTTCCTACAAATGATTTCTAATTACAGTAAAATAGTTTCTTAAATATCATCATTACTTTTCACAATCGGTTTTACTATCCCGCTACCTGATTTATAATGATTACAAGATACAGTTGCCAATAAATTGTTATTCCATGGCTTGATGTTTTCGAATCTAAGTTCGTTTTGAGGATTGTGCATGCATTTATAATCGAATACAACAGAAAGCTATAATGAGACTATGTTGTTTTTCTCTTCGGTTCCATAAATTGTATAAAATTTGCAATTTGCCTTTTATTTCTCTACTTTTTTCGAAGAATGCATAATTTCGCAGCATTTGTTTTTATCATTTGTGTTTTTCAATAATAGATGTTTTTGAAGAGATATAAACCTTTCAATGAACAATCATTATTTAGATCAATGTACTTTTAAATGATCAAATGTTTTATTTGCTTGAATCGCAGTTAGTAGCTTTTTCAGTTGGTATCAGTTTAAACAAGTCTCATTTGTAGTTATATCTTTTGTAAAACAAAATCTTTTTTTTTTCGTAATTCTTTTGTAAATTTAAAGAATGATTTTAAGTGTTTCGATTGAATCAGTTAAGTTTTAAATTTAGATTTTACCCCGCCCAAATTGGCCTTGGCGATTCCTTTTCTGGAAATAAAGTTGCTTTTTATGTATTTTATTCCAAACTCTTGTAATTATATGAGTAAATTCTTGTTTTTTTGGTGTTGCACGCAGTTATTTCTGTTGTTGTTTACTCGACGATCTTTTGTTATGCATAATAATAACTTTCAAGTACACACAATTATTCTTAATAGAAACTATTTTTAGAGTGTACAGAATAAGTTTCTGATACATATACTTAGTTTATTTTTGTTTTTCGGCCCACAAAAAAACGGTTGAAAAATTTCTGTGGTTTCTAATGAAAGGTATACTTGCAAAACTTGCATTGTCCATAATATATTTAAGATAATAGAGTGCAGCCACTTTATTAGCAACTTTTGAGGTTCGTAAATTTAATTGTACGAACTAGAAAACGAACATTCTTATATCATAGCCCATACTTGGACAATAAGATTTTTGCAACTACACTCTTCATACATAAAAGTATATTCAATTTTATTTTACTCACCATAGAAAATAACTATAATTCTAAGCTATATCATATTCGATGTTAATCTACATACAAACTGCATTTTTCATTTGGTTTATTACCCGTTGAGTTTATGTTTAAAGAAGACAAAAAAGGGATGTTTCAACGTGTTGAAGTAAAAGTTATATCTTGAAGAAATGTGACTTTAGCGAGGAAGGATCTATATCAGTTTTTCAATTGATTCATTTAAGTTCTGGAATTGGTTGCCGGTAACAACAAATTAAGACACAAAAAAAGTGCACGATCAAAACTATTTTTTCAACTTCATGAAGACGTTACATTTTTACGAAACAAATCCTATTCCTTTTGTTTTCAAGCCGAAATAAAACCTCAAAAACATATGATAAAACTCAATGCAATAGACTTATACTAACCAAAACAATAGCATAATTCGATCTGCCGTAACTCGAATCGCGTTCTTCGTATGCCAACAAACTACAATAAGAGATTGAAGTCAGATAACAATAACACGAGGGGGGGATAATAAGACAGTGAAATAGCATTGCTCTGGAATTTTAATTTCATGATAAATACTACAAATAAGATGAAATTATTTACTTTTTTTTCATAAAAATATTGTTTCGAAAACTCGCCATGGCAAAGTACCAAAATAAGTGTTGTGATTTAGTTTATCTAAATAAAATAAATATAAGGCAACTGAAGACCATAGTACTGAACAGTTTATGTAAGACAAAATAAATCACATAAAAACTTACTTAAAAAAAATCAGTTTTTTGTTACAAGGAAAAGGGTATTCTATGGGTAAACATGATAAAAGAACAACGAAATGTCCTGTTCCAAAACAATAATAAAATATGTATCAACTTTTAACTGTTTTATACAAGAACAGTTTTATTTGAAAAAATATTATCTTTAAATATTTTTTTTAATTTAAGCACCATTTCTACATTTTAAATACTAATTATTTCCTTTTACCAACAGATCCTGCAACGCGAGGTAGAAGGCAGAGGCAAAGAGCTGACCGCGATTGTGAGGCAGTGTAATGCCGCCGAGGGCGCCACCGTCGCTGAATCGGTGAAACTGAGGAGAGCAGCGGCCCATTTGGAAAGATCCTGGCACAATGTGTGGATACGCTCTTTGGAGAAACAGTGTCTGACGGAGCAGAGGCTATTGGAGAGACAGAACTACGAAAACGTGAGTGTTTTGTTTACTTTTTATGGTATTGGTTCTATCGGTTGTTTAACTAGGTATGGACAATTTTTTTAAAAATAAATCCTCCAGTAAATATTTTTGGAATTGCAAATAAAATTTATCCTGTATAAACAAGTTTTAGTTAAAGTCAACACCTACGTTAGATTGCCATGTCAATAAGATACGTGAGGCGAGTCAGACAATCGGTAAGAGATATTTGAAAAAAAAAAATTAAAACTTGTCAATCTATAATATAAAATACAAAGTTCTGACTGACTCACTGACTGACTCACGTATCAACGGCCAGCACAAACTACTGGAGGTACAGCTACTAAATTTTAGGAAAATATTCTTTTTATATCGTAGGCGTCATTTAAGAAGCGATTTTTCGAAATTCGAACCCGAACGGGTGTAGGACTTCAAAACATCGTACGCAGCGTCGGGACTTTGAAAAATATTTAACGTGCACTCTCACCACACGGGGTATTATTCGGGACATG
Organism: Oedothorax gibbosus; assembly: GCA_019343175.1. Lineage (NCBI taxonomy): Eukaryota > Metazoa > Arthropoda > Arachnida > Araneae > Linyphiidae > Oedothorax > Oedothorax gibbosus. The sequence goes on from CM033271.1 coordinate 12,333,137, forward strand.
GGGCATTTTTGGCTGCATCTGCCGTTTATAGGTCGGCAGTTATTTTGACGGTGCTCGGACACGAATCTGGGACCTATCGCATGCAAAGCGAACGCCTTTTCCGATTGGGCTCCCCAGGCCTGTCGAGTAGTCGAATATGGAGTAGAATGTTTACCACATTTTGGGCATTTTTGGGTGTAAGAGGGAAAATATAAACTGGACATTATATCATAGCTATTCTGGCAATTTTAAAAGGGCCTATGGGAAAGAAAACTAACTCCTAGAAAGGCCTGGATACAATCGGACTTCTTTTTTTTAAAATTATTGCTGATATTAGAATGGGAGGAAAGTATAATATACTGATGGAGTGCGGACCAGTGGAGAGGGGATCAATTGGTATAAAATAAAAGTTTACATAAAAAACAATCACCGATAGAGAGGGTAAGGGTACACCCGTGCAACGACGGGTTTATAAAGCTAGTCAATAATATTTTTTTTTATCTAACAGCATTAATCACATAACATTATTTTTTTAAATGACAGTGTTGAGTGAACAATATTTGTGATAATTTTAGGGACTTTATTAGTCAATAAAGGTTTACACATCTGTCCTCAATATATCAGTTTTCTAAAGGAGCACTATCACTAAAACTAGTAAAATATAAAATGACTAGAAATCTCGAATATAACATTTTCGTTAATTTACTTGCATCTTTATATAATAAAAGCTTAATGAATTTATTATGCCTTTCGATTAAATTGTTCCGTTATTATAATATAATATTTTATTTGAAGCGCATAGTTACCAAACAATGTCCCGTTTTATACACAACCCAATAAATAGGTTCATTAGACGACGGTTTTCGATTGTGTTTATTTTGCATTTTTCAGTAGTAAATTAAACCAGTAAATTGGTTGCGGATGTTTTTAAAAAAGTAATTTGGAGAGATTTTAGATATAGAACTTTTGAAATATAGATTAAACTGATTTCGAATAAAAAAGAATTAATAAAAAAGGTTACTTAATTTGTGTTTATAATTTAAAATCATTGGTAAACGGAACAGCTGTCGAAATAACTGTAATCGAATAATGGTTTCTGCACATTCCATTATAAAACTTCAAATAAAAAAATATACCTTTAGTAATCTTTATTTTCTAATATTTTCTTCAATATTTTTATTTACATTCACTTGGGATTCTAAATTTTTGTTTAAAAAGTTTGATTTGTGGCAACCGATTTTTAAATTAATAGGGAAAATAGATGAGGTTTAAACGTTTTCTGGCTTTTATTTTTTAGCATTGGAAAAACATAAAACCACAACTAAATGTCTAATTTTACTTGGTGGATGTTTTTTTTAATAGAGTAATTTTTCAAATGTTCAAATTCAATTAAGATATATTATTAAGATCCGATTTTTATTTGGTACGAGTTTGATAGTTGGCAGTTGTTTAACTTTTTGGATACAGTTATAATGTAAATGGGTCGTTATGTTGGCAACTTTTGGTGACCTTAAAAATAAAAGGCTACCAAAAAAATAAAGGCTTGCTATACTTATCAAGTTTTGTGGAAGTTTGACGTTTTTCTGGTCCGATTTGACAGGGTTCTTTACGTAGCGCAAACAGGGTTCTTTACATGGTTCTTTACGTTCCTTACGTTCTTACGTAGCGCAAATCATCAAATTAAAACAGGCCTCTATGTCTAAGGTGTTTGAGGCATTATTTAGTGTACACCAGTGCAACCCTGGGTGCCCATATAAAGCCTGCTTATTAATAATTTAGTAAACGCAATACTTTAAATATAATCACAAATTCATAACATAACATTTAACTTTAAAAATATCAAAACTCTATTTTAAGATGACTAATTAAAGCAAAATTCAATATTGAAATTGCTGTTTTTTTATATAAAATTGTATTTTATTTGTATCATTAGCTATAAACAATCATATTTTACTTCTAAAGTGCGTATCTTTACTACTACTAGAGATTCTTTTTTTTTCCTTCCACAACAAATTCATTTTTTGTGCTAGTTGTTTGCATCGAATGATATCTAAAATTAAAATAATTTCATTTCCTCCCTAATAATACAGCGTTCTATGCTATTTTCTTAATATTTGGAACAAAACGAAGGAAATGAGATAAAAGTTGCGATACCTCTAATATCTAAAATTAACATCAAATTTTAATTTATAAGAAAAAAATATTACATGATGTGTATTTCATTTGACGTCTAGTTGTAAAACTCGTATCCTGTTAAATATAACTACTCGTATAAGATATAGGTTCCACCCCGTTCATTGGCGAATTTTGATCGTTTTACAAATCGCTCTCAATATGAATTCATTATTTTTCTTTTTGGCATTTCTTCCCTCAGAATTACAATAGTTTATATTTTATTTGGAAATCATCTTTCATTTAGTAGCTTTATACACCCGGGGTTGCACAGGTGTACTTTTAATAACGGTGATTAGTAAATTATGTAAATTTTTACTTTATGACAATTGATCCTCCTCCTCACTAGTCAGCACCCTATCATGGTATTTATAAACACCCTCCCTCATCCTTGAATCAGCATTACTATTATTATTTTTTTATTTGGAAGTCCGACTGGATTCCAGCCCTTTTCCTTAGGAAGTACAAACTCCACATTTGTATATAAAATATATTCAATATATAGTCAATATAAATATAGTCAATATTTCCGTTTGTAAATATCAAAATTAAACGATGAAATATATTTTTTTTTTTGCCTTTTCCTGCCGAAATAAATTTTGAGGAAGAAAATTCAATTTTTTTAAGAGTCTAGTTTGGGAAAAATCGATTTAAATAGTAATCGATAATGTTACCGACCAGCTTATTCCTAGAGATACCAACCTACCTGGGTTAAATATCTACCCCGATGAAGTTCTAAGGTTTAACTCACGGGTGTATTCGTTCTTATATTTATTTTTCGCTACCGCTTAAATTTCGGTCAAATTAAAAATCGCCATAAAACTTTTACTTACAACAAGAGAAAATGACTCATTTTTTTTGCCTCCTTATCCTCTTTGGGTGGTAATTTTGAAAAATCGCTTCATAAATGACGTCTTCAGTACAAAAGTAATGAGCTCCTAACATATTGCGTCTGTAATCGCATTAGTTTGGCGTTGACGCGAGAGTCAGGTTTTTCATTTATAGATCTAGTTTATCGTTTATATTTTCTGGTTTCGTATTAAAATGTTATGATTCAGAGTACCCATTTGTAGAAATGCCTTTGATTGAAAAAAAATGCAAGTCTAATGAGTAGTTTAAAATGTATGTATTGCAAAAATAATTGGAACAATTGTTTTCTTTAAAATATTTGTATATATTTAAATGTTGAAAATTTCTTTTTGAAACAAAACTTCATATGTAAAGTCATTATTCAAGATATGCCTTTATACTTTTTCCTATTCCTTATTTCCCTAAGTGTCTACCTGTGGACTTCTTATAAAAGTTTATTATTTTAATATTTATTGAGGGTGTACGTACACACAAAATTTTGTCTTAACTTTTCACTTACAAAGCAAATACTTTTAGATTTGAATAAACATATGAATTCACATAAATGTTTGCACCAAAAATAATTTGGATAAAAAAATCAAATGCTAATTAGCAAATTAGCATTTAACGACTGAATAACCATGTTTTTGAACGCTCGTAACTCTATCCCTAATTGACTTGGACATACAAAATTGCCATGCAAATTAGCCACCCAATTATTCTCAATGTTGTGAACCTCAAATTACACTAGACAACAAAATTAAAAAAAAATTCTGCGACTGAGAAGAAAGTACCCAATTCTGAATGATTTCAACGTGCTGAACACGAATATCACCTTAAAATTGTTTAGTTATCTCTATTTTTTGAGTTACAGTCGTTTGTTTCATTACATAGGATACAGCGAAATGAATGGGCGCACCAAATGCAAAATTAATTAAAGTCAATTTTGTTTAGAAAATCCCTGCAAATTTTTGCTTATAAAGGTTTTATTTGATACTATCAACATGGAGGTGGTAAGAGATAACTTTCAAGGCTTTTGCACCCACATTCGCAGCTTAATACTCCACTACGCAACACAATTGTTCTCACGTAAAAAGGTGCAGAAAAAAAGAGCAATAAATTCCTCGCATTTCGTTCATGGTTGTTTTTAGAATCTGTAGCGCATTTAGCAAACGCATGGCTACTATCCTCATTAAAACTTTTTAAAAAAATATTGGAGACTTCTTAGCGAGGAGTCCTTTGCCGCGTGCGACCGGGCGCAGAGTAGAAGGAATGTTAGGCTATTTAACTTTTATCTTTTTTTAAATAACACCTCATTTAACTGATGAGATGATGCAGAAATAACAGTCATTAATACGATTTGTTGGTTTTCTCCTAATCATAAAATGGCATTCCCTTTACTTCCATAAAATGGCATTTGTTGTAATTCTTAAACTGCCTTTTTTCTTCTGCTGCCATTTTTAGTAGTATAATTTGGCCCAGCATACGGCATTATCTTTTTTCCCAGATGAAGTCAAAGTGACAAATTTGCTACACAAGTCTAACAACATACGTGAGGAGCCCTTAAATTTTTCCTGGTCTCTTATCTTGTAACCAAAATACAAATGATTCGATTTCTTAACTTTTGCAGTGATGCTCCTTTTTTGTGCAGAAAATTGCACTTTACCTCAAATATAACAGAAGCTATTAGTGCTATTAATACATTTACAAGGCATTACAGTTATAGATTTATCACTAACACTTATTTTTATTGCTCTTTTTTATGCACCTCTTGACATGAGAACAATTATGTTGCTTGGAGGGGTATTAAGCTGCTAATATGGCTGCAAAAACCGTGAAAGTTATCATCTCCTCTAACTCCCCATGTTGATAATATCAAATAAAACATGTTTGAGCAAAATTTCGGAGGGTTTCCGTTAACAAAATTGACTGAAATTTATTTTGTGTTTGTTGCGCCCATTCATTTAGCCGACTCAGAATTGGGTACTTTCATCTCAGTCGCATTTTCACTGTTGATCAGTGTTATTTTTCTAGCTTACATATAATTTGTTATTGGAAGCAATCCGAAAAACATATATTTTTCAAAAATTGAACTTTGACGTTTAACAAAAATAGTTTATGTATTTCATCTTTTATTTTGAGGTTTGCAACCTAATGAACGATGATCTGTATATCCGAAAGAATTTTTTTTAATAAAATGTAAAATTGAGTTGCCAAATAATAATATTCCTTATTTTAAGTATCACATTCGCGTTGTATTTTCGGGCTTCAAAATCGTGTACAGAATTAGAAAATGCGTCATTTGAATTTAATATGCTACGTTTTTTTTACCTGCCATAGTCAAAGGTGAATTTCAAGCCAAACTCTAAACACATTACTATAAATATTCAAGTTAGAAAATAAGCATTCTTTAAACATTAAATTCATCACGATTTCCATATTTTCAGGTAAAACACAACAATTTATCTCTTTCAGTCTTGTAAACAACTCTTTCAAACAAGGTGATACTATTATAAGAAAAATAAATCCAGTAGCCGGCTTCTCCCTTTTCTATTAATTTCGAGGTCAAGGTTGTAGCTCCGCTCAAAACTATTCAAAAAAAGTCGGTCAAACATTTTGAATTCAGCGCACGATTACTTCCATAAAGCTGCGGCATCGTAAGAAAAATAATAAGAAATGCACAGAAGTCGCGAAATTGTCGTCCTTATTTCCCCACCCACAATTCTGTTGACCTTTCCAAGACCTCTTTGACAATAATTAAATTTCACGACACAAGGAAGAAATTAATTTTACTTAGTTTTTTTTATTTTTTTCATGAAAAGATTTAAATACTGTGCCAGTGACATATTTAAAAAAACTAATATAAGGAAATATTATTTTTTTGTATGTTTGTAAATTCGCATTCTAAAAATAATGTCGAGATTAAATTGAAAAAAAAGTTTTAATAAAAAAATTCTTTGTTAATTGAAAAGTTTGCTTGAATCGCATTATATTTATATTATTTTTAAATGGAATTTTATTTATAGTGTTTGCTGATGTATTTACTAATTTTTTTAGTTACTTTCCTTTCCTAACTGAAATCAAATGTATGTTAATATTTTTCTATTAACTTTAAAGAAATTAAAGTTAGAAATGCTTAAATACTTATTAATATATGTTTTCAAAAATTCTATATGTAATTACTTTGGGGTTATTTTTTATGCAATTATTAAAATATTCGTTATATACACTGTTTGTTCACAATATTTTATATATTTTAGTAATATAAGTGATTTCTAATTTGTCTGATAAAATAATAAATAAATATTTACCTAAAAACATTTTATTTAAAATGCTTTTTTACACGGCATGTGTAATATATAATATTTAAACGCGTTATTCACTTTTATTATTTCCTTTCACAACGAAATTTATAGATTGTCTATGCAGATATTACAAAAATTAAAGTTTAAACAAAGTAGTGAACTACAAACAGACGTTCCTTTTTCATTGTGTTTATCCTGAAATATCCTAAACCTCTCCTTAAATAATCTGATAAGAAAACTCACAATATTCATCTTCAAAAGATGTCCATTGTTGGTTTTTACATCTTTAGACGTAACTTCGTACGAATCTACGTAGATCAACGAAATGATCTCTACACACTGGTAAAAAAATATTTCCAAGATTTCCTAAATACAGAGGATAAAGAGAAAAAAATCCGATATGTTTCTTAAAACTCTCAATTCTGAAAAAAAAACCTTTTTGAACATTGTTAAACGTTCAACATTATTATAATCTTGTTCATTAATTTTGGTTGCACTAATTTTTCGTCTTTCCACTGCCAAAGAATTTCTGCAAAAGAAAAATAAATAATTTACGGTTGTGACTTATTAATCAACTAGCTGTATTTACACGGCGATACACGTGTGTACCCTTAATTGTGATTTGTATTTTGTGTACATTTTTATGTTACGTTAATCAATCACACGCCTACATAAAACTGAAACACACTTAAATTTGCTTTGTCCCTGAAAACAAAATCTTATATTAGTACTAATATATGACCACATTATTTTTTTGATACTTTTACTGATATTACTTTATAGCTAATTTAGACCAGCCTTTATTTGCAGGGTACTAATTTTTAAAGCCGCCATATTAATATGAGCTATGATTTTATTTTTTAAACTAGCAATGAATACCCGTTCTTCGCGCGGATTAAAAAATATCAAATCAATCCAAGTATGTGTACCATATAACCTGTTACAGGATCATAAGCTTATGTTATTGTTCCTGCTCGTTACAAAGTATAAATCCCGTTTCATTGCCTTTAAATTCCAAAATAAAAAATACGCTATAAAATGCACTCATAAATGTCATCACAATTCCCTCATAAATAGATAAAACTTTTTCGGTCATTTGGCTCGTTTGGGGAAATAATATAGCGAGAAAATAAATATAGCTACAAACACACCCATCATACAGCTCTAGCGCAATGACTTTCGAACAACCAACCAGCTTATAAATAATTTATTAAAAAAACATTTTGCCCGTTTGGCGCGTATTAGTAAATAATTTGGCGAGTTTGGTAACGTACTTGGCGAAAAAATAAAGTCATAAAACCCTAATATGCAGCTCTAGTGCGATGGCCTTTATGGACCATCATAGTTCAGTAATAGCTTAACTATACACTTATTGCTTAAATATGCATACATGCAGTCAACAGAAAAATCAATGAAAAAATCATCAAATAAACCCACAATAAAATCCGGAAATGTAGACTGGCGGAATTACGTCAATTGAAATTCTGATTTTCATCAGAATTAAATATCACCATTGCCATTCACAACAATCACTCGAGAAACTTTAATTTTTTAAATAATAAATTAAAAGACATTTATTTTTGCGACATTAATCAGTTTTAAATGACGTCATATATATTTCCCTAAGAGATTCTATGTATGTTGATATCAAATATTTTGGTTTTATTTAAAAGAAAAGAATATAACATATTTATTCTTTGAAATATAAATTAATTTTTGCAAACGATAATAATTATTGAATAATTATTGAATTTTTCGAAATAAAATAAATGAAACTAGTTACGTTTAGCGTGTAAATGTTTAATATAGAATAAATACTGTGTTTGGTGCGTTTTTCAATGTGTTCGTCGCTTAAATGTTGTGGGGAAGCGGGTTAAGTGACAGATTCTGTTGCAAGCCTACTTGTTATTATTATAAATAGATATGTCAATTTATAATATTTTTAATGCGGGAAAGCATCTTTTTGGAAAGCGAAAATCATTACAAGCTAGTTTTAAGCTAAAAAAACTTATTACAAAAAAAACACGAATAAGTTTTTATTTTTTTAAAAATTATATCACTGGTGCAAAGAAATGGAATTGAAAAGATAATTTTAATAAATGTCATATCAGACTGCAATTAAAATCCCTTTTCAGTGCACATTTTAATCAAAAAACATTTTATAAGTTTTAAAAAAATTAATTAATAATTACGTAAAGTTGTTTCCTTGTAAAAGTTATTATTATTTAAATTTTAGCTTCCACTAGTCTTAAAACATTACTGTCATTCTTTTATACACATATTTCATATTCTACAACACATATTCTGTAAATTATGCCTCTACTTTAGAGCTACAGTCCCTGGACAAATTATTCGACGCACTGCAAGATTTCATGTAAAATATTACCGGGTGAAATTGTACCGTTTTATTATTTAAATTGATTTGTGTTTTATTTTTATATTATCTAATCAATCACCGATTTATATGACATGAATAAAACAGCATTAATTTAGAAAAGCATATAAGTTTATTAACTTTTAAAGAAAAGTGAAATTAATGTTAGTAAAAGTCAATATTTAGTTGAGCCACCTTTAGCTGCTATCAAAGCTTTAATGTTGCTATCAATGCAAGACTGTACTGTCTCCTGCATTTGAGGATGAAGATTCCACACATAAATAATCTTGTACTTGTTTACGTTCATGTATCACTTTGTCAACACAGTGTTGTCATATGTTAACAATAAATCCAAATATGTCGTCTACAACAATTCTTTTTAATAAAAATCAATAATATTGTAGTTTAAATATACCGTTATTACCTAAAAACTCTTAAGAAACATAAAATTACTAAAAAAATACAGTGCGTCTAATGATTTGTCCAGGGACTGTATAAGTCAATCGTTAAAGATATACTTTTTGTTATAAAATGTATTTTAAATTTCTTAAGAAAGACTCGTTAATATCTAAATATAAATTAAAGAAAATTCTCCAGTTTAATGAAAAGTGATTTTCACATTAAAACCTTTTCTTTAAAAAAAAATGATATTTATTAGGTTAATGACTTGTAAATTGAATGGGCATAACTTTTTTCTGTAAGTATTCATTTACTAAGATTTGGAATAAAAAAATAACCTAACTTACGAATAGGGTTAATTCAAATCAAATTTCGTTGCTATAAAAACAAGAAACACGAGCCACTAGGTTATCCAAAAGGCGACATAAATAATTCATTTCATTTTGTGTATTATGTTAATATGGCTTAAACTCGAGATATTTAGAAAAAAATATTCAAATTGAAGCACATTATTTAATTAAACCAAAAGTTTATTTAAATGACAACTATTGCATTTAAATCTTTTCTAATTTTTTCGATATGTCCTTACTTTTATTAATGTTCAAATTGTTAAGTTCAAACTTCACAATATTTGTGCAAAACGATTATTTACTGAGTTTTTTTGCATTTGATTCATATATTAAATACTTTTATTATTTTGTAAGTCAATAAGTAAATTCTAAGAGAAAAAGGGAATAAATCTAATAAAAAATTGCTCTTGCTATTCGACGAATTTAAAACTAACTATGAATTTAATGCAAAGGTATATTTTTCAAACTTAAAAATACTGACACGCATATGAAACAAGTATGAATTCACTGTTTTAAAGTTTTTCGACGTTTTAAACTAGTATTAGCATCTGATATTATTATGGACGTACATATAGTAAATTTCTCTGCAGTTTTAGTTTCAGACCGATTAAAGAAATTGGTTGTAATGCGTAGTTATTCGTATAAAAAGTGTAAAATAATACAAAAAACTGAAGTTGATTCGGTTTTAGATGAATCAGTAGATTGTACTATATTTTATCTTTCCTTGAAATAGCTAATAATTAAGATATTTTTCAATTTTTTTATTAAATATGTGTGCTATTGTTTGTCTAAAATTTATAAAATAGTAATCAAGATTTCATATACGTTGTTACTATATCAGAAATTTAACTAATGTAAAAAAAAACAAAGTGTAACTGTAAAAAAGGGAATTTCCTTCAAATAAATTTTTTGCTGGAGCTTCTATCATCGATATAAAATTTATTACTTACATAAAGAAGCACAAAATATAAACAATGTTGTATAAAACAAATGTTTATATTTTGTAAATAAGATATTTATATGCAATTCGTACTTTTTCATATCAATTTCAACGAAGCTGATTCTCGTAGAGTTTCACCAAAGTAAAAAATCTTTATACTTGCTGATTTTTTTCATGGCAGTGCACTCACAATCACAAATAGTTCGGACACATAAAAAAAATGAAGTAATAGTTTCATATTCTATTGTTCTGACATCGAAACCATACGTTAGTCACAAAACTGATAACATTGATACGGGGAATTGCACGCTATCAACATGGGCATAAAATAGAGCATTGTTGTATATCAAAATTAAAAGCTCTGCTAATACACGTGCATTTGACGTATGATTAAAATTTAAGCAAATAGGTTTGTAACAGAATCTGTCACTTAACCCGCTTCCACACAACAGTTGTGTTTAGCAGGTAAAAAGGCGACAAACACAACATTGATATTCTATATTAAACATTTACATACTAAATTTGGCTAGTTTCATTTATGAAATGATGAAACTAGCCAGCTATGAAAGTGGTTGACGGACAGACAGAGGGACTGAACGATTATAATACCTTCCACTGTTTACGTTAGAAACGTAGTGTGGAAGCTAAAACTCAGCCTCGTTTCATTCTTTAAATATTTAATTGATTTAAGAATTAAAATGTCAATTTAAAACATACAACTAGTTCCATAGTTACTCTTCAAATCTAACCTCGAGATTATTTCCATAGTCATGTTAAAAGTCTTATAAATATACCCAACATTGGCTAAGCTTAAATATTTGGCAGGATAGAGTTATCTCTATTGTTATAAAATGTAAGAAATGTTTGCAAAATTTACGACAATTTCAACCTTGGAAAGAGGCCTTCATGAATTCATAATTCGTTGATATATTCAAGCATTTTGACGAAAAAAACATAGCAAATATTTATTTAGAATCATTCTTTTATCTTCCCATACTGTAATTAGTAATTCGATACATTTAAAATAGTTTCGATTGTTGGTAAACTAACCTTTTGAAATGCCGTGTCCCTTATTGGTATAAATATTTGGCAAATGTCAATTATAGATTTGGTAGAATAAATACTTAATTAGTAAAACAAATATTTACTGTAGACCCATTTTACTGCAAACCCTACTTTCACATCACCAAAAAATAGACTCGCGTGACAAAACAAACCTCAACGAGTTTTCGCACGACAGCGTCAAACACAACTGTGTTTCAAAAAACGCTCTCTGCACAAATAATGGGGAAAACCTGTGGATTCACGTCTCGGTCCGTTGACCGTCTTTCTACACCCATATCACCTGAGTGCTCCAGAGCAACAAAGGCACAAGTCAACTTATCGCTTAACATGGAAATCGAAAGATACGACATAAAAATCGCTGAATGTAATCGCGTGCGTCGATAGGAGATTTTCCGGCTACGCTCTTTTATCAAACGATTTAGTGAAAGAAAACCCGTGTATGGAAATCATTCGTGTTTCCATAAACTCATTTATATTTAGCTATTCATATAAGACGGCTTAAGGAATTAAGGTTAGCTTGAATTTTCGTAGCACGAGAGCTATTGGCAAAGGACTTCTTAGTTTAGAACAACAGTCAAGTGACGATCCGATAACTGAGTAGGTACCCAACGCAACCGTTAAAGGCTACATCTTTCGCAGCTTTGGGACTTTTTTATAATATTTAAAATGCACTACCTCTACACGGGGTATCATTCGACCGACATTTTTTGGCTGCACGTGCCGTTTTTAAGTCAGCAGTTATTTTAGAAATACCTGGACCTGAACTTGTGACCTTCAGTATGTAAACCAACTGGGCTCCCCAGCCCTTCGTAAGATATTAAGAGTCTTTCAAAACAACACTGCTCAAAACAATTAGGGGAACGCAGGGTTTAAACCCTTTTACCCCCAATGATTCCATATGGTATCATCAGCTTCCGATTTTTTTCTCACCAAGTTATGCTCGCACTTATTTACCGTTAGATGAAAGAATCATGTCTTTTGTAGAATTAAAAAATGTTTGTTTTAATCAAATGAAAATATGAAAAACATGGTAAAATAAAATTCACTACTAAAAAAATATATGAAATGAATTGCCCAAAATTCTTCGCGCTTGCATTCTGAGATGTTTAAATATTGATTTTACCTTTTTTTACAAATAAAGTTTTGAAAAAATTGTTATAATTTATTCAAAAGTTATGATTCCAATATTTTCGCCCTTAAATTTTAGTTACAAAATTGAGATCCCCCCTGTTTTTTACCGCTTCATTCTGGATGCATAATGAATCTATTTCACAAATTTTAGATTTTTATGATAAAAAATAAGAAGTTGGAACTGAAAGGGTAAACAAAAGTATGCAAAGTGGTTCCCTAATTTTTTGAGCAGTGTACAATAAATAGTTCAAGTCTGAAATGGACTTGGTTCGTTTGTTCTCCAATGCACGCATAGAATCATCATCCCCCGCGTTGGTAACGGGCGACAATTCTCAAGGTGAGGCAGTTTCTAGGAACTGTGTGCGTTATAACCCTTCCTATTTTTCGTTTTTCCATCAGTAGAAGGATGCGTAGCTGGTGTGCCATATAATAACGAACATCTGGATTTTTTTTAATGTTTTTTTTATCTGGGATCTTTAATGTGATTTCGCTTTCTATTTGTATGGTAGTGGGAATATTTTTTTTGGTTTGTGCGAAGTATGGGGTGAGATATTTTGTGTGCTTCACAAGTTTTTCGATGTTTTGCTTTTAGTGGTAGCTTGTTGTGTTCTTATTGCTAATGACTTTATTTCAAGCAAACGAAAACTGACGGTAAACTGATTAATAACGAATTATTTAACATCAGAATTACGGTAAACACTAAAACTTATTTTTTTATTGCATAAAATTATGAATTAAATATTCTAAAGCTCGTTTCAATCACCCTTGAAAGACTTTAATCGATTTCGCAAACATACATCGCTCCAAAATTTAAAAATGATGCTTATGTCATGATAACTAAATTTCAGAAGCGTAATTTCCCCAAGCACATGGAAATGTTATATCTCATTAATAAATCGTATTTTCACTTAAAATATATTATTTTGCGCTCAGTTGATACAATAAAAGCGATTCAAGCAACTATTTAAATGCCACCCTCTAACTATAGCATCAGAATGATTAAACTTTTTTCGGTTCTTAATCATATAAACTTCCCGGGAATTTTGCATGTTTGCCCTAGCGAGTTGCTGCTTGGAGCCTTCCTTGCTGTAATACATTGTGTTAAGTTAGCCTTATTTACATATTTATTAACTGATTGGTTCCTACAGTTGGTAGTAATGTATATAAAGCCTACATTGTTTTTCTAACTCAAGTTTGACTTTTTTATTATCAAATGCAAGAAAATGATACGTTTTTACAGAATAAGAAGGTACGCATTTTACTTTAGTTTGAACACCGAGGTAAAGATAAAAACTCTATTTTTTTAAAAATTGCTTTCAGTCTTTATGGCTCAAAAATATTAAAATATTGCTTTTTTATTTATGATGATTGGTAATTCGATTACCTTACACGTTCTTAGAATAAATCACATACACTCATTTATCGATTTATCCATTTTTTCTTGACTCTTTACATAATCGTTATTCATCAAAACAGTAAAAACTTCGTTCGTGATCTGCATCATTAAAAACAATTCTTGCCCTTTCTATACCTCGAGGGTAGTAATTACAATCTTATGCAGAAACTCGAACGATAAGTTCATATTCGGTGATGATACGGGTGTATAATACTTTTTTGTGACACTCTTGTTGATAGAAATTGACATACCCCAAGGCAAAAAGCCCAATCATATTTAATCCTTGTTTAGTTTGATTGTTTCGACCAAAAAAAAGTTTGATTACATTATTCATTAACGAAGCTTTTGGTAAAAGACATAACTGGACCGAAAATAAACATTTCCTTATTTGTATTTGTGTTGTATTATTTATTTTTCTGAATGCAATTCATTAGTACGGTTTCATTTGTATAAACCTAATTAATTTTAAGCATTCTATGAAGAATATATATTTACTTTAATAGTAAGTTGTATGCCTAATCTGATATTATATCCTGCTTAGCACATTCTTAAAGAAATAAATGGCATAAATTGTTAGGGATTAACATTGAATATTCTAATTAACTCAGTTATATTAACTTTAAATAACTCTACAAGTGTCTTCTATTACATGAAACTTTGTTCAGATTTATATTTATAGAGTTTGTCTTAATAATCTAAAACTTGTTTTGTTTATATGATGCGTTTGTAATGTAAAAAATAATGTGATAGTTTGATTGTATTTATCTTCACACTTAAACAAAAAACCTCATTAAAATATAAATAACTATTTGAAATGTTTTTAAAAATAAGATATACGTGTTTGTCTCCTTTTTCTTCGTTTAGAAGTGAACTGTATCATAAAACTAATTTTTTAACTATTTTTTTCTAGTGTTGAATTCACTATCCAATTCGATTTGCTAAACTCGTATGCAGTGAAAGTATGTTTTATACAATTAGTAAAAATATTTTGAATTTTAGGAGGGGCAGTTAGAGGAGGGGCATCAGTGCGGAAAGGAAATGCAAAATACCATAAACGCTTTCTTTTATGTGCAGAAGCATTTAAAAATGAAACCAACTACCTTTAAAACATTTCTAATTCAAAGTTTAGAATCACTTAACTTCGAATTCTAATGTTATTACTGAAGTTCGTAGGAAATCAAAACCGCAATTGATCCAAGGTCTCCGAAACACATTTTTGGCGGTTACTGCAATTTGCATGACCACTCTGATATAGGCAATTGGACAGACATACCAAAAGATGGACACACAGTACAGACATATGAACAAAATGTATAAAGAAGAAAGCACTATTGTCATAAATTTAAGCAAAAAAAAAGTTTTAAAAAAATCGGAAGGTTAGAATAAAATTCGAAAGAACGGTACAAAGAGACAGAAATCTCCACTATGTCGATAACCAACTTCTAACCTTCTTCTAATTAAAAAAATAAATTAGGTTAAAAAATATTTTTATAACCTTATTTTATGTAAAAAAATATTTATTTTAATACCAAACATTACTAACTTAAAGTACAAACTGTCAAACAAATTCAATTTTTTTAATTTTAAGTAATTAGAATTATCGCAATCTCCATAATATCTAAATCAAAATGTATGCCATAGAAATGATGTAAATGTAATTAACCTTATAAAAAAAGCCCCAACTATTTAAAAACACAATGTAAAAAAATAGTTCTCCAAAACAAATGTTTTAAATTTAATTGCTATATGGTATATATGGTATCAAATACAACTGCAACATTTCTTCCAATTAAACTTCCATTCCCATTACATTATCAACAACATAACAATAAAACATCGTTACAAGACGATAAATATACCAAATCCAGGTCACTACCTGCAGAAGGAAAAACTTGACCCGTATAACCCCAATCACGGTAAATCCACATTATTTATAACCCCCTCTAAAGGGTCTATAAACAATACTGCTCTAATAGGGACTTCCTTCGTATGCCTTCCCTACAAACCCTCTTTAGAAAACTTTTATGGTAAAGAAAATCGCTATAAAGTGGTGTAAGGATGTAAAATAGTTTAACCATAGGTTATTTCCCGCAGTAGATACAAAAGCACGTTTTTGAATTTCTTGTAAAGGACATATAATTTTTTCAATTTTCTTTTCTTTTTATTAGGGAAATTTAATAATAGATAAAATACACAATAATGCTCAATGTATGATTATATGTTTGTTTAATATAGATGTGTAAAATAAAAAAAAATGATACGGAAAATAACTGGTTGCATAACAGATGTAGAAGGAAAATATGAATGTCCGAAAAAGTTTTATTTAAAAAAATTCAGGTTTGGTAAAAATTACAATATGGTATTCATAGATAATGATATGCAAGTTAAAAATAGTTTTTTTTTCGAATTTATTATGTAAAAGTGTCTTATTAGTTTTCATTCCAGATGGGTCTGCATCAACCACACTGACACAGGATTTTTCACAACTCTACTTAGTACTAACTAATTAAAAGCGCATTATATTAGAATGAATCTTGAAATTTTCAAAAAAAATACTAAAATGTGCGCCTAAGTTCATTTATTCCTACAAAATAACCTATTTACAACTATGACCACTGCGGATGTATGGAAACGGCACTAAGTAAAACGTGATCGGAAAGCAAGTCGCAGTTGGGTTCTTCAGCCGACCGAAGTGGTGTTGGAGAGAAAAAGTTCAAGCACCCTTCCGTTTCTATGGTTTCCTCTTTATTTAGTTTCTTCCCACTTACGGAAATGATAATTTGAATGGCTTTAGGGGCCCCTCTTTGTTGATGTGCATTTGCATAAAGAGGATTTGCTTTTAAGGAGTGTCTGTGATTGAGACACTGATTGGGAAGGAACTGAAATGACATTTAGTTAAGATGAATTAGTTAATTTTTTTTAAACTTGTGTTAATGTCATTAACTTGAGTTAAATAGGAAAAATAGGGAAAACGATTTTTACTAATTTAAAAAGATTAAGCCTGAAATATGTTTGTTTTTATCACTTGTTTGTTTAATAATATTTCTTTGGTTGATAAAAGATAAGTTAAATTTGGAGTACAAGTTTGGTTGCTAAGATTCCATCTCTAACCTTTTCAGCTAACGCAAAAGAATGTGAGTTCGATGTGTTTTTGCAATATTTAAGTGCAGGATATTTTCACTTTTTACTCATTAGTTTAAAGCCTTCAGTATTAAGTACGACATATTTACTCGCGTATCACCAACGTATATTTTTTGTAAAGATTAGAATCGTTTCAAATCCATTACCATTGACCTTTAAAAAAATACTTAGGTGAAAGCCAATCCTCATTTACCTCTCATGAAGTAAAGAAAGTTCAATATTTTAGCTATTGATGTTAATGAACCACAAAATGTTTCTATACACACATATATCACAAAATGTTTCTATAAATCTATACTCCTTTCGTGTAAAAATATTTTGGCAGTTACCGAAATATTGTAACATCCGAATCATTAAACCAAGATTCTCTTTTTTTTACAATCTTTGTATCCTTCACTTCCTCAGACGGACGCAGTGGAGGGTTATGTCTTAATGCTTCAGTAGCTCTAGAAAATAAATAGTGCCACAATCTATAGATATCATTCGTGCTTTATGTATGTTTCCTTATCTGAAACAATTGTAGAAACGTAATGGTTTGTTTTCACATTACCATCTGTGTAACATTTACGATTGTGTTTAGTTGATGAATGATATGTGACAAATTTACTTTCGTTTTTGTTTCTCCATTGCTTTCATTTCATGGTCTGCGGTTGAGCTAATTAGAAATATTAATTGTTTTCGTTTCATTACGATTTATAAATACCGAAAATGTATACATTTGAAGTTGTATTCATTGAAAAATGTGTAAATTAAAATTAATCAAAAAGTACACTTAATTTTTAATCAGTGATACAGCATTAATCACTATTATCTTATTAAAACTTTGAGAAGAAAGTTTAATTTCTTAATGATGATTGATTATTTTGGTTTTGATAAGTTTAATTGATTCCATCAAGAATTTATGATATTATTTCATAAAGTGTAACAAATAATTGTGGAATGTTATTTCATCGAAAAAATATAAATTAGTTTTGAACAAATAAACAGAATTCTAACTGTAATATTTAATGTCTTTTAGGAAAAAATGGATTTCGTTATAGTTTTTCTAAATAGTTTTTTGCATTTTTTTAAAGGTTTGCTATTTTAGATTTTCGTTCAAAAGTATGGATTATTTAATACACTTTAAGAAAGTTAAGCATGTCCATTATCTTTTTTTATATATGTAGAAAAAAATGTATTTGTGTTTACTTAAATATAAAGATAAAAGAAGTTTCTGTTTTTACTATTGTTACCTAAATTCTCACTTTACATTCCCACACAAGGAAATGTCTTCAAGTGCAAACAATATGGAGTCTTAATTTCTCTGAGTATAAGTAGTTTTTCTCATGCTTTTTTCATCAAACGCAGGCTAGCGTAGCGCAATTTTCGATTACAACGCCAGCTTGTAACACATTTTGAACCGGATGAGGGAGGGTATAGGAACGTTTGCAGGATGCAGCTACAAAAAATAAAATATTAGCATGTTGCTTTGATAAAATTGATGGATATAATTGCTATATTTTACAATAATATTAGTAAAACATACAAAAATATTACGCCACCCAAGGCTAGATTATGTTCACTTGAAATTGGCGGAAGATCACAGTAAAAATAACATATTTCCTTTGTCCCAAAATCGTCTTTCACCTTTCAATAAACCGGTAACAGCCATTTTGTCTTGTTTAACCTCCTTAAACCTTATATTATTATCCACTAGCTTTATAGACCCGGCGTTGCACGGATGTACCCTTACCCTTACTAACGGTGATTGTTTTTTATGTAAACTTTCATTTTATACCAATTGATCCCCTTTACAATGGTCAGCAGGTCACTCCATCAGTATATTATAATTTCCTCCCATTCTAACATCAGCATTAATTTTGTAAAAAAAGAAGTCTGATTGTATCCAGGCCCTTCTAGGAGTTAGAGGGCTTTCTTATAGGTCGTGTTAAAATTGCCAGAATAGAATGATATAATGGTCAGTTTCTATTTGCCCTCCTACACCCGAAAATGACCAAAATGTGGTAAACATTCCCCTCCATATTCGACCACGCGACAGAGCTGGGGAGCCCAGTCGGTAAAGGCATTCGCCTTGCATGCGATAGGTCCCAGATTCGGGTCCGGTCATCGTCAAAATAACTGCCGACCTGTAAACGGTATATTTAGCCAAAAATGTACCGTGTCCCTAATAATACCCTGTGTGGTGGGAGTGCACGTTAAATATTTTCCCAAGTCCCGACGCTGAGTAAGATGTCACTCTTAAAAATTGCATTGGGTGCCTACTCAGGTGTCGGCTCGTCACTTGACTGTGGTTCTAAATTTAGACGCCCGTGGCCAATAGCCCTCGTGTATAGCTCTAGTGCGACGATATTTAAAACTTACCCTAACCCATACAACTGGATGGGGAAAGCTACCTTAAGTTAAATTTTTTACTTCCCAAAAGCCGCCAATGCTAAAATTCAATCGGCCATTATATCATAACTGTACCAAATTAACAGTTTAATAAACATAAAGTTTGTACGCTATACGTAGAGGGAATTAACATTTCTTAGAAGTTTTCATCACATCTAGAATAGTTATCGCCTTTACTGTCATGATACATAATAGCAATATCTTCACTTCTTACCATTTGTAAACATCAATTAAATTAAATTCGGAAACAAAAAAAATCAAAAGATTTAAATTCAATAAATAAAATAAAATAAGGATATTCAAATAACAATCCTACAAATTAAACTCGCGTGCGTGCTCTTACGTGCTTAAAAATTTCGTTCACGCTGAACGCGCTGAAATATCTTTTAAATTGATATAAAAAGTATAAATTATAAACTTACAATGCTATTCCTATGGAGAAATCGGCGTTTTGCACTCCTACACCCGTTTGGGTTCGAATTTCAAAAAATCGCTTCTAAAATGACGCCTACGATAGAAAAAGATTATTTTCCTAAAATTTGGTAGCTGTACCTCCAGTAGTTTGGGCTGGACGTTGATACGTGAGTCAGTCAGTCAGGACTTTGCTTTATATACATAGATTCTTTGTACCGTAAACGGTGGATTTCATACAAGAAAACGGTTCCGATTCGGAAAAGTAGTTCCTCCTCAAAAAGTCATTTTTAACAAAAGCAAAAGATCTCTTGCACCAAAATTGACTAAAAAATATAAATTTCTTTTCAAATATTAACAAAACAATCCCTTCATGTCAATACTCTGAAATACCATCTTAAAAACACAAATGCATGTCAACACATCACCTGGGTTACATGACCTTAAAACAATAGCTGTCCGAAGTCCACTTTCCGCAAACATTCCCTTTTTCTAATGCGGATTAACCGATCCGATACACCACAGTACTCCCCTCCACCTAATCCGAGCTTAGCAGTTATGGAATAAAAATATCACATTCTCTAGCAAAATCGCCTTACTTCATGCACCATGCAACCGCTCACCACAATGGTCCACGCTCCCTTACATTTCTATTTAGAAAAAAAATCTGGCGTGTCTATACCTACACTGGACCGAAAAAGGTGAAAAAGTGGTAGCGACACTTGTTTGAGTGTCAGGCGTTTAACCGAAACAGAGCGTGGCGATTATGAATGCAGTGAGAAGGGTTTTTTCAGTATAAGTTCGTTTTTCTCCTTTTATTTAGATTTTAGTTATATAATGTTGTTTAAACAATCTTTAAAAAAATGTATAAAATGAACTGATTCATATAACAAATACTGTTTGGCGGCTTTTTTTAAAAAAAAATAAATAAATACGATTTCTGTTTTTAAACTTGAATGAAGTAACTTTGAAACTCGGGTGTATATTTTTAGTAAAATATAGTAGGGGATACCGGGGCTAGTTTTCCCATGGGGTAAGTTTTTGACCAGGCCTTACACTAGAAATGAGCCGTTAATGGTGCCAACTGGAGGCTGGTTTATGAAACAACCCGTTTTATGTCACCCACAAGAATTTTTGCTCAGTTGGTGCTGTAATATTTTCGTTAGAGCTGTTTTTGTGATTTTTTCAAGATTGGGTAAGTTTTCATGCTTACATTCAAACCTAAATCAAACGTATTTTTATTATACTTACAGTTTTATCATTGCTTATGCTAAAAGGTGGCTCCTCTCTCTATGTAACTCTACATTCGTTTTCAAAATAATTTAAAATTCTACTCGTCAAGGTGCTTTCGAGTCAAAATATGACGACGGGGCATGTTTTCCAAAATTTCACGGGGCAAGATTTCCAACAATGCCTTGTGAAAAAACGTGCTCCAACCTTTGTAAATTAAGCTTATTATTCCCGAAACCAAATTATTTTTATTGTATGAACACGTAATAAAAAACACTTTTTCTCTAGAGTCAAAATTGTCTGCAGGGTATTGAAAAATGAACTGGATGAACTCGTACTATTCTGAAATAATATATGTCACTCTAAAAACTATCAGGAATGGATGTAGTAGCCGAAAAGCTTCTGAAACTTAAATATTCCCCAAGATCGTGAATAATTACACTGCAAAGCAGTAATGTGTCATGTTGCACTCCACAGTTTTGAGTCAATATTGGCTTGTTCAAAAAAAGGGGGGAGGGGAGCAATCACACCAAACTTTAATCAATCCATTTTCGTAATCTTTAACAATACTTAGACAACCTCTAGAAAACAGCACCAAAGTATGCAACATTTTGATTTAGTCTGCAACAGTTAAGGAACTTACGATATTTTGCGACTCATGCTCTGGACAAAATAAAAATTTTACAGTTATCCGGTTTTTGCACTATTTGTTTACACAAAAAAGAAATTTTAAACTATCAAGGTCATTTTCCCGATTCGAGGTTACTCTTACATGGAGTGCGCCCGTGTGATATGAGCCTTATCAAACAAAATTCATACACTGAAACTCCTGAGGACTGGAGAGATGTTTTCAGGAATGCACGGGTAAAACCGACTCCTTTTCAAGTGGTAGATTGTAGCCAGGACCTCAATATTTCCAAAAATTGGACTGAACATCTGTCGTCCATTTATCCTAAAAAATGTCCATTACGCACCAGACCAATAAGAATGCTCAAAATAAGTGCCGCCAGCACAAGAATTTGGTTTACTACAAAAACACGTACTATGGCCCGTACATAAGTTATCCACTATTAAATGCAATGTTGCCCACGAAAAAAAGAAAACAGAAATCTTCGAAGAAAGGTGTGGAACTTAAAAGATTATACGACGGGAAACTCCCTATTAAAACTGCCAAACTCAAAGATCTCCTTCACCTTCCACAATATTTGGAAAAAAAAAAGAAGCGAGGAGTTTTTACCAAAGCTTGGGATCTGGCAGACTTAAAAGACGACGACGAAGACAGCGATTTCATCGATGACCCTCCCATGGATTGTGAAGAAGACGTTTAGTAAATCCGACGCTATTTTAATGTATATTTGACTTGAACCAAACTTTTGGAAAATTCGTGGTGTTGGAAATTTCCTTTTTTTGTAAATAGCTTCGAGTAAAAATTTTGTAAATACATTAATGTAAAAAAATAGTGCAAAAGAAAATTGTTTTGTAAATACATATTTATTGGACATACTACTATTTTGCGTTATTTGAATCCTTTTTTTTTTTTCTTCTCATTGTTTGGTTAAGGGTAGAAAATGTAAGAGATTAAATTCGCATTTTAAATTCAACATTTTTTAATGAAATCATAATCAATATTTTGAAAAATGGTTATCCTAGAATATGCAATTTACATAATTGGATACGTTTTTGCATTTTTAAATCTTCTTTCAATACTTTAAAATCCATTTTTCCCCAAAAGCTGACTCTTCAACTAATTTAAGAATCTTAAAATTTTCGGATTTAATACACTGAAATAAAATGAAAATTCACGTTCTTTTCATTAAGAAATTGATGTACCTATTGCCCCAGTAGCAGATTTTTTTTCGCTAAGTACTTCTATATTTTTTTCATAATAATGTTATTAGAAACAAACAAAACTAACCTTTTAATGATGTGAATAGCAAATATGTTAAACTTTAAAAATAAAGTATGATTGATTGAAAGTCATAAATAATTGTTTGAAAAAAGAGCCAAGGACACACACATACAGTAAAAACACAAGCTATAAAAATAGATAAAAGGTTTTCTGTATACTTATCCAATAATAATCCTTAATGACAGTTATGACTGAAAGGCTTGAATGAAATGTCCGGGTAGCGTAAGTTATTCGACGAGGTAGGTGAACCAGTTTATTTTACAAACGAATTGACCTGGATGAATACGTCGTGATGCTATATGAAATGGCAGTTTTGATGTTTACTTGTTAAGGAATTTGAAATTGTATCTACATAGCGCAGGGGGAAATCCTAGTGTTGCAAAATTGTAATAACTCTGAGTTGGCTTTTCCAAGCTTAATAATTTTTTAATACACAGGATCAATTAGAATTCCGTTGAATGAGGGAGGTAACTGTCGTCCTAGGTTTGCTCTTTTAAAATCATAAATACATGAACATTATTTTAAAAATATTCCTTTTTTTCAGTCAAACACACTTTATTATACAGCTCTAGCACGACGACCTTCGAACAATCAACCAACATTATAAATTTTAAAAAAATGCTCATTTGGCGCGTTTAGTAAGAATTTTGCGAGTAATAAAAAGAGTTGACAAAAGTACGCAAAGTGCTCCACTAATTGTTTTGAGCAGTGTACTTATGTATTTCCTACACATGTAATAAACAAAATTCGTATCAAAAACAATACGCAAAGACAAAACCATATAAATTTTTCTAAATAATTAACTACATTGAGAATATTAAAAGCTTTTAAAGATTCCTTTTCATTGGTGATTATTAGTCCTTGCTTAGTTGAAGTGCACCTTTAATTCAACAGAAAAAAAATAGAAATTCATTTTTCTGAAAATTCACAATTCAGAAAGGTCTACTGAAATTTTGTAACGTAATTTTTCGACATAAATAAACTAAGTGTAATTAAAACAAATCTAAATTATTTTACTTTTACATTAACGTAGGAAAAAATCACATGAGATTAATGCTTATCTATGATTTATTTAGTTTACTTCTAGAATGTAATTTATGCTTTGTTTGTTCAAAGCCGACCAACAAAATATTGTTCAAGCTACACACTTATCCTGTAATTATTTTTCAAATTTTTTAATGTCATATTATAAAACAAATAATTAAACTTCAAATGGTATATTCATAAGAAACCATAGATTTATTTTCGTAATTTGGAAGTAAAAATATTCTTTCTTTGCTGACTCACAAAAGCCTTCGGTGGAGGGAAAAAACAAAAAATAAGATCAAAAGAATCAGTTTCAATTTCCTCTTCATATCCTAAAACCTATCATCAAAAACCAATCCAGGGCCTTAAAAAAATGCCCCAGAAAACTACTACTCAAAACAAAGAGCAATAAAATCCAACTGACTTTTTATTTACAAAAAACAACAAAACATTTGGAAATCCGAATCAAGAAATAGGGAAATTATCCTGTCCTTTAGTAGGGAAAGAAGAAAGACAAAAATCGCTGATGCGTCCGGATTATCTGTATGACGTCACAAGTCACGTGACCGCCAAGTTTACCGACGCACAGGTGAGGTCTTGTTCGAAATACGTCACGGTTATATTCGTGAATTATCGCTCGTTACGAATGGAGATACAGAACGACCGGTGATGTGTCATGTGCATGGCAAATACACTAGCAAATGCGAATTTTAATATGTACTCTTCGAAAATGTTGGATTCTTTTCAAGGTTGGTGATCAATTTTTTGGGATATTAATAATTTATCTATTAAAATCACATGGCAGAAGATGTTTTTTTTTTTGTCTGGGTGCATTGAATTTTTCTCCAAGATTTAGTTTGGGGAAAATAGTTTACAGTTTCATATATTTGTATTTCATTTCTTTCATAGTTTTTTAACGAATATAAAATCATCAGTAAAAATATTTATTTTGCTTTTGACTTTTTCCATCTGTTAGTATTCTGAAGATCCGTATTTTAAAGATATCGTAGTTTTGCTTAGGTTTGTTTACAGTTTTCCCAAACAAAACTCCCATAAAAAACAATCTTAGTGCATTTAATTTAGGGACCTACTTTTAAACATAGTGTATATTAGTTTTAGTGTAGTCTGTCTAATTTAACATACATCCAACACAAGTATGGTAAGAAAGAATGTTAGGTAAAAGTTATCTTTTTAATTGGGGGGGGGGGGGTAAATATAATAAACTATATCCATATTATGTACTTAAGGTATAGTAGGTTGTAAACAATGCTCCCTTTAAAATAAAGCAAGTAGTTCACACATTATTTTTTCAAAAAAATAGTCTATGAGTAGTATGCGCAATTGAGCATTTGTTTTTGTCTCTGCAAAACAAATATAAATAATAACCACTTGTCTGTTAACATTTCCTTTACAGATATACTTAGGATGCAAATATATTTAGGATAGGACTTCCCATTTACAGATATAGATTAAGGACCATTTATTAAAAATTTTAATGGATGCTTTAAACATTCTCTAATAAAGGATAGAATATTTCTAATGGATGTAAAACATTCTCTAATAAAGGATAGAATATTTCTAATGGATGTAAAACATTCTCTAATAAAGGATAGAATATTTCTAATGGATGTAAAACATTCATACTTCCATTAGAATTATGCTTCTCTAGTGAAAGTTGGTTTGGGATCCGTAACAGAAAATAAGTACTCTATATTACTTTATTAAACACTTAAAACTCACAGTTTGACTGCAATCTCCAACATGAGATATTGTAAAATAATCAAATTCTTGTTAAGTGAGGCAAAATTTGTAGTTTAGCATTATTTTTCATTATTATTTAAGGAAATTTACATAGCGAATTCAAATTTTTCTTACATACCTAAATCTTGAGAATAATCTGTGTCATCTGTTGTTATCATTTCCCTTTATTCATCCATTCCATTGTTAAATATTTTGAAATTTGACTTTTTGAGCTGCTAGATTTTTTTTTATTTTTCAGTCTTTGTCTAGATTATGAAATAAATCCCCTTCGGTATAGAATTTCTGAACTTTACACTGTTAAAAATTTGGTGCTAGGTTTCACCATGATATTGGTTGGTTTCACCATGATATTGATTCCTAGTAGCTGCAACGGCTGAATGGTGAAATGTTTCACCTTTTTTTTGGTGTTTGGTGGAACCATTTTTCTGGATTTGGAAACAGTAACCTGAGAAATGGTTCAACCAAATACCAAAAATAAGGTGAAACGTTTCACCATCGCCGTGCACTACAGACCAAATCTGTCCACAATTAACAGTGTATGAAAGTAAACTTCTAATGGATATGTGATAAATCTCATACTAATTAGATTACCTATGTAATTTTGATGTAACAAATAAATAATCCATGAAATTTACTTATTTAACTCTTAAATGCCAGTTTTATCAAAATACTATTTAACATGAAATAGTATTTTTTAAAATCGCATATGTTTAAGTAGATTCATATGAATGTTTAGAATTTAACATTCTTTTTACATAAATTATTTAAAGGCAAGTTTTAAAGCAATTCAAATTTTTCTAATAATAATTAGTAATGTATTTTGTGATCCATTTGTTTAATCATAGTACATATTCAAATGAATTGATTTAAAGATTGTATTACATTCGTTTTAATCTCTAATTTCAACTTTAAAATCATCTAAAAGCTATATAAAATTTTTATTTTCAAAAAATACTCATTATTTTGTGTGGAAATCGCATTATGTTTAATCATAAGTAAGCATTTCATAATGAATAACTGTAAATTATTTAAAAGAACTTGTGATTAACAAATTCGTTTTTTAATGCCTCATAAATTTACCAACTCTTTAAAAAGTTTGCCAGTTCTTTTAAAAGTCTAATAAATACATTGATTTTTTTTATTTTAATTTAAAATAAGAAAAATAGTCAATTATTTTTGTGTGGAAAATCGCATTATGTTTAATCATAAGTAAGCATATTCATAATGAATAACTGTAAATTATTTAAAAAGAACTTGTGATTAACAAATTCGTTTTTTAATGCCTCATAAATTTACCATTTAAAATTGTTGGAAATTTTCCTAAGATTTAGCAGTTAAAACTGTTTGACATTCTTAAAGAACATTTTGCAAACTTAACTTTATTTATAGTCCAACTCAAGTTTTATAACTCTTTCAAAAGTAAATTTGCAGCATGGTTCTTCATTGAAAAACTCAAGTTCATCGTCCTTTCAAACAAAAAAAAAACATAAAATATTCCACCCTAATTTCAGTTACAGCCTTTCCTTGCATTTCGAACCAACTCAAATTCCCCGACTTTTAAAATAACCCAGACATTCTTCTAAATCCCTACAAGGTATCTCCAAATCCTTTCATCTAAATTGATCTTAATCGGATTTGCGATCAGAGGATTACGAGATCTGATGCACCTGATTTGGGCATTCATGACACGTGGTGTTATTTCATTTCGTACCATCCATTCATCCGTTACGTGACTGACAGCCACGTTCCGTCATTTTCCATCCCATCTTATATACTTTCGCCGCTTTATATGCCTTTTATTTCAGAAAGACGTCTGGTGTAGTGGATTAAGTCATAGCTGTCGCCAGGTTTGTGGAGTGAAAGCTTCAATTGCGAGATAAGAGTTGCATTCAATTTTTGTATCATCGACCTCTTGTTATAGAAAAAGTCGCCGGTCGCGCGAATACAGAATAGAATATTTAACTACAAAGAACATATTTCGAGTTAGACTGGTGCATTAATACAATAGCATTTGTCTTACTGTGACAATTCAATAAGAAATCAGTAATTTACAATTAATTTCCGTCCTTTTCGAGTCCCATCTTATATACTTTCGCCGCATCGTGTGCCGTTTGTTTCAGAAAGACGTCTAGTGTTATAGGGGATTAAGTATTTGCTGCTGCCGGGTTTGAGGAGTAAAAGTTTCAATTTTATAAATTGCGATATAAAAGTTGTATTCAATTTCTGTACCATCGACCTCTTGTTCTAGGATAAGAAAAATCATCGGTCGAATACAGAATAGAACTTTTAAGTACACAAGACTTTTTTTATAGTTAGAATATGATAATTTATACCAATTACAGCACACATAGACACAAGCACAGCTTTTTTCTCAATAACTAATTTTATTGAGAATAACCAAAGCTTTTAAAAAGAATAATTAAAGCTTTTAAAGATTACTTTTAATTGCTGATTAATAGTCATTGCTTAGCTGTAGTGCACCTGAATCATTCCACGTCAAATCGACCACCTCAAAATCTTCTTGTCACAGAATTCAATCTTGATTTTTTTCAAGTACTACAGACAAATTTAGTATACCCGTATTTTTTATTTTTTATTTTTTAAAAATTCAAAGAATTAAGAAAGTTATGATTTTTTGAAATCGAAAAGTTAAGCTTAATAACTTTTTCTCATTTAACATTGCGGTCTATGGGAAATTGAGTATTTTAGAACGGGTATAACTAAAAAGGGCAACCTGGAAACAACTAATAAATTTTGTATGGAATACTATTACTAATGGTAACATTTGGGTAACGTGCGCTGTTGCTCCCAAAACTAATTCTACTGAAATTATTTTTTTCAAAGTCAGAGGAGAATAACATTAGTTCCAATGGAAAAATGGGTGCAATAGATTTGTGTACCTGAAAGAATATGTTCAAGCGATAAGATTTTTTTAAAATTAAGTAATAATATTAAAATTTCAAATATTATAGCAAACATTTTTAAAACACTTCGTATTATTGAAAAATGTAAGTATCTTCCTCCTTTCAAATTTTAATTTATATTTATAATATTTTTATTTTATTTTATATAAATATCAATTAAAATTTGAAAGCTAGAAGAGGCATATATTTTTCGATAATACGATGTGTTTTAAAAATGTTTGCTGTAATATTTGAAATTTTAGTATTATTACTTAATTTAAAAAAATCTTATCGATTGTACATATTCTTTCATATACACAAACCTATTGCATCCATTTCTCCATTGGAACTAATGTTATTCTCCTCTGACTTTGAAAAAAATAATTTCAGTAGAAGGAGTTTTAGGAACAACAGCGCACTTTACTAAAATTTTACCATTAGTAATAGTATTCCATAAAAAAAAATTATTAGTTGTTCCCAGGTTGCCCTTTTTAGTTATACCCGTTTTAAAATACTCAATTTCCCATAGACCGCAATGTTAAATGAGAAAAGTTAGGCTTAACTTTTCGGTTTCAAAAAACCATAACTTCTTAATTCTGGAATTTTGAATAAAAAATACGGGTCTAATAAATGTGTCTCTAGTACCTGGAAAATTTAATTCTATGACATGAAGATTTTGAGCTGGGAGATTTGAAGTGTAATGACTCACCTTTAATTTCAACGAGAAAAATTAGAAATTCATTTTTCTAGAAATTCAAAATTTTGAAAAGTCTGATGCAATTTTGTAACGTAATTCTTTTGAAATAAGAAAATTAAATTTAATTAGAACAAATTTAAATTAGTTTGCTTCTACGTTAATCTAGGTTATTAAAAAGAACTCGCATGAGATTAATCTGGGATTTATTTATTTTACTTCCAGAATGTAAATTATGTTGTCCAACGCTGACAAACAAAATATTTTCGTTCAAGTTACACACATATCCTGTAATTCAGTCCGATAAAAAAATCGCCGGTCGCATACAGAATAGAGCTTTTAACTACCAAGAACTTTTTTGTTTAATTAGACTGGCGAATTTATGAAATATGATTTATGGCACTGTGAAAAGTTAAATTATTAATTTGCAGTTAACTTCTACCTAACTATTTAAAAAGGGCAATACTGCTGGTTGGGTAGTGTATGGTAAGACGCTATAAGCCTGTTCCTATCCTATTCGTATATTTATAACTGAAATTAACAATTGAACTTCTTACAGTAAAAAAAATACAAATCAGACATTTTTCTCACTTCACTATGCAGTATGCAACAAAACCAAACCCCAAATCTTCACAAACCTTTGAAACGCAAAGGTTTTTGCCCTTTGCCCAAACCCCAACGAGTTAAATGCCACTTTTAACCACCGTGAACTGAACGTTAATTTACTTCTTTAGGACCTAAGCGCTTAACTCCTTTGTAATGTAAAGTACTTTATAAGCACATTGAAATTGTAGGTTTTGTTGAAAATTCGCCATCATTTCCAGGAAAGTTGTCAATTTAGCTTCCAAGAAGCCGTGGTTTTCCTTCTAACTGCAAAAGACTATAATTCAAATGCGACGAACAATAATGACGCTGCTAAAATTTGCAAAAAAGCAGTCAAATATTTGACAAGTGCTTAATACATTTCCTGTATTTTTTTTATATAATTGTAAACCTCAAGGCATAAGGATTATTTTATTTATTCGTTCGCTAAATGCCAGTGTTTGTAGGCTTGTCTTTTCTGTTGAACTGATGTAATCATTTATTTATTCTATCTTTAAACGGTCAAAAAAGCAGGACAAATTTCTTAGAAATTATATAAATTTATCCTTAACAAAAGAATGTTCAAATTTATTAGGGGAGAGTGGGGGCTATTGTGACAAATTTTTATTAACCTCCGTATTTCAGCAGAAATACAAGAAATTTTTTTTTACAAGCTCATAAACTAAACATTTGTTTACTTGTCATTCGATAGATGTTAAAACATTACCATATTTTACTTGAACTTTCACTTATTATACGACAAAAAAAATTCAAAAAGTTTAAAATTAATATATAAAAATGTTTTTGGCAACTTGACTGAATAAGATATTAGAGATTTTTATATAGATTCTTCAAGAGAAGCATACAAAGCTAGGTTTATTCATGTCCCATTGGACCCCACAGTTTCTGTCCCATTAGACCCCACAGTGTTGTTTTTTTATAAATGATCCAACACAGAAGACCGTGTATATCATCACGTTATTTGACATATAATATTTTAATCTATGATACGTCATCTACCTAAAACTATAATTTAATTCATAGAAAGTTTATATTTAATACTTTAAAAGTGAAACAAAAGATGCACTTTTAACTAACTTTGATAGATTCTGAAAACAACAATTCTTCTCTCCACTTCAACACATGCTTTTAATGGCTGATCTTTGGTTGTTAAAATGTGAAGTCTAACTGTTACAATGCTGTAAAGAAGAAATATTTGTAAAACATTATATTTCCCCCCGCTTTAGTCCCCTTGTCCCATTAGCCCTGCGTCCCAATAGCCCCCAATCTCCCCTACTAAATACTGATTAACTCTTATTCGTTTAAACAAAAAAAGTTTCTGTAAGACAATGATTAATCATTTTTATTCTAAATTACTGTGCTAACTAAAATAGTACCTTAAAAGTGTTTTTTAAACAAGAAACAAAATTTATTTAATAAAGCTATGATTATTGTCTGCTATATATATATTTTTTTCTGGTTAAATATTCTGTGAAATTTTTCAACCCAACTCATTGGCCACTCTACAATAATATATTTACGCATTTTAATGTAAAAAACAATTGGGTCAATATAACCAGACTCTCATGGTTTCGATTACTTCGAAACTTAACTTTTGACGAATCTAAAAATACCCTTTACCAAATCGATATTTTAGTTCACTATGTCATCTCTGTAAACAAGAAAAATGACAGATGCAGTCAGTCATGAGTCAGAAATTTCCTTTTAAAAAAACTCCAGAACCTGTCTTAAAAATTTTCAATTCCAAAGATAAATCTGACGCACCTATCTCTATTATCTTTATGAGACACGATAAAAACTCTATGTACACTTTCGAGGTGAAAAAGAAACCTTTACAAGTAATAAAGTTAATAATTCTGGTTAAATCATAAAGCGGAATAAAGAAACTACTAAGCATATGAAGTGTATGTAATCCCGGATGTTTTTTATGCATCTTTAAACCTTATTGACTTAAATCCTTTTTTGTTATCTTTGGACATACTTAAGTTTATATTGTACTATTTTAGCGAAGTTTTTCATTTCATTTGTGGCTTGAATTTTCTTCCTTCATCTATCTTATTAAGAACGTCAAGTAATTATGAACTGGTATTAAAATCAGATTGCATACCATAGTTTGGTAACTGAAACCTGAAAGAATTTTTTTTTTTATCAAACATCTATTTAAAAGATTGAAAAGCCATTTTCGTCAAAATTATAACATGCAATTGAAATATGTCAAACGATTGATTTCATAGACTCACAATAAGGAAATAAATTATTAAATATAAGTTTATTCCTGTAAATTCCTGTAAGTTTTACTTCCGATATTTTTGAGCTGGTAAGGTAAATAACTGACATTTATTTAGCGGCATTCTTGACTCAATATGCTTTTTATTGTCTTTCAACCCAAAGAAATACCTTTCAACCATCCAAATTTACATAATTCATTTGCTTGTCCTTTGTTCTTTATGCAAGTTTTGATAAAAATTTGTTTTATTCTAACTGATAGTATTCTAACAGATTGAACTGTATTTTAACTGAATATACTTTTAAAAAAGTAATTAGGATCGTTCAAATCTACATTAAGCATTTCATTGACTTTTCACTTGCCTATAGTGTTCCTGTCTTTATTAGGGAAAATAATCATTGTTTATTATTATTGATAACTATTTTAAACAAAACTATTAACTAATTTACCGAATTTGTAAAATCGAAGAAATAGCGATTATATAATTAAAAAACTCAAAAAAGTATGCAGAGAGTGAATATTTTCTAATAGATTAGAAATTTATTTTATAAAAACTTAAGAATGAATTCTTTTTGAGTCTTAGTGATACAAACTCTACCAACTGAAATTTTAATAAACATCTTATCTCCGTACATTTATGAATAAATATTCGATTTCTTTCCGTATATCAAGAAAAGATCATATAACTTGTTTTTTTTAGCTTCCACACTACGTTTATAACGTAAAAAGTGGAAGGTATTATAATCGTTCAGTCCGTCTGTCTGTCCGTCACCCACTTTCATAGCCCAAACTACAAATGCTACGGACAAGTGTGATACGTCAAAAAATTCAGCGCATCGAAATTAGAAGACATTGAAATTCTCAGAAAAAAAGTCGAATTCGAAGTACTTCAATTATTTAAAAAACTGCAAAATTGAATGCTCATTTAAAAAGTATAGGAAGCCATTTTTATAAGAATTAAATCACCATTGCCATTCGCAACAATCGCTCGAGAAACTGTAATTCTTTTAGACAATAAATTAAAATAAATTTATTTTTGTGACATTGATCAGTTTGAAATTACGTCGAATATATTTCACTACGAGATTCTTTGTACGTTGATATGAAATGTTTTAATATTATTTAAAAGCGAGGAATATTACATATTTATTCTTTGAAATATAAATTAATTTTGCAAACGATAAGTAATAATTATTGAATTTTCGAAATAAAATAAATGAAACTAGCCAAATTTACCATGTAAATGTTTAATATAGAATATCAATGCTGTGTTTGTCGCCTTTTTACCTGTTAAACACAACTGTTGTGTGGAAGCGGATTCAGTGACAGATTCTGTTACAAACCTATTTGTCTTTCTTTTTCATTATTTGAAAAGATGTCCCTGCGAAATTTTCCGCTTCGCTGCCATTTTTTAAATGAACTCTACTCGTTTACCGCATCTGAACCGAACGCTACATTGACTTTCCTAATAGTGCTTAAGTCATCGTTCTATTTTTTTTTACCGTGAGAAATTGAAAACAGCAAGATATCTGCATTTGAATTTGATAATATAATTCCGAACCATGCTTTGCTGTTTATTTTTTTACTAACACTTATCACTTAATCAACTATATTTTTAAACTCTTTCTTAAACTTAGTTGGGGTTTTTGTCCGATGTACGTTCAGTAAGAGTTCAATTACAGTTCAACTCCAATTCTTCTTCTTCCTCAGCACTACAGCCAGCTTCCAGTCAAGTCTGTCTCAGTCAGTTTAAACCATCCAATTCGACGCTATAACTCTCCTCTAAACTATCTTCTGGTCTTTGAAATTTTTATTTTTCATTGAATTTTCTTCTTCAATTATTCGAATTAATGGTCTATGGAACTGCAATTATCCTAATCAATTGGAACCTGTCCCTATTTGGTTAATCAAAAATTCAGATAATCTATTTTTCTAAAAAAATAAGTTTATTTAAATTACCGTATTCATATGTTTATAAGTTGTATATAAAAGCTATTTTGACGAAATGGATAATTTAGGTAAATGAATAGGCAACACTTTCATTTTAAGTGCATGGATTAAGTGGAGGAGCAAAAAATACCACTGGATGGTTCTAAGTCGGGACAATCGAAGTTCTACTGCATGTTACTAATTACGCTTACATTGCATGTAAATTAGTGTTTCTGTTTAGTTTACAGTGGTTCTTAACTAGGAAGTACTGTTACTTGGTCATTTAATTGAATCGATGCTAAAGGTTAAGTCATTGGTTTTAAGTTGAAAAAAGTGAGGAAGTTAAAGAAACGATTAAGTTTTAAAAACTATTATTTACTAAAAGAAAATATGGAGCAAAAGATTGATTGTTATTGATAAAATATTTCTACATTTTAGTGATTTTCTAAAGATACCATCTTTCATTTAAAAAGATAAGGTTCAAATATCATATCGTTAAATCTTGGACATTCATAATTTGAGATTTGCGGTAAAACGGGGTACTTTAAATTGTTTCCCTTCCAGATACTTAAAAGCAGTCACAATTCCATTCATTTACATTTAAGAGTAGTATTATCATTCTGGGCAGTTTATAATTTTCAAATTCAAAAATAGTATTTTTCAAATTCAATTTTCTTCTATAATTGGTGAACTGAGAAAATTATATTATGGCGAATTTTCAGAATATTGTAAACCTGCATAATGCGTTTTGTTCATTTATTGGACTGTTTTTTAAATTACGATAAACATCGTTGACTTCAGAAACTATGGAGCATTATGCTTTAATAACAATGTAATTTTACGTGTATTATTGCACAGCATATGTGGTGGAGGACTCAAAAATACTCGTGGTGAGAGCATAATGTTGGAGATTTATTTAAGAAAATAATCAAGTTAGATCAACTTATTTTCTTGAATTTTAAAATAACATTTCAAGTCTTCAAGAGATAAATTATTGTAAATTATTATCAGTTGCTTTAAAACGCTTGGAAAACATTGAATAAATCCAAACACATACAGTATTTTTAAGTTTATGTTATTAGAAGAATTGGTTTGGTTCTAATTTGCTATACACATTCTGAAGTAAAACTTGCATTACCAAAATGAATTCCATTATTACATGCCAGAAGACCAAGTGTCAAAGCGTAAAAAAAGTTTTTAAAAAGTCTTTCTATTCTTTATTTAATTACTTCTGTTCTTTTACTTGCAAACAATTCATTGAAAACAGTTAAACAATTAAACAACAAACACAGCTAAACAGTTCATATATGATTTTCATATAAATTTAAAAGTATTTCTAATTATTCAACCTATATTCGTACTATAATCATCCAGTTTGAAATCAATAAGTAGCATATCATAGAATACCTAATTTGTGAAAACTCTCAATAGTGTAATTCAAAATAAAATTTGGGCATTAGTAAGGAGGTTAACTGCGTTTCTAAATAAACTTCAAATCATCTTTCCTTTTTCAAGGTGTTGAAATCGTTCTAAATGAATCATTTTCTTGTGGGATATAGGTTAATAAACCTAGTTTCTGACAGTGCACTTTTACTGCTTTGAATTTGTTTCACTTTGAAACCATAACGACTAAATTTTTACAAAAAACATTTTGTGTAGGATTTTACCCCTAAATTCTTGTCTATTCTTTATGATTGCCTCCATTTGTTGTTTCGTCAGGTTTTTGTACTTCTTTGTCATGTTCAATGTTCATATTTCTAATGTTTCTAAATGGCCGCTAACTAGCGCAATATCGCATTGTGGTCTGAAATGTGACGCAGCTGACAAATGTGATTTTTTAAATTGGAATTAATATTGTTTCTATGCAGGCTGCAAATTAATATTTCGCAATTGGTACAACCCATACTTACTTCTCTCGTACTTACCTGCATGTACATGTATGAAGTAACTGTTTCAAGACCAACTCCATAATACCATACCCATACCATTCCGTACATACCATCCTCATAACCACCAGGAAATATATGCATTTTAAATATATTCACCCAAGAGAATGCTAAGAATTCTGGCGGCACATTGATTACCAATTGTCCGAACCATCGTGACCGGATGCAAAAGCAGAACAATGCCCAGCTATTTCACTCACCCTATCCCTGGCACTTCAGTTTTAAAAAAAAGCATGCAGTTCCACTTCAATAAAACCTAAAATATTCCACGTCGTACTGGAATTCCGTTGTCTTCAGACATTTAGACTATCTCGAATATCTTTAAGGAATTCTAGGAACTTTTTCAGTAAGTTTCAGTGTCGACTTGATTGTCTTATTTTGTGTTGGTTTGGTCCAGGCATGGAGAGTTAGGGTAATAAAGCATGGAATAGTTTTTGTATAACATCTGTTTATTTTATTTGAAGTAGTATAAGGAAAATAGTTTTTATACTCAGACTGATTCGATGGGATTTATTGATTTATTGTGTAAAATTCTGTTGTCAAACTCTATTCCTCTTTATTATGTGGAAACGTTTTTTGAGACCTTTTTAAATGGAATTCTGAATGTATTAAGTTCTAAAACGGTATTATAAATTCAAGTTAAGCAATTGTTTACTGCGTCTCTTATAACCCCATACTTTCTTACGTTGACTTCTATCAAATTTTGAAGTCTCTGTGAAAAATTTTCTAGGGTTCCAATGACATATTGTTTGGAGTATTTTATGACATTTGACAGTTTTATGATGTTTTTGTTCAAGCGTAATCAAGGCAATGAAATGTTCTCGTTTTTCGCAATGATTGTATTTCTTTCTCAATTCAATTATGTGATCAAAGAGAATGTTGATTTATTAGATTTTTTCATGCAACCAATAAATTTCAAATAGTATTCACGCCAAAAAAAGACATAAATAACACAATAATATTTGTCTTAATATCAAATTCAATCATTTAAATTTTGACCTAGGTTTGTGGGTTAAGTTTAGTTATTTTAAAGCACTTGTGTGTTATGAATGTAAGGTTAGGTATAAGGTTTTTACTTGTGAAGATATGACCAAGTTTAATTAAGTATTAAATGACGTAAACAAATATACGTTTTTTTTTAAATATTGTATTTGTTTTTCTAATATATAACTACATATTTTCATAATATTCAAAACATTGAGTAAAATAGATAAAGTTACAATAACAACTACATTTATATCTACTGAAAATTGAAACGCTTGGTATATGACTAAAATAAAACGAATTAACAGGATGCTGGAACAGGTTGTAGACAGGATCAAAAATTATTTCTCTCCGTGATGGGTAACACGCGACTGCGTACGGACGGAACATGTGGCGTTTTCATGTACGTTGGTTTCGGTTGTGTAAAGACAAATTACAGATTCTGTTTGCAAATGTATAAAATTATCATATTCAGTTTTGCGTTAATTATTTTATATATGTTTAAGTTTACGATAATAATCACTGTTTAGGTTTATTAATAAGTTCACTGAAATATCACATGTAAGGTTGCTATGTAAAATAAGAAAAGTGCATGGTACATTTGAGCTATAATTTTTATCAAGTTTTATTCACGTAGTTGAATTAGATTAGAAAATGAATGGTTTGTTTAAAATTCTCAAACTTAAACGATATAAATACTCTTTGTTTAAGTTTTAAACTTGTTCAAGTAATTTTTTTTACTATATGACAACGGTCAAATTTCTTCAAAATATATTATTGTCTAAATTTTAAGAATGTATGTTACAAATCATATTATTGGCATAGTATATTCATCTATTGGTGCAAATTTCCGCTAAATATGAGAAGTTATTTTCTTTTTGTTGCGTCTTTGTTCAATACAAAATTGTAAACCTTCAAGTTTACCGACCAATAACTATAAACATATTTTTTTGCAAAAATATTCCCTTTATTAGAATTCAAACCTTACGCTATTCACATCTTGTATATCTTTAAAATGTACCATCAAATTCGAAGATAAATTCGAAGCAAATTCTAGTGCCATGATGTGACTAAAATATTTATTTTCTTTCCAGAACCATCGTGATTCGACAGACCAAGAGTTTGATGAAGGACCCTTGAACAAGCATCGTCGTCTTTCACTGGATCGTTGGACGGCAATATCCACCCCACCGAAAATGGATAGGATAAGACGCGACAGAGATGTTCTCAAGACTAATGACGTTATCAAGACTAGTCTTACCAAAGACATTGGAATACAAGGCAACGATTTGATACCAGTCAATGACAAGTGCATCATGGTCGGTACCACTGGAATAGCAGCTCTTAAGGTATGTGTCAACATTCGGAAGAACACATCGATTTCGAATCGTTGTCGACACTGTTTAAGTGTAACAGAATATCTATTAATTTTCCGTATTATCTTTGTTTTCCAAAATGAAGTCTGCACATAGAAAGTCTCCTAATATAGTTGTTAGGTTTTTTTTCACTTGGGTCATTCTAAGCAAAAACGATTTAATGGATCACCCACACTCTATTTCGGTATTAAAAAAAAAAATCTTGTACTATGTTTCCTTAAGTCTATGAGGGACAAGCAAATAAACTAGTGTTTAAACTTGGCTTCACTACATTCCTTTAAAATTTAACTTCTTTAATTGAAATTTAATTTATTTAACTTTTTAAAATTAAAATTTTGAAGAGGAAGACATACTTCAAATTTTAAAATTCAGTAAAAAATTTTAATTATAAATTTGGAAAAGTTATGTGAGTTGCTTGAAAACCTGACAGTCAGGTCACGGGTTTATAAATCTGCATCCCTTAGAGGGTTAAAGTTGACATGGTCACTATTCCCACAAATCATTACGAAAAAACAAACACAACAGCTAAAAGACTGACACTTCTGCAGTCTAACAAGTTTAACATTAGTCACATATATGTCAAAAAATAAAATCATTTTTACCTTCATTAAGCTAACATCCTCTCCTATGATTCCAGGCCGAATACGGCGACGACTTCACCAACTTCGAGATCATACAGGACGTCGGCTACTCCAGCGAGAGCTCTACCCACCTCTCCAGCGATGATGGCACCGACCGCTATTTCAACATCCAGATCTACAACTACACCAACAAATGCGCCAGCCTGAAGGAAGAGATGGAAGACGCCGACAGCGATCTCAGACAGCAGACATCGTTGTCCTCGTCGCTCGGCTCGTCGTCTGGAGCAGCTTCGTTCAATGACTCTGGTATTGGTGCGGCGGGACTCATGCTGTCCAGTGATTCGAGGTCAGTAACTGTCCGTTTTATGGAAACTCAGAATTTTAGAAAAGTGTCCCTAAAAACTTTTAAAAACATTGCAATTCTTGTATTTTAAAGTTAGTTTCAATCCCATATGCAATTATGAATTTGTGTCCAAAAACACTAAGTAAAAATGCTTTATAGAAAAAGAAATTAAAGTACCTGATTGATCATTACTTCTTCATAAAATATTCACGTCTTTAATTGAATCTCGAAATCTAACACAGGGTTCATAAAGTATTGGTACAAAATTGTACATTTCAATCCACGCTTTTGTTTCATGAACATCTTGAAATAATAGAGCTGAGAAATATTTCTAGTGATTGTCTCCTTTTTACAGTTAGTTATTTATAAAATTTAAAACATTAACTGAGTGTCTTCTTTTGTAAAAATTTAGCCTTAAAGTTATATTTCATTTTTCTATCAACAGAAATGTATTGGAACCCTGTGATTCCTCTAAAGACAAGGCCCATACAAAAAATAAAGCCCCATTTCATGGGCTATCTAGAGAACTTTGTGAGAGTTTTGTTAGAGATGTGTTCACGGAGGGAGAAACTGACTACTTGGACGCAGTTTTGGAGAGTTGTGGTGATTTATATAATGAAGCAGATGGTGCCAAATCCGACAGTAATGAACCGGAGGATCTGCAGCATAGATTTAGTGGGATCGAAAGCGATGATTCATCTGGTGATTTCCTCAACAGGTCTGAAATCATTTTAATTTTCATGCAATGATGCGCATTTTCTAAAAAAAAACTAATGTTTGAGACTCCTCTTTGATAGTTCATTATTTATACAACTTATAATTTAAGTCTAAATTGGAGATTTTTAAGTTATCCATCTTTTTGCTTTGGTTTCGCGAAAAATTAGCCTAAGTAAGAAAAAAAAAATTTATGTAAGAACCTTTTTTTATATTCTTATTTTTAATTTTAGAAGTTCATTTATGACATCATCACAGTTGTTTTACAAGATGATTTCTGTCGAAAGTGAAATCGATGAAGGTGATGCCAGAACGAACGTAACCACTTGCACAACCGAAAAAAGTGAAATCGAGCCACATTCCATAAACTTGTTCGAAACCTCGCTCGATTCATCTTGCGTATCAAAAACTATTATCGACCTCACCCCAGCGAAGGACTCTTCATCCACCATCCAAAACAATCCCACCACAGGTAATCATCAGTTCGATTTCTTGTTCCTAAAAGACACCAATACATTCCAAGAAAAGACACCTCCTTCCAACAACCTAAAACGGAAGCGAGACAACAGCGAACCGACTAGCTTCACGTGGGATGGTGGCAGGGTGCAGCAGCATCGGGCTAGAACCTGGCCCAAGCGTACTACTACTGCACTCAGCAGCAATGCCAAGAGTTCGCGAGTCAAGCGCTGTCTCTTCCCCAGCAACCTCGTGAAGTGTTATGACGAAGAAGCGTCTTCCTGCGACGCCAGTGGGGAGACGACGTCTTCAGACGAGGGAAACGCCCAGTGTTCGTCTTCTTCGTCTTTTTTCGACGAAGACGAACGCCGGCTCAGAGAGGGATCGGTTGAGACTGTATTGAGGGGTTCGTCTCGGCGATACTCAGAACAGGGTTAGTATGGCTTATTTTTCTAAAATGTCGATACAGTTTTTAACAAATGAATTTTGAAACTCAATGTGATAAAATGTGCTTTTTAAACTAAAATATGCGTATTATCTTTATTAAGGTTCTTAAAAACGAGTTGTTCTCGTAGAATTGAGAAATATACGTGTTGAACACGTAATTAAAAAAAGACGAAATGTATATTTTATATTACCCTTTCAAATGTTAATTACTGGATAACTTTTCAGCAGCAGAAAGCAGCTTTAAGACAAATTTACCCTCATTTTTAAAATTTTTAGCATATTCAAACTTATATTTTTAAACATCGAACTTTTGAGCTTTATTTAAGCCTTTAGCTTACGTTGTCACCGTTGAAGGTTTAGCTAGTCAATTTTTAGTACTTGGGAATTAATTATATTTCAACCTTTCAGATGTAAATTGGTTGGAGCTGTCGCCGATGCTACTGCCTCCACCAATTGCCTCCACTCCGGCGTGTCTTCGAAAAGGGCAATGCAAAACGGACAAAGAATACCGTCCTATGTCCCACTGTGGAGATATGAAGTATTTGATGTTGAAGGCCTCGTCGGAAGGGGACCTCAGAAGTCGGAAAGTGCACTTGAACGTATTTAATAATTCCTTAACAAAGTAAGAATGCTGGAAAATTCTCAATTTGACAATTCCTATAGTATTTAATTTAAAGAGTTTAAGAAATTGGTACATTATAAAAGGATCAACTACTTCTTGCTTCTCATAATCTTGATAAAGTATCCCGAATTATTTCCTTTGAAACGTTTAATGTTTAAATTATTTTAGGCAGTCATCCTTTTACGTGCAGTTTGTTTCAATATCTTCCAAACTGTTGTGTTGATTTTTTGTTTGTCAGAAGTGGTTTCAATCACGAAATTTTCTACTTAAAAACTATTGCTTGAGAAAGAGTTAAATAGTTAAAGCGAAATTATTTTAGATTAGAAATACGCTGACCGTTTATCCCAAACTCGTCCATCCAATTTTTCTTCGACGCAATATTAATTTTTTACACTTTTTTTTCCCCTGTACAACAATAATGTATACATATATTCCATCCCACTTTAACACTTCTAATCCCTCTTTTACTAACGTCAACAAATATATGTGAACTTAATCAAAATACGTTATCCTTTACAGCATTCCAGAAAGCACTGCCCACAGGAACGGCACATTCAACAGCTCATCCCTCGAATACAAACACCGCATGTGTTCAAGCCTGCCCAACGTTCTCCGTCACAGGTCTGACAGTTCAGCCGAAGAATTAAAGACATCTCAGTCGGAAGGCAAGTCGTCCAGATGTTTCAAAGGCCATGACGACAGCTTGACTAGTGTCATGTCACACAACCTGTCCAGTTCGTCAGATCCGGAGAGACGAAAAAAGCGTCGAAACAGGCGGAAGTCCTCTGGCTCCAACAGGTGAGTTAAGTCCTTTTTTTAAAAAAAATCACATAGGCCTTGATAATCAGATAATTATTCCACAATATATTTCGTTAATTTATCTTAAGAGAACAATCAAATGTTATTTTTTTATTCAAATTAAAACTTCTATCACAATTGTCGATCATCCAGCAATTATTATTTTATCCCAATATTTGTCTGATTTACAATTAAAAAGAGGGCTAATTTATTAAATATATTGAAAGGGACAGAATACCAATTAGTTGGTCGTCTTTTATTTTTTGGAATGGAAAACGAATACAATTACATACAAGTTGAAGCCTTACAGAAGTGACATTTAAAAACCAGTTAAATTGATCTTAGTATTAGGAAATTGACTAACAAGGATAGGCCATGCATGGACTTCTTATTCTGCAAACATATTACTTTAATAATGTATGAGTGATTAGTTACTGGCAATGAAACATATTAGCAGTAGTAGCGAATTATGGGGAATAACTAACGCTCATTCATCTACTTTTACCAACCCCCAACAAGAGAAGGCTCGCACAGCTCTTCAATGGATCACACTGAAAAAAAAATTCTAGTCCAACTACCAGAATCTGGTATATTTAACCGTATTTTCTGGCTCATATGGAACACCAAAAAATGTGGTTTAT
The DNA here is from genome assembly GCA_019343175.1 of Oedothorax gibbosus. Lineage (NCBI taxonomy): Eukaryota > Metazoa > Arthropoda > Arachnida > Araneae > Linyphiidae > Oedothorax > Oedothorax gibbosus. The sequence goes on from CM033271.1 coordinate 12,376,230, forward strand.
CTACCAGTATCTGTTTGTTAGTGACTTTATGGTAAAATTACTAGAAAAATATGGTATCATTACCATGATGTTTGGTAGCGCATTTGGTTTTATTACGTTATGTAGTGGTTTTACTACCATATGTAGTGGTTTTATTACCATATATAGTGGCTTTATTACCGTATGTAGTGGTTTCATTACCGTATATAGTGGTTTTAATACCGTATACAATAGTATTATTGCCGTGCACAAAATTAATATTACCAAATAAGATTAAGTAAACCACCATGCTTAATCACCGTATTTCTATTATAAATTTTAAATTTCATTTCGCAAGAACCGGATCCATCGGGAAATGTCGCGCGGAGCTCCATGTTCATACTACTTTCAATAAAATGCAAAATATACTACTAGTATAATTAGTTTAGTTTGCTTATATGACTTCTTTCGAGTTGCCACAAACGACTGCAACACAGCACCGCCATGTTTGATGAGTGATATTTACCATACGTATATTGGTAGTCAAAATTTCAGCTAATACCGTGGTATTTGGTAGGTATCATTGCGTTCAACATGATCCGATCACCAAGCATATGGTAAAAGACCGATGCTTTCTGGAAATTAATTTGGTTTGTTAACCATGCTTCTCGTATAAAAACAAAGCGTATGGTAGTAAAACCATTTGTGGTGGTAAACTTACTTTTCATAGTTGTAATCTTACCAAACGTACGGGTAAAAAGAACTATAATTTTAGATACCAGAAATTCTAGTAATCCGTTAACAAAACAAATAGTAAGGTTACTAATTGAATGGTTTAAGTACCTGGTATTCTGGTTTTATTACTAGAAATACCATTACCATACAATTATGGGTTTTTTTGCAAGAATTTTTTTTTCAGTGACAAAGTCGTAGAAAATAATAATTTCAGCTGTGTGAAGATAATCAATGTTTTCAAAATTTATTCTCTATTTATAGAATAATACTTTTCACTCATCATTCCCATCTTATTTTTTTACTATAACGTTTTCTTCAAACGACCTTTATTTTATATAATTATTTTTTAAAAATGTTTAAATCATGTGTTAATTTTTTTAAATAAGAAATTATTCTGCTTCAAAATCAACATGTTCGACCACACTTAAGTAAAGTATCAATCTATGCAAGTGCCCCTATTACTTCTTAACCACAAAAATATTTCCTTCGTCTGATTTTCTACCTTGCCTATTTCGGTCATATGCTCTCCTTTGAACACATATATTTATATCCAAGTAAACTTTAAGGGCCATTTCCCTTCATGATACATTGTTTCAACATTACAATGGAAAATACCATAATCAGTTAAAATTATTGGTTTTCTTTTATTCAAATTCTGACTTCGTCAATCTATCTACAGGTCTTCTCGCAGCGGTCTCACCGATAGCAATCGTTCTCGAACCAGGACTTTGACAGGATCTATTGGCAGCAGGAGAAGACATTTCTCACAAAAGTCGGATTTCTTGGAAGATTCTGAGAACGACGCGCAGCTAGGTTATGACGAACCACTTTTGGAGGTGAGTAGTTTCAAATACGATTTCGATCCGTTGACTTTTTTTTATCTTTGATGAATTCTCTTCTATAAATGGGTTGTTATCGTTACCTAAAGTGAAACAATATTAGCTTATTTTGTTGTTTATCTATACAAGAAATTTAGAAAGAGATAAAATAATCGTATTGTTGCTATTTAGATTAAACAATGGTTTAAATATAGTTGTAGTTTCGAAAAACTGAGACAAACTCAATAAAAGTGACAATTATTTCGATTGAACTTTAAAAATGTCAAGTAATCTTTAGTATACCTGGGTAAACTAATAACACATTTTAGTACTTTTAAATTATAAAACATTCTAACAATTATGATATATTATTTTTAAGAAAATACCATAGATTTAAATTTTGTGTCAACAAGAATTTCAGTAAAAAAAGATATTTTAACTTATATTGCTATACAGATATATTGACAGAACACTGTGGCATTTTCATATTTTATGCGTTAATTTGACATCAAATTAAATTTAAACACCGAAACCGTAAACCAATGTGAGCTCTTTCATTTGTTTTATATCAAAAAACTGTATATATGGATCGTTCTTTTTGCAACTGAATTATCCGCTACGACTAACATAAGTTTTACAGTGACTGAATTCTAAAATCCGCTCTTTTTAAAAGTATGGACGTTAACAATATTACGCACTCAATAGACAATTCTGGAAATGTTTAAATTGATGAAAGTGACGCCTCACCAAATCTTCCTTATGAGCTGCCAAATGTTTTGGCTTCTCCTTATCTTTTGAGATTATCCGGAATCAGTGACAACTTAACTAGTTTCCTTTTGGAGTACTTTATCACCTTGTCACCAGTGTTCTATTGTTTTCCATACTCACTGAGATTTAGCATATAAGCAAATAGGTAAAGATTTCTATGAACTGGAAAGTTGATTTCTAAATAAGCATTCATCGTTTATCACATTTTCAGTTTTAACTTAACTACTGTTATTGCAGTTTTAGAAAAAAAATTCAAGTTTAGTCAGTATTTTGTCATTTTATTAATTTATTATATTTGAATATGAAAATGATAGTTTTGAATACGCAAGTGTAACTCGATTGAATTTCTTTCATAGTACCATATACTTCTGATGTTTCGTCGGCACGAATGTCATATGATTATATGGAATGTAAAAGATCGCTTGAGTACCCAATTTGGCTTGGGTTCACTCGGCATAACTTAACATCCACAGAGAGCTCAGATTCATTGTAATCTGAGCGTCAAAATTGGTAGCGAGAGCTGCGTGGATGGTGCCACAAAAAATTGGTTGTCAGTTGTGGGGAATATGCTGAGTCTGCAAAAAGCTTGGTCCGCCAAAAAATCAGCCCCCTTTAGAATAAATAAACTTCTAAGCACGAAATATTTGCTTTCAAAAGTATTAATATAACCCAGATAACATCCACCAAAACCAAACACAACTTTCTCATCATCCTCAGAACCGATCTATTTCTGCAAAGTTGTAAAAACAATAACTTTTTCATCGCGGAATATAATCTCCGACCTGTGACCCCTCGTTACATTTTTCCCTCTGCAATTCCAAGTATGCCTCGGTAACAATGCCCGCGAAGGAAACAAAGGCATTTTTTCCTAGTTTTTGTTCTCAAAAAGATGTACCTCGGGTCACGCTGTTCCATATGACACTGATCTGGATTCGCGGGAATCACCTAGCGAGGCAGTAAAAGTACATTCCCGAAGTAAAGAAGAGATGAAAATTGAGAAGATTTTTTTTACCAGTTGATTAATGTTTGAAAAAAATTTCTTTTAGAATTTTTATAGAAAGGGTTTGATGAGTTTAGATATCAGGTGATTGAACAAATGTGTTAAATTGTTGATGAACAGTTTACTGGCCTTAAATGAGATGTTATTAAATGACTTAATCCAATTAAATGTGTCCAAAGGACGTAATTTCTATGTAAAAAGGACAACATTTGAAACGGCATTTCGTGTGACAAATAATATGACTATTATTGATTAGTGACAATTTAGATATCGAGTGTTGGAAGCGTATTCTTGGTTTATTAATGTGCTAGACTTCGTTTCGAATATAAAGATACGTTTCAAGGATATAATACCGAAGATTTTTTTCAGGTTTTAATATAATTTAATATAACTTAAGTAATATAAGGTTTTTGTATCACGTTGATAATTTTGTGCTGAGATTTAATCGATAATTTTAAATATAATAGTAAATTGAAAATAAATTAGTAGTTCAACTTTAAAAAAATATATAATCAATTTTTGAAAAATTAATGAGTTTCCGATTGGTTTAGAACCTTCGATTCTTGAAATCTTTAGAAGAAAAAATGTTTAAATCGGTGAAAACTAATTCCGAAAAAGAACTTGGTTATGTTTGAACATCTCAACTCTTCCCGAAAGGCCTATTTTCTTTGTGCAGATGAAAATCGTGGATAAAATGATGTTATTGTGGTAATGATATATGAGGAAAGTTTAAGGACAGAGTACTTAGAGACACGACGGATGAAAAATTGAATGGAATTTGTTAGTTAAATCTTATGGTTCTTGTTCTCATCTGATTTTGATCTTGCAAAAGTTTTGTCTGTACTCTATTTTATTTTTTTTAAATAAAAAAATGTTAAAATTGGTTTATAGAACTCTTTTGAATTTATAAAAGGCTGCTATTCGTTATAACAAATTTATGATTTCCACATAACCTAAATATAAAAAGAAAATTTAAGGACTTTTAATTTTGAGTGTTTATTATTTTTTGTGGGATCTTGGAGTTGTACTTAAAATTAGGTAAAACTTAGAGATCAACAATATAAAGACTTCATAGCATACACACAAATTGCTCACTGATTACGCCTCTTATGTAAAGCTAAAAAAAAATTACTGCAAGAAGTACAAACAATTTTTTGATAAACAATTCAAAAATAAACTAGCATATAACTTATATTATTCCTAAAAATAAATAGCTGAACTGAATTGATAGTGCAAAAAATCGGTCATTAAAAATAATTTTTTTTAAGAACTGAAGGTTTAATGGTATTGTATTTATATGTAAACTAGCTGTTATACCCGACGTTGCACGGGTAGAGGTGGAAAAATAATTTAACAGTCAATTTAACTATTTTTTTTCTTTCCAAAATGAAAAATACGCTATAAACAGCCCTCATAAATGTCATCACAATTCCCTCATAAATATAAAACCTTTTAGCTCATTTGGGCGGTTTGGGAAAAAATTTGGCGAGAAAATAGATATAGCTACAAACACACCCATTACACAGCTCTAACACAATGACCTTCGAACAACCAACCAGCTTATAAATTATTTATAAAAAAAATGCCCATTTGGAGAGTTTTAGTTAATAATTTGGCGAGTTTGGCAACGTATTTGGCGAAAAATAAAGACATAAAACCCTAATATGCAGCTCTAGTGCGACGGCCTTTATTAACCATCATAGTTCAGTAATAGCTTAACGATAAATTTATTGCTTAAATATGCATACATGCAGTCAACAGAAAAATCAATGAAAAAAATCATCAAATAAACCCACAATAAAATCCGGGAATGGAGACTGTCGGAATTACGTCACTTGAAACATGTCAATTATTTTTCAAATAATGAATTTAGTTTCTGAAGTTAATGGCAACAGAATAAAATAAACATTTTGAATTTTAAATGTTTTCGTTAAAAGTTTTATTTAATTTTTTCAGCCAATGGCATCAGGAAAGTAAAAAAATGATCGGATTTGAGCCAAAGTGGTGTAGTTTTTTCAGAAAAACGTTCGAAACGATAGAAGGAATGGTCTGATTCGAAAAATTCTTAGCCTATATTTGTTCCGGAGATGAGATGAATTTTTGTGCCAAATTTCGTGACAATCTGTTGCGTGGTTCTTTAGATCTCGTGTCTTATACAAACAAACAAACAAACGGAAGTTGCCTTTTATATAGATTAAGCAAAATATAAGCTCATAAACTCTTGTTGGAATTTGACTTTTCCGATTTTAAAACAGTAAAACAAATTATAATCAGCACTCAATCTAGGTTGTATCTAAATAAAATACTTAACCTTCAAATATACATTAGCCAACTTTTATTATACATGTAACGATATTTCAACAAGTCATGCAAGCTGTATTACGAAAGCCATAGCCACCTATCGAATGGTGTAGAGAAATTCCACCAAAAGGGCTGCATAAATATATATTTAAAATATGCAATGGCACAAACTTCACATTTGTTTTATTGTATAAATTTTTAATTAAATTATTTTCCTTAGCATTCATATGTATTTTTATACTCGTGTTTCCTCAATTACAATATTGAAGTTAGGTTCGAATGAAATTATCTTACTACTGATACTAATATCATCCCTCGCATTCCTAGAGTTTAAAATACCCTTTATGTCCATTTGATATTTTCTATTGGTTTAATTATTAAACCGAGGAATTGTGAAATATGGGGATGAGATGAGAATTTTCAGCATATTAAACTTTGATCTCCTAAAACTTCTCATCTCATCCTTCGTCAAATTTAGGCTGTATGGTTTTTTTTAGATCTTCTATCCTTACAAAAAGTATCCTTGAACGTATAATATTATTTCAGGAACTTCAAGTTTCAATTAAGTGTCCAGTTGAAGAGATAAACCACAAGACTTTGAAGGATGAACTGCAGCTGGCTTTGGCCGAGAGCTGCCGAAATTCGGCCGCTTTGCTGTCGCCCACCGAAAGTGACGTTATTTTGACGACACTAGAAGAGCAAAGCACGGTGTCTGACCAAGTGTGGGACAATTACCAGGTACTGATTTTACCACATTAAAATGCTAACTGATTTAAATAGTAATTCGACTTATCTCAATTAAGGGTTTATTACAATCATGTGTACTTTTTTAATTGATACATGAATCAATGTAGATAATATATACCTATAGAAAAGTATAAAATAATCCGTTTTGTTTAATTCTTAATAAATACGACAGTTTTTAGAGTTCAAGGAGCATTAGACACACATTAGAATAACAAAAGTCTTTCATAAACACAACTTGTGACAAAAAAGCCTGGCGCCGAGTATAGTTGTACAAGAACCATATTAGGCTAAACCCGACAAGAAAAATGTATTCGCTAACCTTTTTAAGTCATATAAAATAAAAATAAAAATTTAAGCATCAACAAATATATTATCAACCGTTAGAAATTTTATTTAGGCTTTTAACTATTAATCGAAAATGGAAAGGGAGGAAGGGTTTATATTAGATATAATGACGTTTCGTTTGTTTCAAAACAAAGTAATATTTGTTCAGATTCAGGATCAACGTTAGATGTTTTCTGAAATAAGAATAATATTTTATTAACATCCACTTACCTCTAAGTTTAAAATGCACACTTTCTATCCCAGGATATGCCTTACTTGAGCGAAGCTTATTCCGAAGCCACCGTTGACGAAGATGCAGTAAGGAAACTCACAGAATTCGGTGACGACTATGGTTCGGCTATTGGTCAACCCATGAGATACCTTGACGCTGTAGATAGTGGAACTAAAAAGGCAGATAACCAGAAGTCCCCTTCCAAAAAGTCATCGAAAGTAAGTATCATTTTTTTTTATACTCTGCATACAACAAAATTTCCTTTCCCCCAATCGTTAAACCCGGCTCTTTCCGTACCTTGAACATCAGTCTTTCTTACAATAAAATTACAAAATTAAAATTTAAAATTTTATAATTAATAAATTTTTATTCATAATGTACTTTTTTTTCATTTGGAATTTTTTTAAGATCACCTCTTAAAAAATGAACCTAATTTTGATTCTTAAAACAAATATGTTATTTTAAATAAATTAAATTCAAAATTTATGCAGTGAAAACAACCATACATATTTGCCAATTTCCTGGCTGTTCGGTAGGTTAACGGATTTTCGTCTTCATTTTCGTCATCAACTGTTTTTCAATCATCTTTTTTTATTTATTGCACTACCATTTATTGATGTATTTATATGAGATAACTTTAATGGTTTATTTTAATTTTGAAATTAAAAAATATACATAAATTAGAACACATTAGTAGGTTAAAAGGAAATAATACCAATCATTAAAATTAAAAAAATATATTTCTTAGCAACTCCTTCAAAACATTTACACAACTGTTTCCTAGTTAGTCATGGTAAAATTAACGAAGCGGCAAGGCTATGGTTAAATCTTCCATCACAATGTCTTGTTGTTTCTCTTTTAATGAAACATCGTGTTTTTTCAATTGTAGTGTTTTTAGAATCTGAAAAGGTGTTGAGGACGAGATTAATGCAATAGTTTAGTTGCCTAATCTGGCAACACCAGTTGTAAAACACTTTCGCTTTGTTCGAAAAATAAACGAGATGTAAGTGATACTTCAGTGTAATTTCATGCTATACAAACACTAATATGGGAGGCTGGTGGGAGCGCCTAATAGCAATCATCAAACAATGTCTGCGAAAGGTACTCGGGCGAGCACTTCTAGACGAGGAAATGTCTGTCTACAGTCCTCATTGGAATAGAAGCCACTCTAAACAGCCGACCATTATACCTTGTCTATCTAGAATGCGAGCTTCGAAAGCATTTTCCTCCCCCATCCCCACATGCGGTTTTCTTCGAAACGGCGAGAGCATGTTTTTTCCCCAGCCTACTTGGGTTTGAACTGTTCGGATTGTTAACCTCACAACAGAACCTCAAACGTGTTAGGTTTAGAAAAACGATGCTCTCCCCGTTTCCTAGAAAACCAAGCGAAGGGATGGGGGAAGAAAGTCTTTTCGAGGCTCGCATAGTAAATAGACAGACTATAGTTTACGAAGAGGGAAGAGACGACAACTCTGCAGCCTTGACACCAGCCCATTTCTTGATTGGAAGAAAACTAACGACCATTCCTTCTCGACCAAATAAGGACACAAGATTACAAAAAATATGTAAACAGCAGCAAGACTTACTTGACTGATTTGGGAAAAAATGGTCAAAGGAATTTCTACTCCAACTACAGTCTTTCCATCAAGTTCTAAACCAGAACAGTCCCATTAACGTCCGAGTTGGCGATATTGTGCTCCTGCAAGAAGATGCCTGACCAAGGCATATGTGGAAGAGAGCTAGAGTTATGAACCTACACCAGGAACGCGACGGGAAGATGAGGTCATGCGATCTGAGAGTAAATGGTAGAAAAGTAACCCGCCCAGTCTCTCTGATCATCCCTCTCGAGGTCGACCAGGGTGGGGATGATGTTGAGGACGAGATTAATGTGATAATTTAGTTGCCTAATCTGGCAACACCAGTTGTAAAACACTTTCGTTTTGTTCGAAAATAAACAAGATGTGATATTTCAGTCTAATTTAATACTATACAAACACTAATAAAATGTATTAAAAATACAGTTTTAAAATATACTTACATTGTGGTTACCGGGTCCATTAAAAAAAACGTGGCTATAGCTTAATGTAATATTAACTTATAGAACCTAGAAACTATTCATACATTAAGTGAGATAATTTTTGAAAAAGCAATGTGCAAAAACAAAGTTTTATTTTGTAAAAAAAGAGCTAAACCGAAAAGCTCAGAATATTGGAGCTTTGATTTTTACGATGTTCGTTTAAGAATTATCTATCTTTATGAAACTCAAATTTGTATGTTCCTCCGAATATTTAAATATTGTTATAGTAACATTCAAAACGAAATTTATTGCATAATATAAATAGTTAAGCACACCTGAATACCTGAAAAAATTGATTTTTTTGCTAAACTAATGATTAAAAACTAATGCTAAAACTGATGGGTTTTTTTTTAATCCTAAATTTTGTTACTTTTCTCCCAGGCTTTTCTCACTCTTGTTCAAAATATCGATTCCGATTCCGATATCGAAGATCTGCATCACGTCATCGATGAGGCCGAAAAGGCGCTGTATATAGCACGGGTAACACTACAAAGAAGGCAATCCGGAGATTTCTTTTCGTCCACTGAGAATGTAAGTAAATTGCATTAATTTTATTTGCATTTCATCTTAATTGCATTTACGATCAATGATTTTTTTCATAAGGTTGCATTTAGGTTAAGGTGGCACACATTTAAGATTAGTTCAGAATATTTTGATTACCTCTTTTTGAATGCGCAAATAAATATAAGTAACTGACTTTTTAAGGTGACTCACTATGACTGAATGGACGAATGCATTATTAGCCAATTGAAATCATACATCACAAATCACAAGAATACATTGAGATAAATAGATTTGTACTAGATTTGGCTTTAGTTTTGATTGTAATGGTCCATTGTAATTTTGGACTGTTTGATCATTGCAAGAGAAAGTGAACTTTATTACAAATTATGTGCTCTACTTACTTTATAGTTACGTAGTAATAATTACGGTATCCTTATGTAGGTTAAATCAACACATAAAGGGTAATTTTATTTACTAAAATCCTTTATGATGTTACTTGTTTTCAATAAATGTCGAATTCCTTCTTTTAGACAAATAGTTATATTACATACTTAAAAAATTGGGTCTTTAACAACAGAACATAATTTTATTTCTTTATCAATATTGTTTCTTCACAATAAATTGTATCCTGTTTCCCAAATAAAGCCTTATACTTTGTATAACCAACCTAATCTCTTTTGCTCAAATGGATAATAAAACCCTAAAACTAACTCTGATAATAAAAGTTTACGAATCATAAAAATATTTGGGTGTACCCACTTAATCACCTTACAGACAACAGCGGTATGCATTACATACTCACAAACCGAAAGTAAACTTTAAAAATGTCATTCATTTGTGTATTATCTGCACCAAACAAACAGAAATAACCTTTAAACAGTCGTCTCATAAAAAAAGATAATATCACAGTTTGCTAAAAATAAAAAATGCTTTTCATTTTTTTAATAATGGTACATACATAGTAACTAAAAAATTGTTTGCTACAGTTAATAGAACAAAAAGTCTTTAAACACAGTTAACTATTGAAAATTCAATTATTTTTTTTTTAAATCTAGGACGAAATCCAGAAATAGATTATCATGCTACGAGAAATGGGTAAATGTTGTATGCTCCGGTGGATAGCGTTCATTTAGCGCAATTTCTCTGATCGTAAGGTGTTGCGTAATTTTACGGCACATTAATTTGTTTTTGAATCATCGGTTCCGCTCTGTTTTCTTGAAACGATGATAAGGCGATTCTAAAAAAATAACGATGATTCTGAATCAACGTGCCATCAAGGGATTATACACTAACTACTTTCATCGTTTTTGTCAGACATGAAAACTTTCATGGCGCCTTTTAAATCTGTGAGAGGATGAATTAGGATGGGAATTTTTTGAGTTAAGGAACTGAGTGAAAAAATTTTATAACTCACTCGCTTTCGTCAGTTTCATGAATATAATAAGCTTGACAAGTTTTTTTAATTATTATTTTCAATTACTTAATTTAATATCATGAAATATAAGGTATGAAAGCATTGCGTAGGAATTGAAAATCCGAAATGAAGATTTTCTGCAAGTTTCGGAAGTTGCTGATTCTCTAGAAGTGGGTTTTGATCATCAGTCCGTCTTGAATGGTGGAACTACTCTAAATCTCGAACTTGAAAAGTAGGTTTGTAACAGAATCTGTCACTTAACCCGCTTCCACACAACAGTTGTGTTTAACAGGTAAAAAGGCGACAAACACAGCATTGATATGCTATATTAAACTTTTACATGCGAAATTTGGCTAGTTTCATTTATTTTATTTCGAAAGTTCAATAATCATTACTTATCGTTTGCAAAAATTAATTTATATTTCAAAGAATAAATATGTAATATTACTCGCTTTTAAATAGAATTAAAACATTTCATATCAACGTACAAAGAATCTCGTAGTGAAATATATTTGACATCATTTCAAACTGATCGATGTCGCAAAAATAAATTTCTCGAGCGATTGTTGCGAATGGCAATGGTGATTAAATTCTAATAAAAATGGCTTCCTATGCTTTTTAAATGAAATTGAATTTTGCAGTTTTTTAAATAATTGAAGTACTTCGAATTCGAATTCTTTTCTGAAATTTTCCATGTATTCTAATTTCGATGCGCTGAATTTTTTGACGTATCACACTTGTCCGTAGCATTTGTAGTTTGGGCTATGAAAGTGGGTGACGGACAGACAGAGAGACAGACGGACTGAACGATTATAATACCTTCCACTTTTTACGTTATAAACGTAGTGTGGAAGCTAAATCCGACGGACTTCAAATTTGGTACACGAGTTCAAATTACCTGTCGGACGTCATAATAAGGTTTTCTAGAAAATCGCCCATGCTCAAAGGTTAGGTGGCATAGAACTCTTTAGGTTTTAAAGTTATAGAAATTACAGGTCTCATAATTATCTTAAAGGTATAAATTTATAGAGTTGTAACCGTTAAAAAATTGGTGTAGAAATTTAATTTAAGATAGTGATAAAATTCAAAAACTCATACAAAAACTGAAATATTAAAAAATTAATGTATTTGTGAATGCTTTTTAAAGGAAGTTAAATACCCTTTTAAAAAATTGTCTTTTATTCTTTCTTTGTAAATGCTACGTTGGCAATAATTTGCACCAATCTTATCGACTGAATTGAAATAATTTTTTGAGAACCTTATGAAAATCTATTTGAACTTTATATACCCATCTGTTCATCAAGGTTATATATTTTCATAGTTTCCCAAATCATGAATGGTTTAATATTAAAATATTTGCACCTTTAATTTTCTTTTATGCATTCGGATATTATTATAAAATTATTATTATATAAGTACATTATATATTATGCAACTCACTTTATTATTAATAACTTATTGCATTTCGGAAATTTCCACTACTAATGTATCCTTAATTATATTAAATGAGTATCTCTCTATATTTGAGTCCCTTACAAATCCTAAAATAAAATAATTTCGAAAGCTGATAATTATTTAAAGTAATTTCAGATAGATGGCGACACCACCTAGATTTGTCAGCACATTGCTAAATACTTTTATTAGTTTTATCTTGTCAGATCATAAAACTTACATGTACTTCTATTTTCCTGTAATTTGAGATGGAAACATTTTTTTAATTATGAAATATTGCGTAGTTCAAATTGCACTGCATGTTTTTATTCACTTTTCGAAACAGGATTTGAGATTTGCTCCATAAATAATGATTAGAAATAGAATGGAAGTTTGCGAAATGTTCGGAGTCAAACCAAAATTAAGATTAGTGGATAGCAGAGGTATGAGTGAGGCACTTTTTTGAACTCTTGAGTACAAGTTTTTCTTTGCGAATGTAAATCAAAGGACTCTCATTTGGAATAATATGAATATTTAATGGGGTAAGTAAGTACTAAACTAATTAAAACTAATTCGTTTAAACTTATTAATTTAAAACTACGAAGGTCGAAAGTGAATTCTTTTTAGAGACATCGTTATAAATTGAAAATTGTTTTCTTAATTTACCTATTCACACAGTTACCTAACACAGCAGTTTAAAACTTAATATTTTTTTTATATTGCTCCTATGAATAATTGTGACGCAGTTTATAATTTTTTTTTAACGATTCTGTTTACAAATATAATAAACAAGTGCTTGGGAAATATACTTTTCCAAGAAAATCAACAACTTCTGGATACACATCGATACATTTCCGATTAATTTCATAACCGTTTGTTGGGTTCCCTGTTAACGGAAAACGCATAATTTAGTTCCCATCTGCTTTCGCAGGCTGCTATCTCTTGGAAAAAAAGACCCCATGAACAGTTGTTTAGCTGGCGGGAAATACGCTGCAACGCTATTTCTTATTATTAAAATAAAACAAAACATTTAAAAGTCATGAAAACATAATTTACTTTTTAAAAATGAATGTGTATTTTTTGACGAAAGAAGCTTTAGTATAAACAGGTAAGACGTATCTTTTGAAAGTCTAATTTAAATTTTTACACATAAAAAATACAAAATGTTTATCTAAAAGATTTCGGTTTGATCAAAGATTAAATGGTCTAAATTCTGAAGTAAACCTTTAAAAAAGTAATAAATCTTTAATGTACAAAGGCACTTGAACTGTTTAGTTTCAAAAAGTTCAAAGGCTACAGTTAAAAAAGAAATTAAACTTGACTGCTGTTTACAAAGTGTACATTTTTATGAGTCTGAATAGGATCAAAGTATTTTCCTACACACTCTAAGTTTTCCAACTTTTTCAAAATAAAGAACATCCTTTAAATCTGTTTGAAATAATCAATACGTTTTAACTTGAGAATCTTTGTTTTAGTTATCCAATGGCTTGTTTTTCTTCGTTCTAAACGTTAATTAATCTTTCACTGTTCTTTTTCATTCTGTTTGGCGTTAGTTAACGTTATTTTGACAGTTTTCCTTAACTTTTCTCATTAAATATCAAGGAAACTTTAATAGAAAACATTACTACTACTAATAATAAAAGTGTAAAATTTCCGTGAAACCCGAGGTCATACATCATCACAGCCGACATTGATCCCTAAAACCTCCTCTTGCCCACGACTTGTTATAGAAAACCACCTGGTAAACAGACTGCAGAACCATTTAATGAAAGATGCCAGCAAAACAAATCTTTATCTTAGATTCAAACTGGCATTAGTCCTGCACTAAGTTTATGTACAATTCCCACTCTACATCTGATGAATACATCAATTTCTAACCAGTTTTACATCGCCCACGTTTGAGCACATCGCCGCCTTCTGTCTCAAAACTGCCTTTCTGTGCGGTAGTTTTCCAAATGTTTATCCGACTCATTTCAACATAAGCAAGCGGATTGATGTTATCAGTCTTTTTTTCATATGTGTGAAGTGAAAATGGGCCAAGCCTGGCTTTTCCATTATGGTGTTATCATGAGGCACTTAGCTGTGATGTAAGTGGTTTTTATTTGGCTTTTGATTGTTTGTCTAACCCTTTTATTTAAAAGATGATTAGAGGTAAGGCAAAATTCTACATGCGAAGTGACATTTCAGCTAACCAGAATACAGTAATTGTTTCGGACTTTAAAGAAACATCTTTCATTTTATTATACTTATAAATAACCAAAGCTTAGTGAAATATTTTTCATGAGGACCAACTTTTTGTCTAATTAATGCCATCATGAACCACTAACTATGCTTATTGCAATGGGTTTCATGCTAAACTTTCCACGCTCATATGTTGTAAACCTCAAAGAAATTAGCGATCAATTCAAAAATAGACGGACTGGGCCCTATATATTATACTTAGGAGATTGTGAGTTTTGAAACTAGACTAGTCTGACCAGATTTGTTTAAATGATTACATTTTCAAATACTAAATCTTTCTAAAGATTTCATAAATCATATTTTGTTTACGTTTCTTTCATTTGCAAAAACTATTACAAATAAAACGGATAGATGTTTTGGTAATTTTTACAAATGGATAGTTGAATAACAGTTGAAACTGCTGCCCTGCGAAATTCAGTACGTCTGGTCACTCTAAACTCACCCTTCAAATATATAACAAAAATGATCAAAGAATGTTTTTAAAATACAACTTCCAAAGCAACCTTTTGGTTCGTTCGACAATTACTTCTCATTTGCATTTCCCAATCGACAATCAGTTTCTCAATTGAAACCCAAACCAATATGAAGCCGCGGCTTATAAAGAAGAACTACGCACACAAACGAAATAATTCTTAAACAAGAGTTGACGTACGCAATCCATGACGTGCAACGACTTACATGCTATTTTGGCCCATTAGTCTTAACAAGGCTTCTTGATAGATTTGAATTCTACTGGGTTTGGCACTTTACCCTTGATTCCAATTAGATGAGTTATTCCTTTTATCGTAGTTGAATAAGCTATTTGCCTGAACAATTCCTAATTGTTTTTTTATTTATAGCCATGGCCCCAGTAATAAGATACGTTGAGGGTTAATTTATTGGGTCTTTTGTCCTTAGAATATGGATATTTTTTCTTTGTTCATGTACTTGGCAAGTTATAGTTGTAATAGGTAGGGTTTTGTATAGCTCAGTAAAGTATTTATAGGATTTGCATGTTTTATATAGAAGAATATGTTTGGTAAGTTATATCCCTATCATAATATTTTTTCGTTATGAGCTTTCTCTATATAAAGGCTGTAAAATTCTGCGGAGTAGTGATGAAGTTTTTAAAAAAGCTTTTGTTGCAGTAACGTTGAATGGGGTAACTTTGACCCAAGCTTTTTAAGCTCAATAAAATGTCAACTTTCTCTTAAAAATGTCCTCGCCTTTCAATTAGTGGTAACTCTGTCTTGACTTATGAGTAAACAAGTAGGTTTGTTACAGAATCTGTCACTTAAACCGCTTCCACACAACATTTGTGCTCAACAGGAAACAAACTATTTATACACCTCAGAAAGAAATTCGTCAAACAGGGCCTTTAGCTAGTTGTAATTCAAACTTTTAAACGCCAAAATTAACTATTTTCATTAATCTTCTTTCTCAGATTTAATAATTAAACTTTATCGTTTGCTAAATTTGTTTGAAGTTCGAAGAATAATGATGTAATCTTTTTTTAATAAATATCTTTTTGTCGCCACAATTTCCCATTTACATTTCTTTCGAAAATTCAGTTATTTATCGTTTGTTAAATTAATTTACTGTTCGAAAAATATATAATTAGTACAATTGATGATTTAAAAATAAAAGCGAAAATTTGCATATTTTTTTATGCCAAGTTAGAATTATCTATGCATCTTTCTTCATACATATATAATGAACCATCAAAAGAACTCTGTTGTGATATTACAACAATCCAAACTGGAATTAGAGATCACATAAATAATTTTTTTTTCAAAAGTTTTATTTTTATTTAAAAAAAAGTTTCTCGTACGTTTAAGAAAATGGCAACAGTGAAAATAAAAATGTATTTTGCATGTTATTTCAATGTAGTTAAAAATTTTATTTATTTAAATTTTAAATTAACTTCTAAATTAAATTTTTTAATGAAATTTGGGTGTAGTCTAACCTGATTTTTTGCTTCAAAATGACGTATCCCACTTGTTTATGAGACTTCCGGTTCGTTCTGTGAAAGTGGGTGACAGACGGACAGACAGACTGAACGATTATAATAATTTCCACTTTTTACGTTATAAACGTAGTGTGGAAGCTAAAAGGAGTGTGAATCACTGTACGATTTTCAACTATCACTAAATAATAGATATTTGACGCGATAGAAATCGGTTGATATGTACAAGAATATTTCGTTTTTCAGACAGTCAGAATGACAATGCTTCAAAACCACTTTTTCAGAAGCAGCACTTCCAAGTAAAAATGTTCGAAAAGAAAGTCAGTACAATGGTTTGATGATTTGGTCAAAGTTACGTTCCATGGCTAAAGTTACCCCCATTCAACAGTAACGGGATTGTTTTAAGGAATCAGTATGTACAGATATTGTTTGCAGTATAGTCTTCAGCAGTATTACATATATACGTTGGGAGTAAGAAGGCATTTATACTAGTTGGAGCATATATTTGTTAATTTTTAGATGGTCCAAAAGATCTTACATTATCATACGTTTTTCATTCTATTTACTGCGTTTTTTAAAAGTATCTACTTGAATAAATAGACAAATATAAAAGTTAAAAACTCAAATAAGAAAATAGAGGTAACGGTTGTATAATTAAGCTATCACGTTGTGCAATGAATCATATAACAATAATTTATTGACCATCATAGCACAGTTAGATATATTTCTTTGTGTACATTTTGACCATCTTGTCCTGGTGAAAGGATAGACAGTATTGTCCCGGCGTAAGACATAATTAAATCTGTCGTCATCAAAAATTTCATATTTCCTGGAAATTTTTATTTTTACTTTTATGAACTTAACAGTTTCGCTACGCAGGATTTTTGTTTCCGCGTAGTATGTGATAGGAATATCATTATTGAATCCTTAATTGTATGACTGTCTGGGCCGTTTTAGTAGTGAAAGGGTTAATACTTAAACGATTCCATACAATATTTTTCTCCTGTTATATAATACCACATTATTATCATTCAGTTTTTATTGTTATGTACTTGAACAATAGTTGTTAATACATGTTAATTGAAGAACTTAGTGGAAGAACATATGCTAAGTGACATTTTTGAAAAAATTGTGATTTGTGTGTCAATAAACATGAGGATAACCTCTTTAACGATAACAAGTTTCCCCTTTTTCATAAACTTTAATTTTTGCAATTTTTTAAACGGTTTGCAAGTACCGTTTTCAACAGATCCGAGTGCAAACTTAAAACTTTCGAAGCTCATTTTCTGGTTTTCACCTTTTTGTCACTGAGAACGTTCTTCCCCAAAGCTTTTCAATTGTTACTGTAGTTTTAGTTTTTAAATTGTCGTCGCACTAGAGCTACACGTCAATTATTACTGTACAATTTAAACTTTTTTACACAACTCGTAAATACACAGTTTCGTTTTAAGTTAAATTAATTTTGTAAACCCAACGAAATCCCACAACTGTAGCATCCTTATTAAACCCTCTTAATTTCCTTCTCATAGGCTGAGCTCTTAGCTACGTGCGGCACTCACCTACACTGCCTTCAGACAATCTGCGAGTTGATAGAAACGAATGGAAACGAAGGCAGCTACTCATCTAGTGATATAAAAGATTTGCACGGTAAGTCTTAGTTTATTATTTTCGACAGGGTCGTATTTCTAGATAGGCTGCAGCCATAGATATCATAGTTAAAGTATTAGATTGGCAGATCACGTTACCTCCAATGCTGCGACGAGACGCGCATGGAGGCCTTTTAAGAGGGCAAAATGGACAGTGTTGCTGCCACTTTAAGGAGAAAAATACTACGAAAAAATACCATTTAATTCTAAAATTACAAAAAAAATACTAGAAAAGGATTTAAAGTCACTAAAAAGATTCCAAAATGCAGGTAGTATTTTTACTATATTTTTTTGTGATTTTAGAATTAAATAGTATTTTTTCGTAGTATTTTTCTCCTTAAAGTGGCAGCAACACTAGCCATTTTGCCCTCTTAAAAGGCCTCCATGCGCGACCCGTCATTAGCATTGGAGGTCACGTGATCTGCCAATCTAATACTTTAACTATGATATCTATGGCTGCAGCCTAAAAGAGGCATATTTTAAAGGGTTTGTCAATTTGGCGACTTATTCAAAAGAAATATTAAACAAAAGACTTATAAAAAAATAGACTTATATTATACATTGAAAGAGACTTATATACAAGAGACTTATTCAAAGTCTAAATTAAATAAACTTACGTTAAACAAAAGTTGAAATCGCCATTTTGCTATTTACTCGTCATTTTGTTGTATGAAATAAATGTATTAAGCAAATATGAATTGTAAAGGGGCGCAAATGAACAATAATACCCTCAAATACGAAACCTGATTCTCGACCATATGCTGTATAATTGTGAAGGTTTTGGGTTGTTTAATTGATTACCATCCGGAAAAATTCATGTAATATTTCCAGATGTATCCAAGTATTAAAAAGACGGCCACTAATCACTTGAAAAATATAGTGAGTAAATATAAGTAGCTATCAAGTCACTGAGTCGCTTACAAGCAAATGCTAAGTTGTTACATCTAAATACGTCATATGGTCAACCAAAAAAAAAACATTAGAAGCAACGTCGGATTTTCGTCGAAATCCAGTCGTTTATGTCCATAAATTTGAGATTTTCTGAAAACTTACTACATTTTATTTCATAACTTCATTCGAAAATTGAGTTAGAAAAAGAAAACACATAGAATTATAATATTTTTGTTATTGGGCATCCTAATGTCTGCTGTATAAAATAGATGGCAGCACCACAAGAAATCTTATTGACTGTAGTGCTGCCATCTAATGTTCAGAATTTATTTCTTAAACGATCCCAGTTAAATCTATTTCCTGAGTCATGAAAATTCCACGGACTGAATACAAGTTATCCTAAGAGATATGGCTAGTCCTATTGACCTAGAGCATTAGTTACGAAATTCTAACTTCTACAAAGTAGTTCTTTATCATGCAAAACTTTTTCTTAAGTTTGAAAATAAAAATATCACCTAACTAAAACAAATTGGAAAAGAAATATCGCCAGGAATTGAAATAATTTTTTAATAGCGTCGTCATCTGCAAATTATTATCTGCTTTTATTTTAGGTGATAAAATTCTTTTAGCAAAGCGTTACTTCGGAAGATCTTAGGATTTCAAAAATGTACTATTAGGTCTATGGTACTGACCACTCCCTCTCAATGCATACTTTATTTTCAGTTTATTTCGTATGAATGTTTCAGTTAAAATGACATTTTTCTGATCATTTTTATGTTAATTTCTGATATACTGTATAATAAAAAGCACCGGAATCCTATAGCAGCGGACGTACCAAAACAATGCTTTGCCGTACTGTATTATACTCAGTAGAAAGATACGTCATTTTTCCGGCATATGGCACCATGTAAACAGCTTCTCTTATCAAATTTTAAATTTTAATGAAACAATTAAATTTATTTTTTAAATTTTATTCTAGACTTAATCCAAAGCTGGGAAGTCTTGAAAAGGAGCATTGAGATGTATAATGATATTGACGAAACCATCAGCCAAAAGTACGAGAAAGCCTGCAAAAGCATCAAAGACGCATTAAAAATAATTTCCGAGATGTCTATGGTGACTTCGAATATGGACGTGAAGGACTGTGATTCATGGGGGAAACTACAGGAGAACATAGAAAAAATTCAGGTGAGGATTTAAACGTTTTTTTTATAGCCTACTTTTCTTTTTTTAATTCGAAAGAATTAAAAAAAATAAAAAAGTAGGTATTGACATGCGGTCGATGTCCGTCTGTCTGTCTGTCTGTCCGTACCCCCTTCCAAAATCGGTTCTATCCATCGGATCTTAAAAATTCTTTTTTTGTTAGAAAGCTATGACCTCAGATACCCAACTTTCATACTTTTTGTCCGTCTGTCTGTACGTCCGGACGGACATAAATCTACTATCTGTCGGCGAATTTCCTATTGAATTAGCATTGAAATTCAATTTTGAGTCATTTAAATCACTGTAGGTATTGAAATGCGGTTGATGTCCATCTGTCTGTCTGTTCGTATGTCTGTGTCTTTCCGTCTGTCCGTCTGTCTGTCTGTCCGTCTGTCTGTCTGTCCGTACCCCCCTTCCAAAACCGGTTCTATCCATCGGATCTTAAAAAAAACAAGAAGTTCATAAAGAACTAAAATAGCCTACTTTCCTGTTACTTAAATACTTACTGAAGTTCTAATCGGGAAAAAAACTAGGTTCCTAAAGTAAATATCATCAACAGCCGTTTCTACACTAGATTTATACACATTAGAAAAAAAAATCGAAACACAGCACCCAGCTATAATTTAAACTTCTAAAAGCCAAAATCAACTATTTTCCTTAATATTCGTTCGCAAATTAATTAAATATTATTTATCATCTGCTCGTGATTTATTTGTAGTTCGAAGAATAAATATTTTTTAATAACAAAAGTAATGAAACTACTCCGAACTGCATTAAAAAACAAGAAATGTAAATTAAAACTAAGCATAATTGCATGCAAAAGTATGCCTTGCCGCTTTCTTGGTAGATAATTAATGAATAATCAAAGAATCAAATTGTTCTACATTTTATGACGTCATTCCAAACTGATTCATGAAATTATTATTTTGCTTCAAATATGTTTAAATAAAGTTTCTCATGCCATTGTTCATTTGGCAACAGTGATTTAAATGACTCAAAATTGAATTTCAATGCTAATTCAATGGGAAATTCGCCGACAGATAGTAGATTTATGTCCGTCCGGACGTACAGACAGACGGACAAAAAGTATGAAAGTTGGGTATCTGAGGTCATAGCTTTCTAACAAAAAAAGAATTTTTAAGATCCGATGATTAGAACCGATTTTGGAAGGGGGGTACAGACAGACAGACAGACAAACGGACAGACAGGCCGACAGACAGACGGACAGACATACGAACAGACAGACAGATGGACAGACAGACAGATGGACATCAACAGCATTTCAATACCTACAGTGATTTAAATGACTCAAAATTGAATTTCAATGCTAATTCAATGGGAAATTCGCCGACAGATAGTAGATTTATGTCCGTCCGGACGTACAGACAGACGGACAAAAAGTATGAAAGTTGGGTATCTGAGGTCATAGCTTTCTAACAAAAAAAGAATTTTTAAGATCCGATGATTAGAACCGATTCTGGAAGGGGAGTACAGACAGACAGACAAACGGACAGACAGGCGGACAGACAGACGGACAGACATACGAACAGACAGACATACGAACAGACAGACAGATGGACAGACAGACAGTTGGACATCAACCGCATTTCAATACCTACAGTGATTTAAATGACTCAAAATTGAATTTCAATGCTAATTCAATGGGAAATTCGCCGACAGATAGTAGATTTATGTCCGTCCGGACGTACAGACAGACGGACAAAAAGTATGAAAGTTGGGTATCTGAGGTTATAGCTTTCTAACAAAAAAAGAATTTTTAAGATCCGATGATTAGAACCGATTTTGGAAGGGGGGTACGGACAGACAGACGGACAGACGGACATCGACCGCATGTCAATACCTACTTTTTCATTTTTTTAATTCTTTCGAATTAAAAAAAGAAAAGTAGGCTAAAAATTGTTAGAAAGCTATGACCTCAGATACCCAACTTTCATACTTTTTGTCCGTCTGTCTGTACATTAGCATTGAAATTCAATTTTGAGTCATTTAAATCGCTGTAGGTATTTAAATGCGGTTGATGTCCATCTGTCTGTCTGTTCGTATGTCTGTCTGTCTTTCCGTCTGTCTATCTGTCCGTATCCCTCTTCCAAAATCGGTTCTATCCCTCGGATCTTAAAAATTCTTTTTTTGTTAGAAAGCTATGACCTCAGAGACCCAACTTTCATACTTTTTGTCCGTCTGTCTGTACGTCCGGACGGACATAAATCTACTATCTTTCGGCGAATTTCCCATTGAATTAGCATTGAAATTCAATTTTGAGTCATTTAAATCACTGTTGCCAAATCAACAATGGCATGAGAAACTTTATTTATTTAAACATATTTGAAGCAAAATAATATTTTCATGAATCAGTTTGGAATGACGTCATAAAATGTAGCACAATTTGATTCTTTGATTATTCATTATTTATCTACCAAACAAGCGGCAAGGCATACTTTTTCATGCAATTATGCTTAGTTT
The DNA here is from genome assembly GCA_019343175.1 of Oedothorax gibbosus. NCBI lineage: Eukaryota > Metazoa > Arthropoda > Arachnida > Araneae > Linyphiidae > Oedothorax > Oedothorax gibbosus. The sequence goes on from CM033271.1 coordinate 12,398,946, forward strand.
TAATTTACATTTCTTATTAGCCTACTTTTCTTTTTTTAATTCGAAAGAATTAAAAAAATGAAAAAGTAGGTATTGACATGCGGTCGATGTCCGTCTGTCCGTCTGTCTGTCTGTCCGTCTGTCCGTCTGTCCGTCCGTACCCCCCTTCCAAAATCGGTTCTAATCATCGGATCTTAAAAATTCTTTTTTTGTTAGAAAGCTATAACCTCAGATACCCAACTTTCATACTTTTTGTCCGTCTGTCTGTACGTCCGGACGGACATAAATCTACTATCTGTCGCCGAATTTCCCATTGAATTAGCATTGAAATTCAATTTTGAGTCATTTAAATCACTGTAGGTATTGAAATGCGGTTGATGTCCAACTGTCTGTCTGTCCATCTGTCTGTCTGTTCGTATGTCTGTCTGTTCGTTTGTCTGTCCGTCTGTCTGTCCGCCTGTCTGTCCGTTTGTCTGTCTGTCTGTACCCCCCTTCCAAAATCGGTTCTAATCATCGGATCTTAAAAATTCTTTTTTTGTTAGAAAGCTATGACCTCAGATACCCAACTTTCATACTTTTTGTCCGTCTGTCTGTACGTACGGACGGACATAAATCTACTATCTGTCGGCGAATTTCCCATTGAATTAGCATTGAAATTCAATTTTGAGTCATTTAAATCACTGTAGGTATTGAAATGCGGTTGATGTCCACTGTATGTCTGTCCATCTGTCGTCTTCTGATCGTATGTCTGTCCGTCTGTGTCTGTCCGCCTGTCTGTCCGTTGTCTGTCTGTCTGTACCCCCCTTCCAAAATCGGTTCTAATCATCGGATCTTAAAAATTCTTTTTTTGTTAGAAAGCTATGACCTGAGATACCCAACTTTCATACTTTTTGTCCGTCTGTCTGTCTGTACGTCCGGACGGACAGAAATCTACTATCTGTCGGCGAATTTCCCATTGAATTAGCATTGAAATTCAATTTTGAGTCATTTAAATCACTGTTGCCAAATCAACAATGGCATGAGAAACTTTATTTATTTAAACATATTTGAAGCAAAATAATATTTTCATGAATCAGTTTGGAATGACGTCATAAAATGTAGCACAATTTGATTCCTTGATTATTCATTAACTATCTAACAAGAAAGCGGCAAGGCATACTTTTGCATACAATTATGCTAAGTTTTTAATTTACATTTCTTATTTTTAAATGCAGTTTGGAGTTTCATTACTTTTGTTATTAATAAATATTTAATTATTCCTCGAACTACAAATAAATCGCGAGCAGACGATAAATAATGTTTAATTGATTTGCGAAATAATATTAAGGAAAATAGTTGATTTTGGCTTTTAGAAGTTTAAATTATTAGCTGGATGCTGTGTTTCGATTTTTTTTCTAATATGTATAAATCTAGTGTAGAAACGGCTGTTGATGATATTTACTGTTAGAAACCTAGTTTTTTCCCGATTAGAACTTCAGTAAGTATTTAAGTAACAGGAAAGTAGGCTATTTTAGTTCTTTATGAACTTCTTGTTTTTTAATGCAGTTCGGAGTAGTTTCATTACTTTTGTTATTAATAAATATTTAATTATTCTTCGAACTACAAATAAATCACGAGCAGATGATAAATAATATTTAATTAATTTGCGAAAGAATATTAAGGAAAATAGTTGATTTTGGCTTTTAGAAGTTTAAATTATAGCTGGGTGCTGTGTTTCGATTTTTTTTCTAATGTGTATAAATCTAGTGTAGAAACGGCTGTTGATGATATTTACTTTAGGAACCTAGTTTTTTTTCCCGATTAGAACTTCAGTAAGTATTTAAGTAACAGGAAAGTAGGCTATTTTAGTTCTTTATGAACTTCTTGTTTTTATTTTGTAATAATTTCAGATTCCGTCTTACCTATTTAAAATAATACTGAATCATTAAAATGTATTCGATACTAATTTGAAAGGTAAAAGTGGTTTTGCCAAAATGGCTTTGCCTGTCTCTCTGTTTTTTACCAGTCACCCATATTTAATTGCTTAAGCGCAACTATTAAAATAAAAATAAATGTTTTCTATAACATAACGATACTATATATCATATTGAAATACTCCAACTCTAAGTTATTCTTTAACTCAATAAAAATAATTAATATATCTTTTGGCATATTAATTTAAATTTATCAGAACACTTTTCGAGACAAGAAAAAAAGTTCTACTTTGTAAAATGAAAGATTTCCCTAAGTGAGTGGTGCTGCTATCTGCATTCGCAAGCTGATACTGCTAGTTTATCTTCTCACACGACTAAAAGATCGCGTTGTCGTACATTTTAATTACAGTCCTATATTAGAGCTTTTTATTATTAACAGCTTTTACAAAGTATAGTTTAGTCAATATGTAATGCAAAGGAATAGACGGAACCATAATTTTTATTTTCTTATTATATTTTTCAATGAATATCCTTTACAGAGGATTTAACTTATATTTTGAAACTTCCTTTTATTTACGAAATTATTTCTTTATGAAACTAATTTGTTATGTAGTTTATGTGTTACATTTGAAACCTATATTAGCACAGAAACCATCATAAAATTTAATGTTGCTATTTCCTATTCTCTAAAAAAATGACAAGGAGCCATTAATAGAAGCTCTAAAATCCAATTGTTTTTCACATTTAAAGCACAAATAATATCATCCACCAACACTTCAAAACCCATTCTACAGTTTCATAAGACAATTACACCAAAAGAATAGAGTCATTAAGGGATGAAAAAAATCAATGAACGGTCTTCAAACACAATGACAAAACGTCAGATCGTGCCTTTTCAATAAACTTCAACATCGCCAGTCAAACGGCCTTCCCTGTCACCATTCGGGGAAGAAAGTATGTTATTTCGGCAAACTTAATGACAGCGAAATTGATTTTTGCAGAATATTCACTGTGAACACAGTACAAGAGGTGTCGGCAAGTCGTGATCATAAACGTGTTAATGCCCACCGAAAAGTATAGTTATTAAGAAGGTAGTGAATGGTTGAACGGGGATTAATAGTTTTGGTTTGATGGTGCAGTGAGGTTTTATCAGCTGCCTCTTTTACCACCGGTTTTATTTCATTTGGAAAGTTTTGTTTTGTACTTAACCTTTTTTTTAAGTATCATTATGGGTTTTTTTCTAAACGGGGTTGCTTTTTTTGTCGGATCAAGCCTTTTGCAGACTCGGCATATGTCCCAGAGCTGAGAGGCATTTTTTAATGGTACCATCTAGGCAGGTGGCTCTCACGACCAATATTTGAAGCTTAAATTATAATGACTCTGAGCTTTCTGTGAATTTTGAAGTATGAAGAGATTTAATTTTGCCGAGGGAACCCAAATGGGTACTCAAAGGGTCTTGTAAATGCTGCATTATCATATGACATGCGGCCGACGATTTTGTCATCCTGAAAATCCCACGACTCGGGGCTCGACCCTGCAATCTTGGGCTTATGAGGCGGACAAGTAAAAGTATCATCATATAAGCCGCTTATGGCTGACCCTGCCATTCATCAAAAAATTTAGTATGAAATATACTTTGTAGTGTGGTTTCAATGATGTTTTGTATTTTTTTTATCTGATTGTCTTGAAGTATATAAACATTATTTTGCAAATCAATTTACTTCAATAACTCCGTACTGAAATTGTATTATTCGATTAGTATTTCCCTAACACAAAATATATTATTATTATTCGGTATTTTGTTCTTCAATTGTGTGATTAATGTTATACAAATCGCTAAATCTAAAAAGATCTCCTTATGGAAGATTTCTTTATAGGCTTTTTCTTTTTACAAATATCTTGAAATAAAAGAGCTTAGTAGAAAACTCTCGATATCATTATTAATATGTTTATCTATTTACAATTTGCAATTCCTTATAAGTTCCTATTTTAATCTTCACTTTCATTTATTACCATGTACTTTTAAATTAAAGTTTTGTAAATTTCACAGGTGGTAATGGGCACATTACAAGACACCCGTGAACTGTTGCTGGCCGTAAACCTCCAAGTACACCACTTCATCACGGAATACGGCCACAGCCAAGAATACAAAGACTGCTCGCTCAAGGAGGACGTCACCGAATTGTACCAGAAATGGGAAGATGTCTACGAGAAGTGAGTATACACGGATTGTAACAACGATACTTTTGAAAAACATGCAGCACGATGCATATTAAGTACCCATTGCTATGTTATTAGTAGGCGATAAAAATGTACCAAAGAATTTTTAAAAAATTGCAATGATATATGCGTATTCCCGGTCTAAATAATAACAATATATAAATTTTACAATTGAGTACGCAACTGAGTTCGTATTAGACATTTACGATGCTTGAAAGATATGAACGTTGGTCTCATTCTTTTTTTTACTAATTTACTATCAATAAATGAAATGGATTTTATTAATCCCCATATACGACAATAGATGATACTCGAAGTATAGCATTTTTTTAATTCACGCATAAAATGCATTTTATATTAACTTATACAGCAGGAACGAAGCTGTTTGAATTTATTTTTCAAAAACAAATTGTGTTTTTCTGAAAGAATTTGCAGCCATATAGATTTATTAAAAATCCCATTCTGATAATTTTACTCTACAGGTCCAAAGATACACAAACCCTTTAACCACACCATTTAAAACCTTACGAAAATCGAAACCTCAAATCAGACCTAATTAAATCTGTCCATTTATAGGCTTCGGAAAGACGTAGTCTATTTCTATTTCGCCTCAAAGATCATGTCTCAGTTCGATACTCAGAAGACCACGCCAAATCAAGTCCGATCGCCAAGCACTGCCAGCCGCCCTAAACTTTGTCAAAAACAAATCGGTATTCACGTAACGAACTCAAACGAATTGGCGGCAAACCGATCCAGGTATATTTTGATTTCATTATATTACGTCTTCATTTCAGACTTAGCCTTTAACGGGCTTCGATCAATCGGTAGGTACGGGGTACGAATTTGAAATACTTTCTGTGGTGTGGTGTTAAAGACGGAGTGATGTTTATTTCACGTTTGTTCTTATACTAACGCAAAAGAGTCCCTTCATAGGCTAAGAAAATTAACTTAGACTCTAAAAAAAACAATGTCAACTAACCATTCTTAAAGTTTAAAAATTCATATTCCTTGATAAATTGGCGTTCTTGTCCTAACTATAGTACTATTCTAGTACGTTTTTTTTTTTAAAACTGTTGTAGATATTAAGGCAATGTAAAGTTTATTTTGTTAAAACTTTAAAATCATATGGGTATTATACAATTCGTAACGCTTTTGATCAACTATTCCTTGCCTTTTAAGTTAAGTTAGTTTGAATTATCGTCGCACTAGAGCTACACAAGGGCTATTGGCGACAGGCGTCGTAATTTAGCCACCACTCTTGCCCTTTAAAATAGCTTTAACAATGCTTACAGTGTTGAGTTTTTAACATTTGTAGGTCGGTTGATAAGATTACTATTTCTTTGAACCTAAGAGTATTTTTGGATTAGATTATTTATTATACAAATGGGGTAAGATGGAGCATAGAGTAATTGAAGAGCTTAGTGGAAAAAACGTGCTCAGTGACATTTTTGAAAAAATTTAGATTTTTGTGTCAATAAAGATATTATTCCCTCCTTTAAAGATAACAAGATTCCCCCTTTATTTACAAACTATAACTTAAGTATATTTATCAAATTTTGTAAGTGCCTTTTTTGACGTATCTATGCGCAAACGAAAAATTTTAAAGCTCATTTCCTCGTTTCCACCTTTTTGTCCCTTAGCACGTTCTTCCGCCTAAGCTCTTCAGTTAAGTCTCTGTAAGAATTACTGTTTTCGCTTGTGATGCAAGTTATTTAACAAGAATTTAGTCTTCATTTTACAAGCAATATTCGTTCAAAAATTCCTCCATACTCGACCTAACGGAAATAAATAAAAGACCAATCGCTGAAAAGAACTCAACTTTTCCATACTCACAGGCGAGAAAGTAAAATTCTGAGCACGGACCCTTATTAGGGATTCATCAAAGTTGCTGTTACAGCGGCTACTTTCAGGAAACTATCATTTACCCCATCATTGTTGTAAAAGCCGTAATAATAATTACTAATTGCCGTTTAATTATTAACATAACTTCGGGTAGGCTTTAATGGGTCGATTACTTCGTTTCCGTTTGATTTTGTAAAGACTTCTTCTTTAATTATTGGAAAATAATAGTTACATCTATTTGGCAGATCGATAAAAAAACTTATTAGAAATATGATCATGTCCCAGAAACTGTTTATGCTGGGAAAGTAGTCTCAAATATGTTTTAAAGAAATAATGTTTCATGATTGTATAATTCTAACAAACTTCTGTTGTAACAAAGGACGATTTTTAAAAATACTTTCTAATTAGTCACTTGATAGATCTTTATGTATTGGGATAATTATAAACAATACATTTGGTATAATTTAATGTTTGGTATATTATTTTTATATTCATTTTTAATGTTTAACTCTTTATTAGAATAACTTTACTGGTAATGCCTTTATGAGCAACAGGTTTTTCATTTTCAAATTTAAGAAAAAAATACTTTTATATTTTCTTTTTAATGTATTTTAACTTTTGATCTGAGGACTGTACTGTATTAAATCTGACTGACACCATTGAAACGTTAAAACATTAAAGGGGAATGAGCACACTAGACCGCGGGTCTCCAAACTCAAGTGCCTCAGTGTTAATCCAATGGGAAAAAAACTATTTTCTCTGCCACATTTCTCCGGCTGTTTTGAATATTTTTACAAAAGGTTTTTTTTTTAATAATAAATGTAGATAACTTACCGGTCTCTATCTTCCCACTTTTTAAAATTGCTTCGAATATTTTGTGTAAAATTATTTATTGAAAATTTTAAAAAAATATTCGAACCAATTTCAAAAAGTGGTATTGTCGGCACCTGTAAGTCAGCTACATTTCACATAAAAAAATCCGTTTATAAAAATATCCAATACAGACGGAGAAATGTGGCAGAGAATTTTTTTTCTCCATAAGGCTACGTCCTGACTACGCCACTTTTGCCACAAAGGCAACAAAAGCAACAAAAACCGGTCAACAACCACCGCCATTTGTACATGCATGCGTCAACGAAAACATTGACGCACGGTTACTGCACCTCAACTGTGACGCACGGTGTTTTAGCTTATTAACGCATGCGTCAAATGTCTACGAGAATACTTTGATTCGGTGTGTCTTGCGCTATGGTAACTTGAGAGAGAAAAACCGAATTTATCATTTGGAACTTTTCAAATAACCAAATCGGAAGCCAAAAAAGCAATTAAAATTCCACTCTCGCCAAGTAACCCTGAAAAAAGTTGCAAGTAAAGAGATCCAACAAATTTGGCAACTTTTGCAACTTGTGCATTTAAAGCCATGTTAACTTGTTGTAGGGTTGCTATTGTCAAAAAAAAATAATAAAAAAGGTAATTGAAGTAGAAGTACATAAACTACTTTTCAATCAATTGAATTAAAATTAAATTTTCAAGACTGTAAAATTTCTGCATTTAGTTTGGGATTTGTGCAAAGTATCTTTGCTTGTGTTTTATTAATCCTTTTTTTTAAACTTATGCGTGACTTAAATGTTATTTTGTCAACAGCGGAGTTTTAAAATAATATTTAAAATTAGGTGGACAAATTTAGATTTTGATATTTTGAAACATTTATTGATGATATTTTTTTTAATATATAGAGATTAGGTTTCATTTTATTAGCATTAATATTTTTATGACAATGTAGTAGGGGTACTTTAAGTATATTTTTAGAAATCAATTTAATACACAATAATATAATATTGTTGGTATAATATTATTAATTATAATATTATTGGTATAATATTATTGGTTATAATATTATTGGTATAAATTATTAGCAAACTTATTTAGTAGTAAAGATTATTTATTTTTATTTATTTATTTATTTATTTATTTATTTATTAAAATATCATTTATATAATATTTTGAATTATTGTCTTTTATTAAAAAAAAATGCAGCACTTTTTTATATGACCTTTATTGATTCTGTGCTTGACTCAAAATGATTTTTTATTTAAAAAATTTAGCTGTAACACGTTCTTTTTATTATAAGGCTTTTCTTTTTTTATATATAGGAAAATTTTAATTTGTTATTTAACTCTTAATATAAAAATATTATGCACAATCACTCTGGCGTAGTGGTCAGCGCTTCTTGCTCTTATTCCGTAAACCCGGGTTCGTATACGGGTCCGGTAGGTCATTAATATACTCAGCTCTTCATTTTGGGCAAACTTTAATTAGTATGAAAAATATAAAAAAATGAATAAAAAAACCTCAAAGTATTTCCAATTCAAATGTAATAAAAGTTAAAAATCTATGTTATTAAAACCAACAATTAAATTTGTTTACACTGAGTTTTAATATTACTAACCAAATTAAATTTTTTCATTTCTATGTTGAAATCGCTAAAGCAAGCGATGAAATATTTTCATCCCATTCTACGTTTCTAGCACAACACCAGCATCGGTTTAAATGTCCAGATAAAAGACATCCAGACGCATGCGTTTAAAAAAAACCTACGATTTGGCGAAAACACCGGCCGGTATTGCATCGCTTGGCGGTTGCCAAGTTTTGTTGCCTTTGTGGCGTTTAGCGTCGTAGTCAGGACATAGCCTTAGATTATTACTGATGCACTTTGCTTTGGAGACCCGCGGTCCAGCGGGCCCATTCCCCCTTAACCCTATCGCTTTTTAAAGTCGCGCAGACGCCCGTGCGCAGACTACTTGGCCGACGTGCGAACCATGTCGAATTGGAAGATAACACTCGCGACTAGTGAATGTTTCGGGCGCTTACCGTATTGTGAATACCTACTCTTGGCAAGCCTGCCGTAATGATAGGGTTTTTGTCTTTTTGAGAGGGTATTTTGGGGGCTCAGGCGCATTTTGTACCTACCCCAAATCATTGAAGTGATGCGGCGGTAGGAGCCACCCTCAACACCGAGCCGAAGAGTCCATTGTTCCTCATGCGGCACAGAATAAGGCAGCACTACTACCACGCTTCTCTCGTTCAAGTCTACTACGCGACTTCCTTGTTTTGAGTCTACAACACATTTTCCTTGTATGAGAGCAACGCGATAGAGAGCAGCACTTCTGACCGTAAGTGGCTTCTTCTAATTTTAGAGACAGAGGCCAAACAAAAGATCAAAGAATTACCTTGTTACCCCCAGAGGTATTGATTTGGTATTTGAACTAGGAGGACTTTATGACCACTGACATGCACTAGTCACCATTAGTGTACACAGGGTTCTTCGTCCGGCTTGGCTCGAACTCGTAACCTAAGGGTTGTCACTCCAACACACTACCAACCAGGCTATCCCGCCCTTCCCGATAGGGTTAAATATTTTGACCTCCGATTTGTCAGTTCTGATAAACGAAAATATCCTGTATCGCTACCACAAACAACCCATTAAAAACCTTAAAAATATTCACAAACCCTTATTACACAAACAATACATCTAACTCAAACTGACAACCCCGCACCCCATTCCCTTAAAAAAATTACCCTTGACAGCTTATTACAGTGCGGTAAACAAAACTGTCCCTGTACGGATATGATATAATAACGTCTCCCTATTGAAACAAAAGATGAAAATATAAACGCTTTCAAAATTCGATCTCCAGATGCGACAAAATTGGCGCGTGATTTGGTTGGCCAAATGGTTGGCGTAGCTTTAGAGACAGGACGTGATCGGCATGGAATTGACGATCTTTATTTTTGGCTTCCGTTAGAAGGTATTACGCTTTTGTGGATTCTGTTTTCTTCACCTTTTGGAATTTGTGTAAGGTTTCGGGTGCTTGTATCGGGTTTAGCTGGTAATTGTGTTTTGACCTGGGGAGATAGTTTCTTACATGGGAGTTTGAATTAACACTTTGAAGGTGGATGTAACAGAAATTTTTATACAGAAAAGCTCTTTTTACCTAAAAGAATTTTATAAATTAAAATACATGTACTGAACACGAATTAGAAATGATATAAATTTATAATTTTATTCAAAATAAGATTATTTTCAACCTTTTTATTATTACATGTATTACTCAGAGAATAGTATTACTGGAAAAGTTGAAAGTCACAGCCCATGAAAGCTGCAATAAAAGGTTATTGATAAAGGATTTTTTTCCAAATTTTTCGTTTTGAGTAACTTATTTTTTAGAATAGTTGATATAGCAGTGATGATATGATCTATGTCACGAAAAATTTCAAAACTAGATTGGCAACTCATATGAAATATGTTTTTAAATTTGTGAGCTATAATTCTGGGTTCGATAAATAGGGTAAAGCAGAAGAAATTAGTATTAAGTCATGCAAAAATTGGTTACCAATTTATAAAAACAACGCATTTTGAATAATTAAAGTTCTTAAATAAACATGTAGGATTAAACTAATTATACCTGTCTGGAGCAAAGGAGTTAGGAAGCAATTTCCCAATAATTTTTTTATATATATTTAATTTTTTTTAAATTTATGTGACAGGTTTTTTTTAACTTAAGTATTTTCACATTCAACTCGGATCATACCAGGAAATCTCGAAGGAAAAAAAAACAGCCATCTCACACCAACTTCTGATTTTGGCGGTTAAAAAAAAGGAAAGGTCTGATCAGCTTTCGAAGCACGTGCTAAAAGATTCGAACGTCCCCCTTCCGGCCGGATTAAAGATCGTTTGACGAAATGGGATTGGGGCAAACGTTAATAGAAGGGGGAGAGGGCATGAGCATCTGTCGCACTGTGTGACATCCGTTTCTTTGCAATTAATGTGGCTGGATAGCTAGATTTGGACTGACAAAGCTGTAATTGGCATTAAAAAATTTTAAGTGATATTTGTTTAGAAATACAGATCACACTCTCTAAATCAAACTGCGCTAATTCGAATGCTTTATCTGCATACCGAAGGTGATGGTTGATGTTTTGTCTACTTGATAGACCGTCTGATGCAAGTGCGATCTATGGTCCGAGATTAATTAAGCTCTCTCTCTCTATTCGAAAAGGTTTGTGAAAAAAATCACTCCCTTTATATTTCAATTGTCTTTGCTCTTGGGCATACTGTCCAAGAACCAATAACATGAAATGTCCTATTCCTATTCCTGGTATATGGGTAGAATGTGAAATTGTCTTATGTAAAATGAATTTCAGGGCGACGATTCAAAGGCTACCAAGCCTCCCTTGACAATCAATGTTTTGCTGGTAATACTTCGGATTACCGAGCGAGTACTGTATTATCTATCAAAGGGTTAATGACCAAAGGGCTAACATTAACCCGTATAACTAAACAAAACTAGGAAAGAGAGAGAGAGAGCATCCCTTTGTTTGATTGAGCGCTCAGATATACAATATAACGGAACTTTTTCCTACATATATAAAAGTGAATCGGTAAACATAGGTAACTACATACGGGTAAATAAAACTTAAATTCTTTTCCCTGTGTGCAACTTATGAAAAATCTACAGTTATGTTTGAATTTCGGAGAATTGTGCTTATTGTACTTAGGGCAACTTTCTGTAACTTACAACGTTTTAATTTCACAATAACTAGTAGAAAAACTAAAAAGCTTAACCTTAGAGCTTAAAATCGAAACAATATAAAATAAATTTGTTTCATTTAAATATTTTTAGTAAAAATATTTTTATTATCCAGAATATGTTGAAATTTTTGTGTGTATATTCTTCAGTTTCTATTAATTCCGGTATGGAGGCATTTACTTTTAGTTGGAAGCGTCTATAGTCCATAAATATTTTTCCTGAAAATATCAAATACAGCCATTACAAATGAACACAACGAGATACAGAAAGACGATTTTATCTTTTCTAAAGAGACTTTTTTTTCTTTCCCGGCGCCTATTTTTCTAGAGAAAGAGGTTGTCCTAATTGTGGTATAACTGTAGTTGATGATGTTTTAAATTTACTCATGAATTAAATTACCAATATTAGTTGGTTAGAGGGGATATTGCGAAATTTTAGAGAAGGTTTTCTAGAAATTATAGTGGTAGGGTTGTTATTTTTGGTGCAGGACATTTAAACTATACTTTTTATCCTATGATGCTTTTTAAAAACTCGTTATGCGTAATTACATATAATTAGCGTAAATTACATATTTTTATGACTTTTGAAATTGTAAATAATGTATTCGGTATTTCTCTGAATGAAATTTCTAGAAATATTGGGAATTAAAAGTTTATGGAATATTAGGTGGATTTTACAAATTGCATCATAGTTTCTGTAATAAGCATAATTTCCATGTAGGAATTTAGCACAAATATGTTTGAAAATAAAATTACCACTTTAATAATTTGTCTGCCTAAAGTAAATTTTATTCTTCAATTTAGTTAATGTCACAACATGTGATTTTAATTTGAGGTTTTTATCGGCAGATTTTTTTAAGAGTTTTAAATTGTGTTGCAAAATGATTTAAAATTGTACTTTTGTTTTAGGAATGGAAATCAATTAACTAAAATGGAAACTTTGAGCTCCAAATACAGACTGTTCCGCGATAAACTTAAAATCTTCGTATCGAAAGCCGACGAAATAGAAAATATTTATTTAAATGAAGGAAGCGCCTGTGATAAAAGTAGTAATTCTGTAAGTATAAATGTATTTTATTTATAAACACATTTTTAATGTATGGTGAAATGAACGAGAGCATTCAATTACAATTGAAGCACGTTTATAGTGTTTGCTCTGCATATATGAAGGGAATTCTTAAAAACTTACGGTCATAAATAATTTACTAAAAATGAAAATGTAACTTTAATAAATTCATTCTTATTTAAATTTGAGAATTTTGACAGAACTACCAAGTTTCATCAGGGATGAAATTCAAACATGAAGTGCCTTATTCCATTTACAAATCCTTATTCATTATTACGTTATTATTTTTAAATATAAATCTTGCCTTATTTGCTAAAATCCAAAATTTTGAAACATTGAAACTTTTTATCTAATCAATGATTCATAATAATGCGAGCCTTGTAATTTTAAAGGAAAACTATTCCTGTTAAACATTTCGTTTCAAAGAAAAATTTCACTAAAAAAACTATACAACATGCTATCCCCAAATTATGTCTTTTGAAATCGATCTGTTATATTTGCTTAAGCAAGGTAATGATATTATTTGCAGATACTTCTTCCGGTCAAATTCGACAGACTCTGTTAAGTTGGTATAATGAAATTAATGCTCTCCCTGACTCAAAAGTAACCTAATTCGAGTAAGCCTTAGTATAATGTTTTTGACACTATTTATATCCAGCATTTGGAGTTACACCAGACTCTGCAAAACAACCTTAATGACCTGATGCACAGTGCAGATGCTCTGAAGAGTGACTCCATCGGGACACCATTGTGGAAATCCATCAAGCTGGATCTGAAGGATGCGGAACAGAGAATCAAAAGCAACAAACGCACACTCAACTTTTCAAGAAAGTAAGTGGAACGTTATAATAACTGCCATTTTTAATATTCTAATAAAATATTTTTCAGTTACTAAGTTTTTGGTTAGCTAGTGTATGCTATCGTTTAAGCCCCGTAGTTTTATGTTAGTTATATGTTTAGACATATTCAGAACTTATTTCACTGAAAGTTCAAAAGGTATCAACTTCACGAGACATTTTTGGTATTATCAATATTGGTATCAAAGTAACTGAATATTGGTATCAAAGTAACTTGTACTATCAACAAGTTATAGCAGTTTTGAACTTCTACTTAATAAAATTCAATAAATTTTTAATACATATAGAGGAGGGATTTTTAAACAAAGTATGTAACCAAAGTTGGCACACGTGATTATACACAGAAAAAAGTTCAGAACACTGGTCAATGCAAAAATTTAAATAATTTGTTCATTGAATGCAAAAGAGTTATCTTTCTTGAATTCATCCTTAGTGTACTGAACCCCACCCACAGAAGGAAACTTCGAAATAAAATTATCTGACAAAACAACATGAAAACCCTGACCAATTTGTTTGTATATCCAGCAAAACACAAAACCTCGGGAATAAATTAGACATAACCCCAGCAACAAAAAACCAGCAACACCTAGCGCGTTACATACACACACATAATAGCGTTATTTTCCGGCCCATATGCATAATACCGCCATATCGGGGCCTATTACTGCCCGGCTAAAGCACCCTATTAGGTTATTTATTGTTTTTACGGGGGTTTTGCCTTTTATTTACACATACAGGGGAGGCAGTATTAAGGGGTCTTTAAGGGGGGGAGTCGAAGTTTATTTATTGCGAATTGAGATCCCGAAGTGACAAAATAATAGCTGTGGCGACTCTGGTGGGCCTGTTAAAAGATGTCCTATGTTCGGCGTGTATGATCTCTGTCAATAATACAGTTGGGATATCTGTCTGTATGGGCTGATATCACGCGAATTGGACATGATTTTTTGGGTCTTTTCATGAGTAAATGTGTTGTTATGCGCATTAAATGGCGAGATTTTATGTTTTAATTAGAGGTTAGTTTCTGTTTTAATGCATGTCGAGTTCTACCTATGTTAAGTAGTTAAGTTCAGATGCGTTACCGAAGTTGACATCCTGGCTAATTTTAACTGCTGTAAGTGTTTTAGCACGTTTAATTAGATATTTGGAAGTCCATTTAACAGTAGACGATGCTTTTTGGAAACATAAAACATTATATTTTTTGTAGGATTTTAGCTTTCTCTAAAATGTTAATGTTTTTTTGAATGCTATAGCTCATGCTGGAAAACTGCAAAAACAAAGTATTTATAGATTGTAAATATAAGTTTTGCTGCCTCAGAATAAATTAAAATATTTTTTATTTCTAAAGTTTGAAAACTTATTGTATGAATTTGCTATACAGTTTACTCAATATTTCTTGGTGCTGGTTAAATATTGATGCACATTCCGTTAGAGCAACCAATAATAACCTTGCTTCATAATTCAGTAAGATTAAAACTACTTAGCCACACTTTCGCAATCAGGAATTCCTCATTAGATAAATTACTGACATTTCCACGGAACTTGTACACTTATATCTCATTACACAAAACTCGCATTTTGCAAGTAAAAAAAAATGAAAGGTACTCCAAAGGGGCCTAAAAGAACCAACCTTGAAAAGGTCGCCAGGTCCAATACCTCGAACACGGCCCCTACAATTTTTTTCTTATTTTGTCTCCATTATACCTACCTTTTAGTATAAAAAAGACTGATGTCCATCGTAATTAAATACTACTTCGGTCCTTTTTCGATTGTGCCGCAGATATACCTCTATCAGAGAGTCTTCCTCCAATTATAATTAAAGTGGATAGTTGATAAAAATGTTGTAGTTTGTGCTCGCAGAAGGGAAAATTAGGGCACGGGCCGACTTAGGGTCTCCTTTTCTTTTTGCTTAGTCCGCGAACGGTATAATTATTCGCCGTATTCCTTGATGGCATAATATGAATTATTGGCGTGATACCGTGTCGTAATCTCGTGTTAACTGTTACTTTTATAAAAGCTCGAGGGTATGTCATTTAGGAACGGAAAAAAAACGTTATTGTTTACTGCGAAAGCGTGATTTCGAAGCGATCGATCAAAATATGTAAAAATCTCTTTGACGGTAGTCTTTTTTGTGAAAGTTTTAACCTCATATTAAGATGCGCTGATCCTATTTTAATCGCAGTGGATCTTAAGAAACTGCAAATAATGCTCATTTTCTGTAATCGATTATTTTTAAAAGTTGAATCACACCTTGATCTGTTATTCAAAATAATTACAGGTTATATCATTTAAGGAACTCGTATAAATTAAACTTAAAAACATGTTTTTTTGTTCATATCAAACTCTGTTTTCGGTTTTAAACCGACAGAAGTATGTTTTTGTAAACTAATAATTGGTAGTAATTTTTCCACTAGACTAAATTAGTTCAGCTTTTTTGTACTTTCACCAAATGTTATGCAGAATTATTTTGCTTCGAATTTCAGAGTGATTAATGTCTTAACAAACTAATAAAAGCGAATAATTAAAGCCTTCCCCATACATTATTCTTAATGAAGTATAAAGATAAATAGCTATTTAAATATATGTTTATACCTTTTAATATATTCCAACTTCGCATAGCCTTGCAATACCGACAGGTGATGTGACAAAAAAAAATACCCATACATAATCCCAAACAAAATTAATATCTTTCATCCTAAGGGATTCCCAACGCTTCCATTTTTGAAAAAAAAATCGTCTTCAAGGTCATATTCGTTCCAATCGGTTAGGACACACCTTACCTAGACAGTGTATGGAAATGAAGTTTCTTATAATAATGACGATGGCGAAGATTCAGGTGTTGTGATTTATTATTAGGGTTGTCCAGAGGCCTTTTTTGAAATTCGTTGTAGAATTAATTTGTCGTTTCTCTTTTGGGTTATTTATGAAGTTCATCCGGCATGTATTGATGGTTATAAAATATTTCAGGCTAGGGCTATTAATATTATTGATAAAATATTTTTGGTGCAGTGCATGTTTTGGTTATTGTAATTCAGTTACTAGATCATCGTATAATAGCATTTTATTTGGACAATCAAGATTCAGTATAAGTTTTAATGTAAATGATACTGACTCCCCAAAATGTGATTATCCGATATTCTATATAACTCAGTGATTGAGAAATAAACTACGTAGATTTACTTATTAGCTTGAAGGTACTCAAACACGAAACACTACTTAAAGTAACTCGGATAATAACTATTAAAAATTTCCAAAAAATGACGGTTCGTTTTGCTTCAAGAAAAATTAATTAGGGTTATTATTAGGGTAATAACCCTAATAATAAGGACTCCTAAAAAAATTTGAATGATTCTTTTTAGCACAAAATTTGTCCAGTTTTTAAGTAGAAAATTAACGGGTTTTATTTGGAAATCGAAGACATTGATAGTAATTTGACGATTTTCAAGCGGAATTGCACCTAAGTTTAGTAAATTCAATTAAAGCAATGTATTTTCTATCAAATACACACAACATCAGCTCACAGGTGTAAACACCAGAAACCTCATCACGATTATCACTTCAAATCACATTGCGTGCCAACTTCTTTTCAATCTCCCCTCCCCAAGAAAGAAACTCTTGAAAAAAACTTAGTCATTTCATACGATGTGTCTTTTCCGTGTATTTAAGTCTTTTAGCCACGAAGTCAACGTGCGCCAGTTATTACCTCAACTTTTTCGCCTATCATTACGAGGCTCAACTTTGCTCCAGGGGACACCAATCCATCAAAAGAGGGGTGCAATCGGTCTAAATGGAAAGGGATTTCTGTAATGTGGGGTCCTGTTATATCTTTTGGAGATTAAAGCGGCTTTTTTTCTCTATTTTATTAGTTACAGATATCTCGATGTATATTTAGTAAAAGGTAACGTTTTTGTAGAAGTTGTTTTATGTTAAGGGCTTTTTTTGTCTTTTCAAAATGGTAAAAGTAGTTGAACTGGTTGCTCTGAATCTTTCGAAGTGTTTCGTGCAGACTGTTTTATGTATCTTGAAACAGTTTCCTTTTGCATTAAAGAGAAACGCATATCCTTATACGTGATTATTGTTTGAAAAGTTTAGGGACTCGATTTTTTTAGAGGCCTACTTTTACCTAGTGCTAAATGTCAGACTCTTTTAACTTTAGTATTTAGTATTTATATTTTATTTAAATCGAAAGCTTTACTTCCAATAAAACGTTAAATTTTTTAAAGGCTCTTTTGATGAATTCAGATATTAAAGGTTTTATAATTAATACTATTAAAATAACACAAAATTCAACTTTCTAACCAAAAATTATCTTTCCCAAAGTTGCTGCTCAGTCGCGAATTATCACAAAATATATTTATACTGTTTTAAAAATAAATCCATTCTTGGTCTCGTGTTTTAAGACCACTTGCCGAAAATTTTTCTTGCGCTAATAAAATTTATCTTGTGGCAAGTACTTCAACCAGGCAACTGAAATTTTAGCTCAATATAGGTATCGGAAAATTCTATAAAGTTTGTTTCATTATATACTAAAAATGGAGAGCACACAGATTCTACTTATATGTGGAATTAATTTGACATTGAAGTGTAGTTTTCTTGCTGTAAGTGTTCCTTCACGATATATTCCAATGCTATACATGCGAGTGAACACCACAATCCATACAACCTCGCATCACCATTTACCACAACAAATGCATCAATTCCCCAAACTCCATATATTCCTCCAAAGAAATTAATGAGCCCATGTGGGTAGGGCAGAGAAATTTATTAAAAGCTCCGTTCCTGAAAACTCGGCAACAGTCCCATTCGATGTTTATGTATGTATCTATCAACTACCCGCGGAAAGGGACAAGAGACCCAATGTGGGATGTGCCTTTAAAGGCTCCTTGCTGTTTAATACCTGTTTTAGATCAATTTTTTTCTTTCTTTCGATCGGTAAGGATAATGTAAGGGTGGGTGCGTCCCTGCATACTTTGGTTTGTAAAGTGTGTGTGTTGGTGTGGTATAGATGTAAGTTCAGTTTTTTTGTCTATGAGTAGTACAACGTTTGCATATACATATACTGCTTAACTTAAGTACATGACAAAGGAAAAGTCAAAATAGTTAATATACAGAAATAATCTACATTTAGGTTTTGTAATGTTGGATACGATGCACTTGAACTAGGCTTTCTTCAGGTTTTGGAAACTTTTAGCAACATAATGTATTGCCCAAAGCTCTTAATTAGTTGTTTATTCCAATGTTGGTGGAAAACTTTGATGCTTTCTAAAAAGCGTTTGCTGTGTTATAAAAATTCGAAACGCAAATAAAAAAAAAACCTGGTAAAAAATGTTTCAATAAAATTTAGTTCAAATCATTCAAAAATTGTATTCTTGGGTGTTTTTTTTACATTCTATGCTTGAGCATTCAACCCAAGCAACATCAAGTATTTGAGATAGTTTTAATTAACAAAATTTTAAAAACCTAATTATTCTGCATTAGGTCCTTAGGTCTATCCAAAGAATACATTGTAACTTGAATTTTCAAACATCTTTCTCAAACTCGGCTAACTATGCCTAATAAACGTTTGGCAAACCACCTTTAGAAGCTTAGGGTTTGTCATGATAATGTATACGGATAAAGATTTTTTTCTTCATGTGGAGTGATGTATGGTGTCCGGCCATTAGGCTTGGCTGTGGTCGCTTTTTTGAGAGATACATATTTCTCAAGTACTTTAAAAATCTTTAATCCTGAATAAGCTTCAGATGCAGCCCTGTGTTATGGAAAACAGTGCCACTTCTTTTACAACAGACTAAATTGCCTGGGGATCCAGTCGATTTCTTGTTTTTTCAAGAACATATTGTAACTTGAAAATGTTTTAACAATGTCAATACAGATTTGAACATTGTTTGTAGTGTTGTAAGGTAGTTCGCTTTAAAATAAATTTAGGTATAGAAAGATTTTGTTAGTTACGAAGATTTGTTTAAATGTTTGTTGTGTATGAGTTTAATTAACGTTGCATTAAAGCTGCACCAGGGCTATTGGTGAAGGGCATCATAATTTAGAGCCACAGTCAAGTGACAAGCTGACTCCTGAATAGGTACCCAACGACATCGCACGCGGCGTCGGGAATTTCGAGCATATTTTACATGCAATATCTCTACACGGTTTTTATTCGTCAAACTTTTTGGCTGCACAGACTGTTCATAAGCCAGCAGTTAATTTAGATATGCCCGGGCCGGAACCTGGGATGTTTCGCAAGCAAGGCAAGGGCCTTACCGACTTGGCTCCCCAGCCCTGTTTGTTATGTGCATGGAACAAAAGATAAGTATTAAAATGAGTTTCAGTAAGAAGCATTTCGAGCCATTTTAATAACCCAATTAATAACGACGATTGGTATTAAAAATTTGCCTCGCGTAAATGAGATTTCTGTTTAGGTTTATCTAAATAAACGTAATGTAAGACACAAATACCATAGTACTCACCAATTTATGTTGAATAAATTAAGTTGCACGAAAACAATTGCTTTTCATTTGGAAATAAAAGTGTTAATGGTATTCACATTGTCGTCAATTGTTAACGGGTTAATGCTATCTTGTTTGGCATATATATTTTGGTTATTTTTTTATCAATTATAAGGTGGATTAATTTTGAAACAATACAAGAAAAAGAGAGATAAATAGCAAAAGCATTCAAAATTACATCAATGAAAGGTAATAAGAGA
Organism: Oedothorax gibbosus; assembly: GCA_019343175.1. Taxonomy (NCBI): domain Eukaryota; kingdom Metazoa; phylum Arthropoda; class Arachnida; order Araneae; family Linyphiidae; genus Oedothorax; species Oedothorax gibbosus. Next base: position 12,419,110 of record CM033271.1, read on the forward strand.
TGTCTAAACATACATAAGCATTGAGTTTAACTGTAAAAACATCATTGAACTTTCCGTTACATTTAAAACTCATATAAATATTACATCGCATACATGATATAAATTTGTGTTCGAGTAATGAATGACAAGGCCAAATACAATTAAAACACCACATTAATCCAAAACACCCATCTATATATATAATACTCTTATACGGCACCCAAATTTCCATCTCTGGAATGGCAACAATCAAACTGAACTAAATTACTACTAATTTCAAAATGGCCGACTGAAAACAACAAAAAAAGTGTTTCTTCAGAAATGGCTTGAAATAGGGAAAAATAACTATAAATATGTGATATATCGTATAAATCTCTATAAAGATATAATATTAACCATAAAGATATAGTATTAACCATACAAATCTCTATAATATTCTAATATTCAGTTCTTTCTTAATAACTCTCAGTTAATGTCTTGCTGATCCATCGAACGGTTCCCACGTTTTAATAGGCGTCAATATATTCTTTCCCAGAGAAATTGCAGACGCAGCAGACTTTGTTTTGAATTCTGATCCACTCTTCTCACAACCATTAAAAATAGTTACTTTTTAATTAGACTTAAAGATGTAAGGTTGTGTGTCTTTTTGGCGGGCCGAGCTTCGGCTCCGGACTCTGTCCCGTTAAATACTTTAAATGTTTTCTTTATAATAAAAGATCTTGGACGTCCAAACTACCTTCATAAAAGATCTTGGACGTCCAAACTACCTTCATTTCTGTAGTTAACTAAATAATAAGTATGCTCTCCTGTGAAGTAGATTTTCTATTCTATTTCAAAGTAGGTGTGCCCGTCCTAAACGTGAAAACTAAGTTATTGATTTTACTCAAATGATTAATAAGATCTAATTGTTTTTACAAAAAAACAATTATTAAGGAATCTCCATAAGAAATTTACCCATGCGTATACATATCTAGGGTATGTTTACAATATTAGAGAACAATTGTAATGAATCCAGCATGGAAACAAAAGAAATTATGGTCATTTAAAGAAGAAAATTAATTGTATTAAGATAGTGGGTCTAAAGCGTTGAGGATACATGTTTCATTTATTTCAGAAGTGGATGTTGCTCTTAGACTTGAGTATTTTCGTCAAATAATAACCATTTCTGAATCTTTAGAAGCATTCAAGGTTTTAATTATTTTATTTTAGGGTTACTAAGTGCATGTTTCAAACAAAGAGAAACTGATGTTTGAATTTGGCCGAAATATGTCTTTAAAGAAGATGCTTGCAAAGTTAAAATCACAACGAACAGAAATCATTTGCCAAATTAATAAAAACTTAAAAATAATTTGACATAAAATCCTTTTTCTCAAAACTAAAATTTTCTCGAATGAATAGACAGACGATGCCATCCAAAAATAGACTCAAAACGTAGTATTCAAAAAAGAGCAAAATTAGGAACCTTCACAGTTGTTCTTTTGCTAGTTCAAGCCAATGCGCATCGATGAAAATTATTTTCTTATCTATTAATATCTATTGATTTGAATTCAGTGATTTTTTTTTAAATATTGTAATAGCGATTAAAAGTTACCTTAGAGAATAAGTAAAGTGCCATTGTATATATAAGATAAGTTTGTAAAATAAATTCTATAATACAAACAGGTTTAATAGAACATACAATTTGCTAAATGTTGTACATTATACGATTTACCTATTGACGATACTTGCGTTATATATACAAATGAACTATATTACCAATTTAGGAATATTTGAAAAATTTTGATAAAAAATTGCATGACAATATTTATCAATATTTATATTAGACTACTATTATGCGAGCGATAGCGAGCGATAGATAGCGAGTTGGCGAGCGATAGCGAGAAGGGGGCGTGCCCCCTAGTTCCATGAAAACGTTGGAAAACCTACTAAAAGTGATTCTTATCACAAACCCCAATCCCCCATAAATATCCATCAATTTGTCTCCCTTACTACGAAACAATTTAAATGTTATCAGATTATTACAGGAATCTCCCATAAGAAATGCCTATACCCCCATACCGCGGTATACATGAATGTCTAAGTGGCTTCATGTCTTACCACACCCAATAGACGACACAACTTAGATGAAGGAATCCAAGACATAGGAAAACAAAAGAAATTATGCGCCCATTGTCTGAAAGGCACGTGGAGAAACGCTATTAACTTGTAATTGAAAGATAGGTGGGGCATGCGTAGATACCGTATAGAGGATACTATGTACGGTGGTTTTGTTGTTTAGGTAATTCGAGGGGGAGAGGGGGGGGATAGTGTTGCTTTCTAATATGGACTTGTAGTTTGTTTCGGTACAATTTTTATTTGTATAATGAAGCTTTTTCTAGAGATCTATTAGAATCAGATTAACGGTTTCGTTGAATTCAAATTTTGATTTTTGTGGTCTTACGTTATGTTTCGGGTTGTTTTCATGTTTTTCTAAAACAAAAAGAGTATATAGAAATGTATTTAGTTTGAATGGTTGAAGGTCGTCCTAGTTTTGTAGCAAATATTGGTATTACATTTTTTATTAACCGTTAGAGGAGACTTGCTTGAAAGTATTAATTTATTTACCTTTTCATCAAAGGAACAGAATATATCAATTAAATGTACCAAAGTAATAAAAACTATATAATAAATAATTCTGTTACGTAACATTAAAAAAATTCTCAAAATATTTTATTTACTCAACTCTTAACTACAACTTATTTTTCAGTTCGAATCATCCGAAATCCTCGACAGACGAGGACGACGCCATCCAAAAAATAGACAAAGACGACATCGAAAAGCGCCTGCTATCTCCACACACAGCCAAAAAGGACGCAGCCAAAAAGAGTTCTTCTCGATTTTGGCGAATTCTACGCTTCGCCGTGCCCGTTCAGCTAACGTTGGTGCTGCTATTTTGCTTGGCTTGCTACTTGGAGCCGAACTGCTGCGATCGGATGAACAATTTCACGTTTTCTTTTGCTCCTCATTTGAGATATTCTGGCGGGCCACCGCCTGTGTGATTTGCATATTTCAAGTGATCATTTTCTTTTAATATGAATTGTATATATGCCGTCCAAAAATTAAAAGTTTTACGCTGGTAGAGATAGTTTCAGAGTAAAGTGCCTTAATTTTGTTTTTGTATATAAACGATAATGTTTCGTAAAATAGTTTAAATTTTATAATGGACGAAAAGTTTTGCTTTAATTAGAACCTATTTACAATTTGCTAAAATGTTGTACAGTTAGGCTACGATATTACCTATTTTGATGCAGATAACTTGGTTAATATCATACTTGAAAATGAACTATTACTTTAACCAAGTTATAGGAATATATTATAAAAATTTCAAATGATAGTCAAAATATATGCAATGACAAATATGTATACAGATTATTTTATATTATGTACTACTCAATGCTTATAGAATATTTATTCTAAAAATTATACGTTGCCTTAAAAATGATCCCGGTGAAGAAGTTATAAAAAAAGCGTTAAGAAAAGTTCTTTAATAAAAATGGAAAATAATAGTTCTTATGAACACCTATTTCATTACGTCACAAATTTATTTTACTGAAGCTATTTACTAGAAAAATGTTTTCTGGTAGTTTTAGTATTTAAAAGAGCTTAATTGTAAACTAAAAACATTTATAAACATTCCTCGTGGAATTCAACACATTCCTAGTTTCTGTTAGAAGTTTCAAAAATGCTCAATGACATTAAGATATTTATAATTGATTCCACAACATTGAATAAATTATAAATATGCTTAAAGAATATTGATAAAAATATGACAAAATATGCTGTGCCTAATTATTAAAATAATTAATGCAATAGCAAAAAGTACATAGGTAGAAAATCATTGAAATTTTATAAGTTTTATACACTTAATGTTTTTTTACAATGAAAAGTATCAAACATTCTAACAGAAGAATAACTAATTTTATTATATTTTTCATTTATTTGAATTGAAGCATTTGTACCTTTAAATGTGTTACCTTTAAATTGTAATAATATTTCAGAAAAATAGTTTCAGATTACTCTTTATTTTGCTATTATAATGTATTTCATATATGTTTTATTTAAGGTATTTTATAGAGCAGATTATATACTTAAAAACAGATACAAAGGTATATTGTATTAAATGTGGTCTTTGAAGAAGAAGAAATAACCCACTTTTAAAGGTTTTAGAATTTAGACATTATATAAAAATTGTTTTTTCTTTCCTGTTTCTAGTTAATAATTTTCTTCTATAATATACATTTTTAAAAGGTAAGTGAAATATTTAAATACATAATAAGTGTTGTAATTTTATGCATATTTTTTTTCTATGAAGGAATGTTAAGCATTTTATGTGTATTTTACATAAAAACATCCTTTGATGTAAGTGTGATTATATATTGTGTATATTAATTTCAGTATATAATACTGTAATTATTTTATAAAAACAGCCTTTGATATTATAAGTGCGCTTATATATTGTATATAAATTTCAGTATGTAATACTATAACTATTTTATACAAAGTTTCAATTTGTAAATACTTTTAAACTACGCTGATAAATATAAACTACTTAATAATAGTTTGGAAAATACTGGGTAATAAATAATTACATTTTTATTTCGGGATTAGTAAAAATTTTTAACATCTTTCAAAAACGCAAAAAGGTTTATTTTAAAATAAACAAATGCTTAATAATACCACCTTATTTTTTTATATTGAACTAATAAATTTTATACCTATAAAAAATTTATTTTCTATGAATTAGCCTTTCCCCCTCCCCCATATTTTATTAAATTATTTTTTTTCGATCATCTTGGCTTATTAACTGCATTACTAAATTCTAGTCATTGGCACAATTCATGAATTTATTGCATTTTATTCATTAAACATCTTATATTTTATTTTCATTTATTTCATATACTACTACTACATTTATGTTTATATTTGAGAAGCAGCATTCATCGAAATATTTTCTATGAAGTATTATATTGATGGTCAGAGTGGCTGCTACATTATATTTAGCTAATATTATGTTGTATGTACTTTACAACTATTTTTCATGCTTCTAATACGTTCACTATATGTATAAGTTCGTGTGTAAGTTTTCGTTTTAATAAAGAATCTTTTATAGGATATTAGTTTTATGTATTTTTTCCCACATGTATTTTATCTAGTAAAACACCTCTACCTAAAATTCTACACGAAATTTTTCACAGAGTAATTTTTATTTAGTAGTACTTAATATTATTTAATGACAAGTTTAGAAGAGCTATATAGTTTAAAAATTAATTTTTTTTGAAAAGTTATTTCGCAAAAAATTTCAAGAAAAAAATTTACCAAGATTTATATAGAAAATGTTTGTATAATGGCATAAAAGTTTTGCATCGAAGACGTGCCTATTTGTTTAAGCATAGTAAAAAGGAAGGTAAACTTAATTTGGTATGGTTCATATAAATAAGTTAAGCTTTACAAAAAAAAATTAATAAATTTTAAATAAATAAGTACAAGTAAAAAATTCAAACTATAGTTTTTAGTCGAATTAGCAATTTTTAAATTATAACTCACTAATTTAACATTGTTTAGTAAAAGTAATTCGAATAGAAGTACCATCTTTTAAAACACTTGCTCTACAATCGTGTCTCGTGATACTTTTAGGCAGTAAAAACTAAAGTTTATTTTCATTTACAGATTACAAACCACTAGGCCTAATGTTATTTCGATATTTTCTGTTTATTTTAGATTCAGATTTATAAAAACGAAAAATTCTTTGAATTGAAACTTCTTAAGACTACGATAAATGACATGAAATAATAGATTTATGCGTCACGTCACAAAAGATTTGGATTAGTAACAGAGGGGGAAAAAACAACTTCGTATTTCAGGAATTAAGAAAACTCATCTACTTGTTATTTTAAGAGGAAGCAAAATACATGCATGGTTAAAAAATATTTCAACTTTTAGCTTTCGAAGATAAATTGGTCACTTTTTGTAGCACTTAATCATTCTGACACGTAGCATCACTTATAGAAATATATTATGATTGTCGCAAACTTAAAATGGACTGTCAATCATACTAATAGGGCCCATAGAGCTAATGGATTAGTTTTGAAATCACAACTTTTGCAAAAGAATTGTTTTTCCGTGCTTCAAATTTTCAACTAGTTTAAATTTTTTTTAACTAGTTTAGTTTAGTTTGAGGGCTGTAGGCGACGGGAGTCATAATTTCGACGAGCCGACATCTGAATAGGCACCCAACGCAACCGTTACATGCGACATCGTAGGCAGCGTCGGGACTTAGGAGCATATTTAATGTGCACTCCTTCTACACGGGGTATTATTAGTCGGACTTTGGCTGCACGGGCCGTTTATAGGTTGACAGTTATTTTGGCGATGCCCGGACCCGAACCTGGGACCTTCCGCCTGCAAGACGAACGCCTAACCGACTGGGGAAAATGTTAACTGAAATGTAGTTTTAACTTCTTTAAAGTTGTATTTGTATAGCAGATGTGTATAAATAAGTCTTCCATGATATAAATTTTAAAAATTAGTAAAGTATAAAAATCTATGAATTTAAAAATCTATTTTTTTATCTATTGAATCTATGAAAAATGTGTTTAATAAATCCGACTTTCAGACAGGTGACGGGTTTATACGTTTGCATCCCACAATGGGTTAAGTTGATGCCGTCGCTATGCACACATCAGCTTTAAAATGTTTCATCATTCCTATTTCCTCAAATACATCATTCCTATTTCCTCAAATACATCATTCCTCATTCATCAACTCAATCATACATCATTCCTATTTCTCGAAATCGGAAAATTCCCTATTCACTATACTTAATAACTCTTACCCTAATAGTAGAAAGGAAAATTTGATGGGTCCACAATAAACCACATGTCTGACAGCGTCATAAACGTGGAGTGTCATACTTGGCAAGTTAGCTCCTTCTAGTGCAACAAAGTGATTTTTTTTATATTTGAATAACGAGAGTTGAAAACAAGAGTACATTTAGGAAACAACATAGTTTACAGTTTTTTTTATCAATCACGCGTGTCTATAATAATCGTCTCCTCACGCGATTGTCAGTTGTGTTGGAACAACACCAATTGGCATTGAAAACAACACAATATTGTAATGTTGACATTTTTACACAACACTTGTACTAAAACAGTACAAGTGAGCATAAGTTTTTGTTTATTAGTGTAGACGCGTTAAATATATCCTCAGCATAATACTACTCTATTTTTCTGCAATAACTTATAAAACTAGTGAAAAAATTTATAAATCATTGCAACATTCATGACATTAAATCACTATAATTCACAATAAAGAGTACCACACCTCTCTTTTACAATACTGATATCCAATAAAATTTTCAATTACGGAACAAAAAAACTTTGTAGATTTATAGCATCCTTATACCAAGTAACAATTATGTCAAATTAAGAAACATTTAGTACATCATTTAAAATATGTTTAGATTTATGGACTAAATCATAGTTCTCCCGTAACATTGAATCACCGCTTATTCAGTTTATAAGTTAACTTCCATAAATCTCATAATAAACTACCGAATAGCTTTGGGGTGTGGTCATGCTAAGGTGGGCTTTTAATATAGTTTTTTATTTTAGGCTTGCATCAAATTGATTAAGGGGTATTGGAGGGTAGGAGGGTCTTAGTAATGCATCATACTTTTAAGATTGATTTTGTATATGAATAAGATTGAAAATACACTGGTGTGCAAAAATTAAGGACGAAGTCGAAAAGCCGGAATTGGAGAGACAATGAATGGGGACGAGTACTCTTTACAGATGAGAGCAGATTCAGTCTGAGTAGCGATTCTCATCGCATACTCATCTGGAGAGAGCGGGGAAGCCGCAATCATCCCTCGAACATCATTGAAAGGGACAGGTATGGAGGTGGCGGTGTTCTCGCTTGGGGAGGCATCATGCTTGGTAGTCGTACAGACCTTCACATCTTCGACGCAGGGTCAGCCAACGGGACCCGTTATTGTAACGAGATTCTTCTTCCATATGTGCGTCTTTTTAGAGGCGCTATGGGTCCGCAGTTCCTGGTCGTTACTGGTCGTTGGAATCGTTACTGGTGGTAAGGTACGAGCTGCCAAGAGTCTGCCTAGAAAATCCCATACATGCTCGATGGGATTGAGATCTAGAGATCGTGCCGGCCAATCCATACCGTTCAATATCCTCACTCTCTAAGAGCTGTTCGGCAGCTACTGTGCGATGACATGGTGCATTGTCGTCCATGAAAAGGAACTGCGGACCCATAGCGCCTCTAAAAAGACGCACATATGGAAGAAGAATTTCGTTACAATAACGGGTCCCGTTGCGTCGAAGATGTGAAGGTCTGTACGACTACCAAGCATGATGCCTCCCTAAACGAGAACCACCGCCACCTCCATACCTGTCCCTTTCAATGATGTTCGAGGGATGATTGCGGCTTCCCCGCTCTCTCCAGATGAGTACTCAGACTGAATCTGCTCTCATCTGTAAAGAGTACTCGTCCCCATTCATTGTCTCTCCAATTCCGGCTTTTCGACTTCGTCCGTAATTTTTGCACACCAGTGTATATATAAGTATGAATAGAAAACACTCAGCAGAAGGTTTTTTTTATTAAATTCAAATTTTAATATAAATTATGAATTCAATTATGATCAAACTAAGGATCTTTTTTTTATTTTTCAATCAAAAACGCAAATCAAAAATTCTGTTTTATTTTTCTTTTACCTTGAAGAGGAGATCTTAGAAAGATGATTGAATTTTTCAAAGGCAACAACAAAGTTTATAAAAATTTATCTAAAAGATTAAGTATAAATGAACTTACAAAAGTTTATGAACACATGAAAAATATACAACCCCATAGTAAGCGTACAAATCCTCTTATTTTTTTTATCCGGAATTTCTTTTTCTATTCCCTCTCATTTATTTTTATGATGGAATAAATTTTATAAATATGCCACCTATCTCCACCTTTATTTCCTTTAAACAAAATGCATTTAATTCTGCATTCCAATTCGATAAGATAAATTCCATACCACACCGTTTAACCAGTAAAAAAAACCTATACCATTTTCAATTGGAAATTCCTGCTACATTTCCCCTCTACCAAAACAATAACTCTTGAACTGATGACCCTTTACCTTTAAGACAACAACTTCGAATTTTTCCTTACATAACATTTTTATGCGTTCATATTTTACGATCATTTTAACAGCTACGAGCGATAACTAGATACATACACCACGAGGAAGCAAACGTTTTATTTTTTTTACCATGAAAACAACGGACAATACTTTGAAATATTCGACACGCCAATTTGATTCCTGACTGTCAGAGGCCGAACCACCACAAGTTTCTTAAATAAGGGGTCTCCAAACTCTAGCAGGTGAGGGTGTGTAAGTGTATGTAGGCACATGGAAGATTTTTAATCTTTAAATGTATCTCCACAAAAACCTCACAATATTTTTGCTTTGCAATATACTTATTTGGAACTCAAAACGTCAACATTTATAAAGGTTTGACCGTGAAAAATCTGTCAATAAGATTTTTTATCTGGCGAATGCCTCTTTGAGGCAATAAGTATTGATCTGTAAGCGAAAAATTAAATCTTGTACCATGTTATTTTAATGAATTACATCCCTTTTACGCGAACTTTGCTTTCTCCAAACTTCTTTATATTTTTTTAAAAAATACACATGCTCTTTCGTTAAATGGGGCATATTACACGACTACTTGCAAACGTGCCCAGAAATCAGAAATTATTTATCCAGCCTTCAAATTAAAAAGTTTGGGAACCCTTACCCTAACCAAAAATACCAAATGATATATAATGCCCCCTATATGGATCTTCATGCATTTATGTATCCAAAGCGGATACATAAAAGAAGATAACTAGCATTAAAGAAAAACACTTTTGTTTCGTTAACCCTTTTCAGTTAAAGGTGAACCACCGATTGGGGGATGATACATTTCTCCAACAAGTGTTCAGCGTCGAAAAAATTCTCCGGTCTTCGGTCCTCCGCTTCATTACGTTCGAGTTATGGTCTCTTGTATTACGGGGAACGATCAGAGCAAACATGATCTAAGTCAATGGTATATTATGGGTGTAATAAGAGTTGAGTTTTAATATTCATTTATAAGATTAGATTTGAATTGTGTGAAAATTTACTGGAGATCTCTTTAAATTAATGGGATTTAGTTCGACATGAAATGGAAATGGAACTATGGAATAAAGCCTAATATCGACAAAAAATTTATTTATTGACTTCACTAGAACAGCACCATTTATTACACTGATTCATATGGGATATTTTTACTATGATTGGAATAGTACAACATTACTTTGGTATATATTTTTTTAATGAATCGCTCTTTTATGTTATTGCCCATATTGTTTAAAAATAACACCAAAGTACTATTGTTACATGCATCCACATCATTCTCTGACACTAAAAGTGAATCTAACAATGTTTAAAAAATATTATTTTAAACATAACTGAAAATTATTTAAGAATGTGCCAATTCTGTTCCATTCAAATATCATACTTAGAAAAAGTAGAGTACCCTCTGACCATCCATTTAAAACAAATACATTTATATAATACAGAGAAAACCTTGCATTTTCCTTCTATTTTCAGCTTTTCGAAAAGTCTCAAACCAAAAATATTCACAAATAGAAAAACAAAATTCCAATTTTCTCTCACACCCAACAAGGGTTAGAGTTAGGTTGAATACTAGACCTACACAACTCGCATCCGACAAAACTAGACTTATGTTCCTTGTCCCCAAACCCTTACCTGCCCGAAAAAAAGCATATTCTGTCCTCTGACCCTGTGTGCCCGCGCCGTATTTCACTCTGTGGCACCAGCCCGAGATTTATGGCACTAGGTATGCGAGGGGAGAGAGCGCTGTCAGGTGTTGTTTTAAAAGGCATGCTTTTTGTTGTTTCGGAAGGCAGGGATGGCCAAGAAAGACTTGATTCGATGTTGCAGATGGACAGGAACGGGTAAAACCAAAATTTCTCAATTTTTTTTGCTAAAATTTTAATCATCAAGCATAGAAAATTCAACTTCTATATTCTCCTGTGACTTGGCATCCATTACGCTTAAGGTGTTTTTTTTACTCTCCTACATAATTTACATAATTTACTTTAAACATTAAAGCATGAAATCTTTCAAAATAAGGTATGAATATCCCTTTTCTGCATTTTATTGGTAGAATCAGTTTTATTTGCATTAAAAATGATGTATCACCAGAGCAGGCACGATTTCTGAATTCTTGCATACAACGTTTTTAGCACACAAGCCGGAAATACATGTACCAACCAACCAATAAAGTTTTTTTTCAACTGTTAATTTTAAAACTTTTTGCAATAACAAAGAAATTTCAATGCAGTTTTAGATTATTGAATGATAAATTAAAGGGCAATGAAATAATTTCTCTTTTGTAGTCAACTCTGGAGTAGATAACCAAAAAAATTGAACCAATCGAATTCTATTTTTGATAGAAAATCAACGCACAATTTTAAAGAAAAGTACATACTTTGCAAATGAAAATATTCAGAATAAAATTTTCTAAAAATGGTATTAATAAAGGACTATTTTTAGACAATCACTTAATTTCACTTGTAAAACTTACGAGAAAATGTTTGTTCCTGGTATACCGGATACCAAGAACTGCTGTTTAACAGAAACAGCACTAGAAAACCATTGTTATCCAAATAGCAACAGTGGTTCTAAATTACGACACCCGTCACCAATAGCCCTCGTGAAGCTCTAGTGCGACGATAATTCAAACTAAACTAAACCGAATAGAAACAGCAGAAGCAAACAACTGTTTCTATAAAACAGAAACAGCACTAAATACCACTGATTTTTAAAACAGTGTGGTGGCACTGCTTCACAGCACGCATCATTGCGCTACATCTCAGGGTAGAGCTTGTGTCATATCACCGAACAACCAGCTACAAAATAGCTGCCTTTCTATGTCATGCATGCGGCGGTTTTCTTATGCAAATGTGACGTCTAATAAACAGCTGTTGCGTCAATCCCTTCCTTTCAGATGCTGCCGGGCTACTCACGCTGCTGTGGCTCGTAGTATAGATGTCTGATCTTTCTAATTGTTACTTGTACACATTGTAAATAAGTACTGTTAATGTCCGGCTGTCACTTCTTAGCAACCCAAATATTTTGATTTTGGAACATTCCACTTTGTAAACAGGTAGAGAAGCTCAAGGAGGCAAGGTTGCCAATCCCATGACGTTTGGCGAACGAAGGGGATTATTGGGTTAGTTTGGTTAGAAATATGTGTCACACACTAACTACACATGGGTTATTTGTGAAAGGAGGATTTTAGTTAATCTAGAAAGGAGGATTCTAGACGAACGTCATCAATTGCACATGCATATCTTTTCTATTTTGACTTGAAATTCAAAAGATTTGCATCATCTGTAGTACGTATTATTTAACACATTCAGTATCACGTCGGGGAAATCTAAGTCAAAATATACCTTTGCAATAATAGTGTACCCGATGTAAGTTCGAACTGCACTTCACTTGAGAAAGTGTTTCTACACGTTAAAGAAATATGTGCCTGAAAAAGCAATGAATCGCCAAATATAGTAACTCTTGCCTAAACCAAAATCTGCCTTTTTTTTTCAAAGTGGACTGTCCCATAATCAAAATATTTGAGATGCTAAGAAGTGACAGGTGGACTATAAATATACATTTAATTTTATTCTAAGTAAGCAGACATTTTTATCTCTAAATTTTAATCTGGAATAGTTGCTCAACCGTAAAGCAGCAACGCACCACAACAGAATCAGAAAACCACTGCTTTCTTAAAAAGTCTACCTTACAATCACCCTTTTAAGAAACTATTCCTTTGTTGGATTAGTAGTGGGTGTAGTAGAATCTCATTAAAAGACTTACAATAAGGAGCGGCTCTGCTTATTTAGGAGCCAGTAATTAAAATTCTGATGACGATGATCAATCATCGATGTGAAATTGAATCGTAAAGTCCTTATTCAAATTAAACTAACATTGGTTTCTTCTGGACAAAGAGTTACATGTTAAATTAATTTAAAATGGTAATAATCAATCATCCACGTTAAATGGAATGGTAAAGGTCTCATTTAAATTAAAATAACGTTGGTTTCTAAAGACAAAGAGAAAGTAATATGTTAAATTAATTAACCCTTTGTATTTGATGAAAGGTGCTATAAATTTTGTGAAATACCAACTTCCGTGTATGTGAACTTTTTCGGCGTTTTAATTGCAGAAATGCAAAGTTATGAAGTTTCCTTCTTTTATTTCTGTGTTGCTTCGCAATTGTTAAGAAAAATAAAAATGTACTAAATCTACAAATTATCTACACATTTGGAATTTTGTTTTACTTCTTTTAACAATTCTTTTTTTTTATTCTTCTTAGTAGCTAATTAAACCTGTTGATTCAAACTAAATTCTAATTACTTCAAATACCAGTGCTGGTAGTAGTATTTGAAACGACAAATTGATACACTATAAACAATCAACAATCGTTCGGCCCCGAATGCTCTTGAAATGGACCACAAAAATATTTATTATGATTTAAAATGGCTGTAAAATTAGAACTATTTGCTTTGTTTTCCTGGTCGTTAATCATTCCTGCTTTCGTTCCTGGATTTCATTGGTGGCCACCCACACATTGATTAACCAATCGAGACCTTATTTTCATTCCTGTTTTACTGTCGTCACTCAAGACGTGAAATATGCCCATTGATCAGTAATTCACAAAAAAGGGCCGTGGGGAGCCTAGTGGTTAAGATCTCGGTCTCGGGATCAGAAGGTCCCGCGATCGAGTCTCGACACCTCTGAAGACCCAACGAGTATATGCGGAGTACGTGTTCGTTAAATCTGTTGGGTCCGAAATGCCTGTGGTCGGTCATTGCGCAGTTTACCACGGGTACAGGTCCCTGGAGACTATTTCCCTTCCCTTCAGGGACATGTCTAAATTGTGGAGGTGGCGATAGATGGCAGCATCTGTCTTGTATGTGTGTGTATGTCGTGTCCGTCCTTCTAGACGAAGGTTTATAAGCGGGTCTTTGTGACCAAGCACACAAGCCTGAAAATATGTCTACCAACCAATCTTAACAAAAAAATTTGCAATTTGCACGAGCACTATTGGGTACAATGTGTTTGATCATTTAAAAACACAGTTTTTATTAATATTTCTTATATTTATAATTTTCTATCTTTCAAGTTACATAAATCAATTAAGTATACATCATTTTTGCATGCATCTATTAAATTTCTCTTAGTACCTATTTTTTAAAAATAATTATTAAATTTACATATGAAAAGATTGTTATTAGTGGTTATAGCAAAGTTTAGTTTAGTTTGAATTATCGTCGCACTAGAGCTATACGAGGGCTATTGGCGACGGGCGTCGTATGTCAGAACCACAATCAAGTGACGAGCCGACACCTGAGTAGGCACCCAACGCAACCGTTAAGGGCGACATCGTACGCAGCTGCTGGACTTTGAAGAATATTTAAAGTGCACTCCCACCACACGGGGTATTATTCGTCGGACATTTTTGGCTGCACGGGCCGTTTATGGGTCGGCAGTTATTTTGGCGATGCCCGGACCCGAACCTGGGACCTTCCGTATGCTAGGCGAATGCCTACTGGGCCTACTGGGCTCCCCAGCCCTGGTTACAGCAAAGATGACTTGTGCAGTTTTCCCTACAAACCTGTCTTTTTCAAACGCTAACCGAATCGATTACATCTCACCCTATGACTCCAACCATACTTCATTCGTGGGCTAGATTTATGTTGCTAAGTTCTCAACTAGAAGTTCCGCTGTCAGGAGTCGTTTCAGAAATGAGAAAGTTTTTGTTTTCGCGAAGGACCTTTTACAGTGTTGTCGGTGCTGTATCTCATTATAGAATCCGACACAAAATATAGGAGCGGTGCTTTAGGGTTCATGTAATTGTGCTTTAGCGTTTGGTAGCCAGCTGAAATGGGTTGTAATTAATCACTTTTGTAATTTTTAAGAAACTGACTCTTAACCCTTGGGTTATATGACTGTTACGTCATTTTTAAAGAAACAATTTAAGGGTTGGGTTGTTGTTTAAACGGCTTTGCTTTGCATCTGTTACGCATTATTCTTTCAAGCTTAAACTTTACTTTGTGAATGGTATTTGCTTTATATTTTGATATTACTGCTTGTCTTATAAACAAGCGCCGAGGCCGGGATAGCCTGGTCGGTAAGGTCTTGGACTGGCATCCCTTAGGTTGCGAGTTCGAGCCCCGCTGACCCCCGTGTACGCTAATGGTGACTGATGCACGTTAAATTCCGTCGTGTTCAAAAGTCTCCATTCTATACCAAATCAATACCTGGGGTTACAAGTCATTTTGGTCCTCTAGTCTTCGTCTTTTAAAATATTAATGAATTATTACGGGTTGTGTCTGTTTACTTGACGAGTTTATAGCGGTCTCGGACCAAGCACACAAACCTCATATATAGGTAACCAACCAACAAGCTCTTTTTTTCCCACTGAATTCCTGTTAATGATGCTTTGATCAAATCAAGTTACCGTTGTTTTACAAAGGTAACTTGATTTGATCCATACAACGTATTCATCGATCCACATGATTTAAAATATCAATCAATTATGAGGTTGAACTTGATGTAGTAATCGTTCCGGAGCCTATTTTAGCCCTTTAGAGCTTTAAACAGCCAATAAGCTCGTATTTGACCTGTGTGCAGGTCGACACCAGGCCACGGAACTTCGGGCACATGACCACCCTCGGACTTTCGACTCCACAATTAACGAGCGTACATATCGCATTACTGGACACCGGAGATTTTAGAGATTTTTTCACCAGCACGAACGTATAGTATGGCTAGGATAAGGCCAGAACCAAGACCCTTCTCGGTGAGAGGCTCGTCGCTTACACCTCTCGGCCACCGGGGGACCAATTTTGATTAAATCAACAAAAGCACCAAACACTAGAAAATTTTAAAGTAACTTTTGAAACTACGGAAATAGTTTTAATTTGAAATTTTATTGAAGTTTCTGAATGCTTTTGAAAACATGTCTAGTGTTCTAGTAACCTAATAAGTTTACGTCCTCCAAACGATTTGGTTTAATGAATTAACTTCGCAATAAAGCTACACGAGAGCAATTGGTGACGAGACTCAGCGGTCAAGTGACGAGGTTATGACAATTGCCATACCTGGTGAAAAAAGTATGACCCGACAAAGCAATACTTCTACGGAAGTTGCGATTTCAAAGCAAATGCATTAGCTCTATGTGGTATAGTCTGGCAAATGCATTAGCTCTATATGGTATAGTCTGGCAAATGCATTAGCTCTATATGGTATAGTCTGGCTGCCACAACTTGGCATCCCAAATATTTTGAATCCTCTATCGCCGATAACTGATGTGTAGTTCTAGTGTGATACATTATTTACAATCGAACTCGAAAAACAATCCCCTCTTCTCGCCAAACGCTTTGAGCTGGCAACCCTGCCTCCTTCGGCTTAAAACCTTAATTCAAAGTAGAATCTTCCACAATCAAAATATTTCGGATGTCAAGTTGTGGCAGCCAGACTATACAGACCATTCCTCTAAATGCTCCTGCATTGTTTACAGTTGAGCCATGCATACCACCAACCACATTAAACTTAACAATAACCCAACCGAATTTCAGAAAAAAAAAATCGCAAAATCGACAAGAATCTCGCGGGGGTTCACTCAACCCCGAAGAAAGTCAAGCCTAACGATTCTCCCCACGGGAGGTCGATGAGTGTGGTTCCATAATAATAAAGTTTTACTGTCGATCGGTGACTCTGGGGGATGGTGCACCATAAATCTTTCCCCGATTTTATTTACAGCGTAATCCGGATCTTGGGGTGAGAATGAGGCGAGAGTAAGACGTCTTTTTTGTGTGTGTGGTTAAACGCTTGTCAGTTTTGAGCGATTTTTTTTGTTTTGTTTTGGTTGAATTGATGTCGCACTTCAGCTACTGGCGACGGGAGGCGGAATTTCGAACCACGGTTCAGTGACGACGTCAACCATGAGCTGGAAACCAACGCAAGAATATAGGCAGGGACACCTTACGCGATTTTAAGCTTCACAGATTTAGTGATAGAACGGATCTCGGCGTATTTTTGTTGGATTTTGACTGCATTTTCCGTTTACAGGAGAGCAGTGTGGCAACCAAGAGTTGAGTTAACGTCGCAGTAGAGCTGTTCGAGAATTGTTGGTGACGTGCTTCGTAATTTAAAACCTCAGTCAAGTGACGAGGAGACACCGCAACTTTTGAGGGCGAGATTGTACACAGTGCCTGGACTTGAAGCATATTTGACGTGCATTCACTATACACGTGGCCATATTGACTGTATAGACTGCTATCATAGCCGATAGCATTGTGTCCAACCCTTCACCTGGGCAACTCCTCCCCTGCTTTGAGCGTATATCTAACATTCATTTATTTTTAGTTTTCTAGTTTGCATCAGGTGCTACTTTAGTTAGGTGTTTTAATGTTAACTCTTAAGTAATTTTAAACTAAAGACACTCCATAGCAAATATAAATGAATGTTTTCTGAAAATTACTCAATATTTTTTTGCTACTAAAATATAGACAAAAATATAGTATTCTCTTGGTTGCACTAAACGCAATAAGAAACCTTCACAAGGAATCGTTGAGCAAACTTTCGTTCGAAGCCTTTTCGTTATTCAATAAACCAAACCTAAATATTAAACAAAAACCATTCGCTAAAGAAACATCCTAAATAAAAACTTTTATGTTCCAAACCAACACTTTCTATCAAAAGATCAAAGGTTAATAGCGTATAAAATATAGCCGATCTCAAAGTCGTTTGGCGTGTTCGGAACCACCCCTCAACTTAATTACGTTCCTTTTTTTTTATAGATAATCTTCCAAGAAACTATTCTTGGCATAAAATTGCGAACTTGAACTATTATATAGAATCTTACAGTTTTGATGCATAGATAACAAAAGTCAGCCGCTAACAAACAATAAAATAATTTCCTGTGATTAATTAATTGTTTCCTTTGTGCCCACCAGATGCCGCTGTGAGATAATACGGATAGAATTTCCGGGGATTTGATTAGGGAACAATTGTTTTTGGTGCAGGATTTGTTTTCGGTGATTGGCAACAGGTTGGAAGCGTCGGGATTTAGAGGTTTTTCGTTATTGTAGAATATTATTTAACGTAGTGTTTCCGCAAGGTTTAATTTTTCGCACATTGTAATAAATGAGAAACCTAATTACCTTATTATTTTCGCATATGGCGTTATGTTTATGAAAAGATAAAGTTGATTGAAAATCCTAATTAATAAGCTGTCATATTTTTCCCAGGGATGATTAGAGGATGAACAAAAACAACACCTAACATTGTTTTCAATCTGGAATTAACCTTTATCTTTTATTTGTGAAGCAACAAGGAGGGAAAAAATATAAATGTTCAAATGCCCGGGGTTAATTTAAAAAAAAAAAAAATTCTAAAAACTTAAAATTCTAATTAATGTTTATCACATAAATAATCGTCGGTCAAATAACAAAACCACGAATGTACATATTCTAGGGATTGGCGAGTTTTGAAAACGATGGCCGAGTTTTCCCTCCTTGTGTTTTTGCACATTCGTGGCTTTATCATTTAAACGACTATATTAAATATACTTGCAAAACGAGTTTTAAAATAAAAGTTGATATTGAAACCTTATGATCAGATTTAATTTGACACATTGCATTTATGGGTGACATTTTTGGTTCGACTACAAAAAGTGTGTGACGAACAGAAAAGTGTCTTCTACTTTTTACCTAACAAACATAATGCGAAAGTTTAAAAAAATGATGCATTTTTATTAATTCCTGTGTAATCATTAAAAAAAAGTTGGTAATAATGACTTAAATAAATACTGGTATAATGTAAATCGCCGTTGGATTATTCAAGGATTATGACTGCTATCAGCGCACGCCTCTGGCGGAGCAAGAACCCAGCTATACAAACTACCATTATGCATTGCTTAGGAAGTGCCTGCTTCCGAAAGTGATAATGACTAGAATAATGATTTTTTTAAATATATGTTTGGTATTTCTAATATATAATAGAAACCTTTAAATGTTTTGCCACTTTCTTCCTAATTATCAGCTGAAACTTCCAGCCTAAAAACAAGTACAAACATAATCCCAAACATATATTTGCTAAAATCAATCTTGGAAAAACGAAACAGCAAACTATTTCATGTCACCTTTTCCCCATCTGTTGTCGGAGGAATAACCCTCGAACAAAATCCCGAAAAAAATGTTCGAAATTCATCTGATGACTTGGTATAAGCGCACCTCTGGAGAAGCAAGAACCCAGCGATACAAACAACCAATTTGAAAAGCTTGAGAAGTGCCTATTTCTAACATTATAATGAATGAGACTATACCTTTTCTTATATGCATAGTATGCCAAATATATAATTTAAATGTTTTGCCACTTCCTTCTTAACTGCTAGCTAAACTTCAGCTACAAAGTTAGCACAAACAAACATAATCCCAAACAAATCGACGTGAAAAATCCTACAAAACGATACAACAAACTTCTTCATCTTAACTTTTCCCCATCTGTTGTCTGGAGGAATAATCCTCGAACGAAATCCAGTAAAAAATGTTCGAAATTCATCAAAAAAATCGGGTCCAACAAAAGCCGAGTAGCGTGTCAGAGGCCACTTTTTCATTGCTTCGTGACTACAAGATGGCGGGCCGATGGATGAATGCGCTCAAATGGCCGATTACGGCACCATCGCAAGGGGCCGAAATCTTTATTACGCCGTTAATTACTACCAGGAAAACGGTTAAACGTCTATTTTCTTTTTCTTGGGGCTTTCTTTTATAGTTGGTCGTCTCGTGTCTTGATGTAGGCTAAATTGTTGTGCAATTATCTTTTGTATTTAAGTATTTTTAGTGTAGTAGTCTTTCAGTTTTAAAATTTTATATTAATTTCTGTCGGTCGATAGTTTGTTTCATGAAAGCTTTACCACAGAAAAACCTAACGTCATGGAATTTGGATTGTGGTCAAGTGACAATCTCCACATTAGTGCACAAAGCTAGTGCGATTCAATTAATGGTTTAGTCGATTTAAGAATGTAGCCAGGTTGGTTTGGGTTGTAGTAGAAGCCTTACCATAGACGCTGCTTCTGAAGATTCGACTTCCAGCAGTGTAATTAGAATTACCAGCTGGTGACGTCTATTTATGACACATGAAAAACGTCATTTAAAATTTATCTCGACGAAATACCCGACATTTAGTAGTCACATGACTTTATAATGTATGATCAGCTAACTCAATAAACTTATCATTAAAGCAGATGAATATAAAATCATGATTACGTAAAATAATAGAGCCTTTTAGTCAGGTAGCAAAACATAACTGTATAATATTGTGTAATAGTGCTTTCCAAAAACTTACCAGGCGTCGACCATTTCGAAACGAAGAGCAAAATAAAATATTTTAATTCAAGATTTTGTCTGACAGCTACTCATCATTTAACAGAGCTTTAACACGGTCAAACGGGCCTCGTGTTTTAGCTCAGGTATTGTTGTTCTTCACCTAAAGGTCATTAAAATTTCGAAGCTCGTTGGTTTATTTTTAAAAGTTCTGGATGAATTATTTCTTGAAAAACAAAAAACAGTTGCGATAAGCTACCAAAAGTAACATCATTTTTTCAGCCGAAGCAGTGATTCGTCTTTTTTCCTTTAATAACTTCCTTTTATACTATTTGATTTGACGGTTTTTGTAATATAATTTGAGTCGTTGTGAAAACACGTCAAATGTTCTAAATCACATGACTTGGTAACAAGGCACGTGACAATGCGAGAGACGCTTTGAGGTTTGCCAAAGCGCAATTCATTCCACTAAATGTCTTTGAGAAAATACCACAGTAAACGTCGTAATTCTGTGCCAAGTTAACCTTGCGGTACCAAGCCATTTACCTTGTACTTCTGTTCCATTGAAAACACATTGTTCCATTGACATTCTGTTCTTCTTTTTGTGTTTGTAAATTAATAGCATCTACTTTTTCTTATGTTCGCCAATATGGTCCTAGTGACCCTTGGTGTTCTGACTACTTTAGTTGTTTATTTTCCTTCAAGTTCTTGTCTGTACGTTCGTGTGCAAAATAAAAATTATTATAATTAAAAACAAAATCTCTTTGATTACTCAAATTAGCGAAGTTAATCTCTATCCTGCATTCCTACTAATTACAAAAGCACATTATATTTCCACATGATTAATACAAAAACCTTCTCACAACATATCATCCTATTATTCTAAAACTAAAGAATCCGTGTTCAAAATGGGCGTATTTAGTGATTAATGGGACAGGCAGTCCACAAAATTCTCAAAAAATAACCAAAGGGTTACCCGCTCCCTTTTTCTTAAAGTTACCTGGAAACCTTCATCCATAAAACATGGGAAGTTTTCTTAAAAGCAAGCGTGCCCATAATAAAATAACTTATTGTATAGAGTTATTAATGGTTAATCTGATTCATTTGTTAAGTTTGAATGCAACCAGTAATTAAACATACCCCAAAACATCAATAAACATGAACTTTTGGATAAAGGGATGATAATAGCCTAATTATGTAATTAATCTTGCGGAATATCAAATGTGAGAATATTTTACTTGTTTGATACTTGGAATTTATATCGCAATAAAGCTGTATAGTAAGAAAATGCTTTGGAATAAGGTAATGTCACAGCTATAACAGGAACTAGACTAATGTAAAAGATTCACACTAGTTTAAGGAAAACCCCAAGAAACAGTGCCTTGAACTGTTGAATAATTGTAAAGAATAAAAGACAGCACCTAGGCTGGATCCCAACAATATCGTGATACATTTCTAAAGATTTACTACTGGTGATAGAATTTTAATTACGATTATCGGCCCTCATGTCATATGATTGTGGCATGTAAAAGATCCCATTGGCTGGCTGGATTGATTACCCATTTGGCTTGAGTTCTCTCGGCAAAATAAATTAAATCTCGGCATGCTTTGACATCTACAGAGAGCTTAGATTCATTGTAATATGAGCGTAAAAATTGGTAATGAGTGCCTCCTATAGATGGTGCCACAATTAGATGGGTCTAAGTTCTGGAGAATATGCCAAGTTTTCAAAAGCTTCATCCGCCATAAAAGCAGAAAAAAAAATTTTTGGTCATAAGTGCAAAAACACGGTACAGAAATGAAGCATGAAACATATTTTTATATTTTCTTGAATGCTAAAAAGAAAATTAATCAAAAGACAATCTAGTTTCGAAATCCCCAGAATTTCTTCTTTAAAAAAATTTCAAAATATATTTTGAAAATTTTCTGCAAAACCAAAATATTGGAAATTTGAAACTGCGCTTGCAGACATCCTGTAGACAGACACAAACGAATTCCAAAAATAGGATACCTTTAACAAGATTCTGAATGACAAGACAGATTTCCTCTCACTCAACGGATCAAGCGCGGTGTCAAGACATCTCTGAAATCCTCTATTTCGAACAATGCAAGACCCAAGCAAAAAGTTCTAAAATCTTCAGCAGACGTTTGTGCAAAAATGGCGCAACTGCAAAAAAAAGTTATTATAGGGACGTAATTTCTAGGTGTAGAAAACTTTCGAATTTATAAAATAATATAAATATATATAGTATTATATATAATTATATAAATATATTATATATATTATATAATATATATATATATATATATATATATATATATATATATATATATATATATATATATATTATATTATATATATATATATATATATATATATTATATATATAATATATATATATAATATATATATATATATATATATATATATAATATATATATAATATATAATATATATAATATTAATATATATATATAAAAAGTTAACTGCCAAATTCATTGGTCATTAAAATTAACGGAAATTTGCATGCTTGGTAGGCAAGCTCAACTTTCCTTTGCAAGATAACTGAAATTACTTCTTTTGAAGATTTTAAAACGCTTTTTATGCACCATTGAATTGCAGATTGTTGAAAGGGACATAATAAAAATGCAAATGGAAGCTTTACAAGAGCTTACTCGAAGAACAACAACGAAAACATATTTCAGCGGCGACAGAAATTTTTTAAGCCATTTCCAATGTCATATTTTTAAATAGTCTAAGTAAGCTGTAGCATAAATCATAATAAGTCATAAGCTGCACTTTAATGCAAGTTTAAAATGGCAATTTGGCAGCTATATTTTGACAATTTAGTATAAAGTTAACATTCAATTAATCGTGTAAACTGTTAAAATTCAATTTTTCATGTCGGTATATTCAAAGTGGATTTTTATCAAAACTTAATGAACTTTGTGTTAAAGAAAGATGGAAATATAGAGCGCTAACAAATGAACGTTGATTTGTAGGCTCGATCCAGCCTTATCTGCACAAATAACTAGAAACTCGAAAAAAATGAATTATTAGACAGTTAAAAATTTTACCACTATTTGAAGCGTTGATTTTCCTCTTTGGAGGTGCAGCAAAGTTATGGTTTTGTCCTAAAACTTTTAAATCTACGCTTCAGATAGTGGGGACAGCTAGAAAGTTCCAGGATTCCTGTGCAATCTTCCGCAAAACACAATTTAACAGAGTAGAAAACTCTACAAGAGCTCTTATCCAAGACACATAGAAGTTAACTATTTGTGGGACTACGAGAGTTTTTGAAATAAAATAGAAAAGCTTAAAAGCCAGTGAATACAAATCATGCAATAGAATCTAAAATAAGTAAAACAACGAACAAACTTGACCCACTTCACCCACAAAAAATAACTTTAAAACAAATCAGATCCTCCCCTAACCTGGTTAAAATCTTCCAAACATGGCACATCATTTCAAAACCAAATCATCGCACCCTGGTAAGTCGAGTTGGAAAAAGGGCTTCAATCATGATCCATCTTGCAGGTGACAGCTATCGGGTAGATTGTCTAATAGTCGTTCAGTTACGGAACAATGCGAGCTTTTGTTTTCGTGTTTAAATGGGTTTTCCGTTTGAGACTAAATTGAAGTTTTTCGAGGTGCAACCGTTTTATTGCAGAATCTGTTGCTTTGTGTTTTTTTAATGGAAGTTTAGACCCCACACGGGTTGTCCGTCGATGGAAAAGTTAAGTTTTGTGTTGTTCTGCTCAACACTTTGGTTTCGAGTGTGTCCTTCTCCTTGATTTTTTTTCTAATTATTAGTATCGGACATTACCAAAACAATCTTATTTGATTTGTTATACTTCGGGTGAACAGATTTCTTAAATGTTATTACAATACAGTCATGAAGCCTCCTCCCACTCCTGCAAAAAAAAAAGTCGTATTATAGTTGTCTAAAATTGGGAATTCCAGTCAACAATACAATTCTTGGATTGAAACACCTCAATATTGTAGGGTTGCCATTTTGACATAATGCTTACGTTCAACTTGTGCTGTTTAAACACAAGTTTTTTGTGAGTATGACGTAAATGTAAAGACTTCTTAACTGTCATCTTTACCATTACAGATCTACCATCCCTTATTACCGATAATTTCTGTTAATATCCAACTCCACCACTTGTCCATACCTATTACAGTGTCAACCTACCCTAATTTCCACAACTACATTTCCTCAATAGCATTCCAGAACCACAAATTCTTTTCGGTCGTATTTGCAAACACGCAATCGAGGGTGGTCTAGTCGCATCAGAACGTTCCAACGGAACGAGTTCTTATTGAGAACGACTCTTCGATTCATCAATGGACAAATAAAGAATAAATAAAGAAGAAGGAATATTTTGTTCTCCCGAGCACTGGCTGTCACCCCTTAATGTACCAAATTATCAGCAATCAACCGTCCTTGGGAATATTCAAGATGGGGACCCGTCGTAAAAACAACCATTTCTTCAGGGTTGCAAATGACAAAGTATTATTTCATCCAGCTCGGCTGAATTACATAATTCTCGCCAAATATTTGTATAGGTCTTTATACGTTTGTATATGGCTCTTGTCCAATCGCCAATGTCAGCCACGGTCCTTTTAGCTTCCACACTACGTTTATAACGTAAAAAGTGGAAGGTTTTATAATCGTTCAGTCCGTCTGTCTGTCTGTCCGTCTGTCACCCACTTTCACAGAAAGAACCAAAAGTCCCACAGACAAGTGGGATACGTCATTTTGAAGCAAAAAATCAGATTAGGCTACATTCCAAATTTCATTAAAAAATTTAAATTAGAAGTTTATTTAAAATTTAAAAAACTAAAAATTAAATCTAAATTGAAATAACATGCAAATTCCATTTTCATTCAATATTTTCACTGTTGCCTTCCACAAGTCAAACAGACAAGTAGTATATGTCATTTTAAAGCAAAAAATCAGATTAAGCTACATTCCAAATTTCATTAAAAAATTTAATTTAGAAGTTTATTTAAAATTTAAATAACTAAAAATTTAATCTACATTGAAATAACATGCAAATTCCATTTTTATTCAATATTGTCACTGTTGCCATTTCGTTAAACGTACGAGAAACTTTTTAAAATAAAAATAAAAACTTTTGAAAGAATATTTATTTATGTGATATAATTCAGTTTGGATTGTTGTAATATCACAATAAAGTTCTTTTGATGGTTCATTATATATGTATGAAGAAAGATGCATAGAGAATTCTAACTTGGCGTAAAAAAATATGCAAAGTTTCCCTTTTATTTTTAAAGCCTCAATTGTACTAATTATATATTTTTTGAACTGTAAATTAATTTAACAAACTATAAATAAGTGAATTTTCGAAAGAAATGTAAATGGGAAATTTTGGCGACACAAAGATATTTATTAAAAAAGATTACATCATTATTATTCGAACTTCAAACAAATTTAGCAAACGATAAAATCTAATTATTAAATCTGAGAAAAATGATTAATGAAAATAGTTAATTTGGGCGTTTAAAAGTTTGAATTACAAATAGCTAAAGGCCCTGTTTGTTATTAGAATTAAATCACCAGTGTCATTCGCAACAACTTTTAATGCTCATTTAAAAAGCATAGGAAGCCATTTTTTATTAGAATTAAATCACCATTGCCATTCGAAACAATCGCTTGAAAAACTTTAATTCTTTTAGACAATAAATTAAAATAAATTTAATTTTGCTAAATCGATCAGTTTGAAATGACGTCAAATATATTTCACTACGAGATTCTTTGTATGTTGATGTGAAATATTTTCATTCTATTTAAAAGCGAGGAATATTACATATTTATGCTTTGAAATATAAATTAATTTTTGCAAACGATAAGTAATAATTATTGAATTTTCAAAATAAAATAAATGAAACCAGCCAAATTTAGCATGTAAATGTTTAATATAGAATTAATGCTGTGTTTGGCGTCTTTTTACATGTTTAACACTACTGTTGTGTGGAAGCGGGTTAAGTGACAGATTCTGTTACAAACCTACTTGTTTATTTTTAGCGCTTCAGGTAAAAATTCCAGTAGAGATTCTGTAAGATACTTAACATTTTGTGATAAATGTTTTGATTTCTATAATGCATAATTATTGGGTTTCCAATTATTATACAGTTTGATGAGTAAAGAATGGCGAGTTAATTTATTGTTATGCTTAGCTTTGTCCACCTACTACGTCTATCTAATAGAAGTCAACAAATCCTTGATTGTTTCCCCTGTGCCGCCACATATGTATATGTCTGTACTTAAATAAAAAGAAGGGCTGTTGAATCGTCAATATAGGCCTTGTGTCAGCCGCAGTCCATTTTATTCCTAAGCTACGGGTAAATATTAAGGGTAGAGATTCGGAATGATACTTAAAATTCTGTGATGAATGTTTTATAATGTAGAATAATTAGGCTTTCCAATGTGTTAGATAATTTATTGTATAGGATGCAAGCTTCTTCTATCTACTGAATCGATATAGAAGTCAACAAATCCTTGTTTGTATCACCTGTGCTTCCACATTCTATCAGCTGTCTATGCTGTATAATTAACCTTAAGACCAAGTGGAACAAGTGCACTTAGTAGTTGCTTAGGAGTCAAATAGTGTTGTGGTAAAGAAATACAAGTGAATTACTGTATGGCGTTGTTATCTAGCAAATGGTACAGGTACAACCTACAATGTCAAATACTTCTCTGAGAACCTCTTAACTGTATTTTACTCATTATCAATATATAGTGACTCGTACCCTTTGGATTCTAGGGTCCTTATCGTGCGCTAACCTAACCATTAAGGTTTTTTTTTTCAATTTTTTATTTTCAATTTTACCGTAGAACCGTAAGTAAAATATATTTATGTGAAATTGAAGGAACTCCACATTGAAACGAAATGCTTGTGAAATTTATTTTCACCTTAATTAATAATTTTTGTTTGATGTATTTCTTATAAAAAAAATTTGGCTTATTGCTTCATGGAGGAGCTGCTCCACATTTTATAAACCTATATCTCAGTGTGTCAAAAAGATACTTCGACATAAACATTGCCAAAACAAGAAATCTCGCCAAGCATAGAAGACCTCTAAAAGTTCTTAAAAAATGAAAGTTCATCAGAGTCTCAAAGCCAAGAACGGTTATTAAAGGACTTCCTCTGGCGAAGCGATTCGGTAATGTGAGTAAGTGCCGAAGGGGTTTACCGAAAGTTGTGGCAGAAGCGATTTCCGTTAGCAATCGGCCGAGGAATTATTGATGGACTTTTAACCACAAATGACATGGGATTAAGGGTTGGTGATTCTTCCAGACAGGATGGCCGATGATCTTTTTTTCTGTTTTGTTTTGGCGCTAATTGGCGCTAAGTCTCATGGTACAGTTGAGACTTAATCGGGTGTGAAAAGTCATAGGGGGAAGTTGGTAATGTGCTGAATGTATTTTTTTGGTTTTGTGGGAGACGTCAGCTGTGTGCTTTTAACTAAATATACGGGTGTTTAAAATACAGAGAATTGCATTGTTTCATGTGTCCCTTTAGGTATACATGGCCATGGACCATGGTACAATATTAAAGGCTTCGAATGAGCTTGGTAAGGAGAGAAGCTGAGAAATGTAATGCTGAGTTTTATTGTTCTTTGCTTCATATCGTCACTTAAGTTCCCACATGTGCTATCTCATTTTCTCAACTTTTCAGGAGAGCCGAAAAACGTGTTTGTTCATTTAACACCTTCTGTTCGGACTTTTTCTTGTTGCATAATATCGGTCTACATAATATGCAGACCTATATTATGTAACAAGAAAAAGTCCGAACAGCCGGTGTTAAATGAACAAATACGTTTTTCGGCTATCCTGAAAAGTTGAGAAAATGAGATAGCACATGTGGGAACTTAAGTGACGATACTCTATTGCAATCTTTGAAAATTTTTAGCAAATGATTTAACTCAAATAAAAAGGCGATGCACGGACATGTTTCAGGACTTGAGGGGCAACGGAAATGCTAATAGAAAAAAAATCTTTCCCGAGCCTCGGTTGGTGAATCAATGTCACGGGGGAACAGAGCATTAATCGCGTCTCCGATCAAAGGAATGGCTGGGATAAAAACTGGAAGGAACTACATCACCCCAAACAAGCCAATTTAATGGACAAGTTGCATGAAACGCGAAATTCATAATATATGTGTTTTTCTGGTACATTAGAAGCTGCAGATTCCGAATGTAAGGTTAAATATTCACAAATATGTTTAATTTCAACAAAAAATGCATTTGAAATTTGCCGAAAATGTACGTCACAGAAAACAGCTCTGACGTCAACTGTTATGTTTTTGGCGATGTTTCGATCTATGCTGTAATACACTTTATAAAATAGTAAACCTTACAATTTTTGCGAAACCTCATTAAAAGAAGAAGACAATATTATTTGTAACCAGTTCATATCAAGGAAGTTAAACAGCTTGTTCCAAGTTTGGTTGTTAGTTAAAATACACACACTGGAGCGCGTATGAGCTATTGCAGAACTATTGGCTGTTGGATCTAATCGGAATAGTCGAGTGAAATCGTTCAACGTCCGAAGAAATTAACTGGAATGAACATGACATGTTTTGTAAAATAGCATTACTTTTTTAAGAGTTTGATAAGGATGAAAGCACGTTTCACAGTTTCAAAAGCGATACAGTGAAACGTGATACGAAATAACACGCCAAGCACAAAAAAAGCCAACCGTGACGTCATCTGTTATGCTAAGACAGGTTTAACAGGAGTGACGTATCATTAACTTTAAAAATGAATTTAAAAATAAATACATCTTTAAAACCAGAAATACTTGAGTTTTAGAGGTTTTTTAATATGCTTAATCGAATAAATATGTTTGTGGAATACGCTGTATTTGTCCATTGCCCGTTTTTACAAATTCTAAACTTAGTGACTTAACTTATCAGTATTTATAGAAAATGGATGAATAATTTACATTGGCTTTCTAGTTATCAGTTTTTAGATGGGGCATTTATACTTAAGACGCCCATATATGTTCGCTACAAAGGCAAATATTTTATATTGTTTCCACCTATAAACATAAATATTATTAGTAGAGCTAACAATTTTACATGCCTGATCATTTATTATTTTCAACATCAAATTCTTATGTTTCATACATCTTAATCTGACCCATTTTTTAGTCACAAACTACGGGAATAGTCTTCGCCCTGGGTGTATATTCCTTTCTCTGTGACAGTAAAAAATTCTTTATGTGTCTGTCTTACTTGACGAAGGCTTCATAAGCGGGTCTCTTATCAAGCACACAAGCCGGAATATACACTCTTAAATCAAACGAGCGGTTTTAACTCAGTCTGAGTTATTTTACACTCCTTTCTGGTGCCGAAAATGCACTTCTCCTATAGGAGTGAATTTCACTCTTTTGTTTTAAGAGTGTATATGTACCTACCCCTACCCCCCTACGGGAATAGTGTAGAGACTATTTTATAATTCGACATTTTTATTTTTCAATAAACTCCACAGCTTATCTCGAGATCAATCATCAAAAACAACAGACAACAATAGTTCATCGTGTAACTTGAGTAAGAATATTACTTTCATCCAGCCAATTAAACTGCCAAATCAATTTTTTCACCAACTGAAAAAGAAGAAATAATTGCAGAGTTTCACAAGTTATAAAAGTAACTGATATGTACTAGGCCATTTTTAATCACAGTTATAACCTTCATAAAATTGATATGGAAGCAGATGTATCGGACAGGCGAACCGATTGTTCTAACTCATCGTAAATGCAACTTGTCAACAATCCGATCGTTCTAAAAATATTTTTACCGGTTGGTATCATCACCTGCCTTTAATTCATCCATTTCCAATTTTATTTGGATATCAGACGTTGTTTTCGTCATCTGACCATGGTTTAAAATATGAAAACTACGTTTCCGGCCTTTTGAATAAGGTTGTTTCAGGTGACGAAATTTATTCCAGATATCTTTTCGCTCTTTTTCGGCGCTCCGATTGGTACTCTGCACTTGACATGGATTCACCAATCGAAATTCGAGAAAGAATTTGTTTTCATTGACATTTCTGCTGCCACTCAAGATTTGAAACATGTCAGACAGGTATTGACGTCCGAATATCGAGAAATGCTTAATTGCTAAATATAAAAAAGGAGTTAGTTTAATTAATTTAATATGATTCCAGGAGTCAAACAAAAAATAGAGAACTATAACCATTGTCGAACCTGGATCCCACGCTCTCTGTCCTCGAGGACTCATACACTTTTCTCGAAAACAGATTGTTTCTTTTAAATTTTAACTAACCAATTTGTGGTAAAAAAAAACTTCACGTGTCTGCGTGGACCTGGACAAGGCACCGTAGAGTCAAGCCCTTAAAAGGACTCTTCGCAGGAGACACCCGAATAGTTATAAATATTCGAATGGCGAATAGTTTATAAATGGCGAGAATGAAATAAAGGAGTAAAAGAACGATATATTTATTGATAATATTTTATTGAGGTGCATGAATTTGTCGCACAAAAATTGTCCATACTAAATGCAGGTCATACCTCTCCACTAAATGCTAACACAGGATGATCCTTCTATGAAAATATGAACAATATATAAGAAATATTAGACTCCGTAATCGTTCCCACACTTGGTCACAGGAACAAAACTAGAATTCTTCTTTTAAAAAATATAAATAAAAAATAAATAAATAAAACATCTGACACATCTCACAAAAGATGCCATCGAACGGATGTGATCCATTGATCATTCTATAGATTGTTCTAACTCTCCGAACAAAAGAAGACTTGTTGACAACCCGATCGCCATCTTGATAGAAAAAAATATTTTCTAGTTGTGTGTCTTTGTTTGGACAATTTTTGTTTTAAAGAAGCGCATGCGTCACCAAAAAACATGCTTGCCTTTTTACTTGCGTCAACTATGACGCACGGATTTTTTGAAAAAAATAAAAAAAAAATAATAAGGTATGCATTATTGGCGCTACTTTTTGGCCCTAATTTAACAAATTTTCATGTTATTGGTTTTACATAAAAAGGAAGAAGTATTTATATTTTTTTCATAAGTTCAATAAAATAATATTTTAAATAATAACGAGTAAAAACTTTTCGGATAACAAACATTTATTTTTTTTATTCATTTATCTTTAAATTGCAACATAATTTTGGCCTTATACAGCTTTTTGAACCTAACAAGCTTTAATACTATCCAATTGGATATCATGTCACAAAGCTTACGTTTGAGGGTTCTGTAATCGTTTAGACATTTATGAACTAGAAAACCCAACCAAGATATAACGACATACCGTGTACATGTTCATTTGTGTGTCTATTACACCTTTGAAAATTCAACCTAACCATAAAAACTTATTGTTCATCAAACTCACAGTTTTACGTAAATCAAAGTATTTTATTATGTAATATCAGTCATCATATCTGACAGTTAAAATTTTGTTTAAGAGTATGCATTATATCACTTGGTACTTCAACGTGATACATCGAGGTTTTAATAAATTAATCTAATAGAGATTTTTTTTGTATTTACACTGCGATGCAAAAGTTTAGACAATGACGTTATTTAGTTGTAAAATTTAGAATTGTGAAAGTAGAATTATAAAACACCCTTAAACATATTAAATAAATATTTTGAAATGCTATAATTGAAACATAATTGTTTGATTTGCTATAACAATTTTTTTTTCATAAAATAAAAATTTGTACGATTCAAAAGTTTAGACACAAATACGAGATTATGCTAATTTAAAGTAGATAATGGCCTAATTTCGCATAGTTATTGATGAATTGAATTTGATAAATTGAAAAAACACGATATCCGGTGAACTAAACAGATTTAATAACGATATTGGTTCAATTTTACACCAAAAAGGCAATATAGCCACTTTAAATACTTATTCAAATCATATTTGCTTCAAATGTACAATTTAACATCTCTAAATACGAACCGAATACCTAACAGTCCATCGCCTTAAAATATTGGCACGAATTCGTGGATTTAAAGACATGCATTGACCGATTTTCTTGATGAAAAGTGCAGTCTTTCCCATATAAAATCACAAAATAGCGGCATATTATTCTTTTTTGCACTTTAGTATAAAGCAGAGATAGTCACCTCTTCAAAAACGACAAAAAAATCGTTCATTTTAATGTAAATTCACTCCACTCCATTACGAAAGTTCCTTCTTTATGCTAGAGTTTTTGAGGGGAAAAAAACCGGTGTTTTCAAAAGCTTATTTTTCAATATTCGGTTAAACCGAACGTGTTTAAATAGCACTAAAGAGACCGGTTAAATTGTAACCGGTTCAAAGAAACCGTTTTTTTCTCAAGAAATTTCAAACTTCAGTATAAAGAAGGAACTTTCGTAATGGTGTGGAGGGAATTTACGTTAAAATGAACGACTTTTTTTGTCGTTTTTGAAGAGGTGACTATCTCTGCATTGTACTAAAGTGTAAAAAAGAATAATATGCCGCTATTTTGTGATTTTATATGGGAAAGACTGCACTTTTCATCAAGAAAATAGCTGTCAATGCATGTCTCTAAATCCACGAATTCGTGCCAAAACTTTAAGGCGATGGACTGGTAGGTATTCGGTTCGTATTTAGAGATGTTAAATTGTACATTTGAAGCAAATATGATTTGAATAATATTTAAAGTGGCTATATTGTCTTTTTGGTGTAAAATTGAACCAATATCGTTATTAAATCTGTTTAGTTCACCGGATATCGTGTTTTTTCAATTTATCAAATTCAATTCATCAATAAATATGTGAAATTAGGCCATTATCTACTTTAAATTAGCATAATTTCGTACTTGTGTCTAACTTTTGCTTCGTACAAATTTTTATTTTATAAAAAAAAATTGTTATAGCAAATCAAACAATTATGTTTCAATTATAGCATTTCAAAATATTTATTTAATATGTTTAGGGGTGTTTTGTAATTCTATTAGAACAATTCTAAATTTTACAGCTAAAAAACGTCACTGTCTAAACTTTTGCATGGCAGTGTATAAGCCAGTTTGATTCGAATTAAATCAGTGAAGAAATTATTTAATTCCATACCACATGTTTCTCGTACAACGCCAGTAGAGGTGTAAATATCGAACGCATGCGTTTTGAAAAACACCTTCGTTTCGGCCAAAACACCAGCCGCTATTGCTTGGCGAGAACGTTGTCCCTCAAAATTGTCGTAATGTGGACACATCATATTACTAACACCTGCTTCGCGGGGCTGAGGAGCCCAGTTGGTTAAGCGCTCGCCTAGCATGCGAAAGGCCCCGGGTTCGGGTCCGGGCATCGCCAAAATAACTGCCTACCTATAAACGGCCCGTGCAGCCAAAAATGTCCGACGAATGATACCCCGTGTAGAGGGAGTGCACGTTAAAATACGCTCCAAAGTCCCAACGCTGCGTACGATGTCGCCTTTAACGGTTGCGTTGGGTGCCAACTCAGGTGTCGGCTCGTCACGTGACTGTGGTTCTAAAATATGTCGCCCGTCGCCAATAGCCCTCGTGTAGCTCTAGTGCGACGATAATTCAAACTAAACTAAACATCTGCTTCGCAAGCACAGGCACGAGTACAGGTTAAAAGTGGTCAAAAGACACTCCCGCGGGCAAGTCGAAATAAAATATAGGATTCTAACGGGTTCCTTTCTCTTTAAACACTCTTTTATTAGGCACATTTGGGCAATCAGAGTTTCCGCTTGCTTCATTGGGATGCCAAGAGTGTGTTTTTTAAAGGAAGTTTTAAGGACTCGGTTTCGACGTATAAGTTATTATATAGGACTAGTTTTTCGACATACATATACGTACAAACAAATTCACATACATATATATGCTTTCAAAAAATTTAAAATGTCGTTATCCTGTGCAAAATCTAAATAAAGATAACTTTATTGATCAAATTCAATTGCTACTGAAATAAAGATGTAAAGTTCAAAAATTAAAAGTGAAGTAAGTAATTTGGAATAAAATCAGTTGTATGGTCACACTCTCTCTCATAAACTTTTTCTAATTTATTGCACAAATGTATAGCCACACATGTCATAGGTATGCAAATTTTATAGAGAATTTCCAGATGACATAACTTTTCTATAATTTGGTAAAAATAAGATATATTAGATGCATCAGGTTATCACTTTAACGCGTGCATAAAAAATTCCAGTATTGTCCTAAATAAAAGTTCAGTGTAAAGTAAACGAATAACTAACATATATACAACATCAACTCTTAATTTCAAAAATAAAATCATTCGAGAGAGTAGCATTCAGTGATTAGCTCTTCGACTCTGAAATAATTGAAATATTTTCATAAATCAATTGTATGAACGTTGTTTTTGCTTGAAAAAAATGAAAAGAATCAAACTAAGATTATTTGTATTTTTATTACCTGAAAGTAGAATAACAAAATAAACTTTACTGCGAAGTGCAGTAGGTCTGGTCACCCTACGGAAGAGAATGGTTCGGGAAAAAAAAGTTATCCCTGAACAAACTCAAAATAACAGTTATAAAATGCATAGCCGTTTACTCTTCCACATTCCTATTTCATTCGTATTAATATGGCATTCATGAGTAAATGATATTTTTTTGCCCCGTTTCACTCCTTTTATGATCAACAGTTGTCGATACATCAACTGTTGAAGGATCTGGCGTTTGGTTTCCTGCTGCGTCAATGGGGTGGCAGAGAAGATGATGAACAGTTGATTTATGAGTCGCGGAAACAGTTGACGGGACAGATCGTGAAAACTGAAAACGGCAAAAAATATTGTTAAGTGATAATGAAATTTAAAATTCAATAAAATCTAATTTGAAATTTAAGAGTCGTTTATCATTCATCATCATTTCATTGAAATTCAAAAGTAAAAAAAAAGCATCACCCTTTTGCCTTTTGACCCCTTTAGGGTGTCAGTGAATTTTGAAGACAGTTAATTGACGAATCACTGAAACAGTTGACGAGACTTATTGTGCAACCGGCAAAATTTTTTTGTCAACTTAAAATTATATTGAAATTTAAAAGTCAATAAAATTTTAAAACTTGCTAACTTGGTGTGCTAGCGAATTTTATAAACAGTTAATTAACGAGTCACTGAAACAGTTGACGAGACTGATCGTGTAAACTGGAAACTGCCAAAAGGTTTTTGATAAATGATAATGATATTGAAATTTCAAAGTCAATATAATCTCAAGTCTCACCCCCAAGAGTTGTCAGTGAGTTTTATAAACTGTTAATTGACGAGTCTCTGAAACAGTTGACGGGACTGATTGTGAAAACTTCAAACAAAAACGCATTTTTAGACAAATCAGATAGCAGCAAACTGCAAACGGACAATAATTGTTTGTTTGATAAATGAATTGAGAGTTGTCTTGGCAATAAATGTGAGAAGAAAATAGTGTGTATAGAAAATAGGGGCATAGTTTAGAAATTACACCAATTTTTCCGGGGAAAAGTGAGTCTCTCTCTCTCTCGAGGGGAGGAAATATTAAAATGGGGTGGTGTTATCTTTTTCTCAAACAATACCACAAATATAATCATCGCAAAACAGCAACAGCATACAATATACATACAACAATTATACTCAAAACAAATAATCCCCATAGTCAACTAGCCCCTAATCATACAGAGGAGGCCTTCCACGCGTCTCATACACCAAAGACTTCAAATACGAAGAGTTTAAAAACTTGCCCAACATTCATACCAAGTCACGTTGGTTTGGCGCAGAGACTTGGCGGGCTTATTAGATTGGAGAAGATTTAAACAATTCTTTCGTTTTTCCAGCATTTTAAAATAGGGTACTATAATTTCAACACAACTATTTATGAATACAACATACACATGGCGGACCTACATCAAAAATAGTTTTAATCTTGCATTTACATTTTTTGTGGCAACGCACACATGGCCACAAGTCGCCAAAATGGCAACCTCGGGAGCTCCGTAGCCCAGTCGTTAAAACATAGTTCTAGCATACAGAGGGTTTCGCGTTCAAAACCCGGCCACATCCTACATTTGTTTGCAAAAAAAATCACCTTTCTTACGGGGTTCCCCGAGTACACTGGGATTTTACGACAGACGTGCTCGTAAAATCTGTGGAGTCCAAAGTATCGAATGCGTTAGTGTACGATGTCGCTTAAAGCTCAGTGCCAGCTCAGGTCTCGTTACTTGACCGCGGTTCTAAATTACGATGAGTAATTAGCTGTGTTAAAGCTCCCAAAGCAGGCTAGAAATAGACAGCCGGAAACGATTAAATTACCAAATAGCAACTGGCCCGTGCAGCCAAAAAGTTCCGACGAATAATACCCCGTGTAGAGGGAGTGCACGTTAAATATCCTTCAAAGTCCTAACGCTGCGAACGATGTCGCCCTTAACGGTTGCTTTGGGTGTCTACTCAGGTGTCGGCTCGTCACTTGACTGTGGTTCTAAAATACGAGCCCGTCGCCAATAGCCCTCGTGTAGCTCTAGTGCGACGATAATTCAAAACTAACCTAACCAAATAGCAAACTCAACTCATAATCCCACAATTCATCTTAGCCTTCCATGCAAGCGGACTTTTACAATTAGGTCGCCAGTGCACTTGATTCAAGTCGTTGTCTTAGGCCGGTCAAATTAGGCCTGTCAAGGGCCTACTCCCGCTGTCAGTCAACCCCACACGAAACCGGAACGGAACCCCTACTAGGGGGGTGGAACACACATCATTTTTCGAGGCAGGAATTTTTGGAGGTTTCGTTTAGCTGGCTGGCTGTCATAAGGAGATTATGATTTGGCGATGGAATTGGTGGTGGTATGTGATATTGCGGATGTGTTGAAGTTGGTATTAGTTTTTGTATTATTAATGTGTGGATTTAGAAAGTGTACAAGTGAAAGACAAGAAGCGAAAATGTTTATCATAGAAAATACGAATTCGTTTTTCAAACAGGTAGCATATCGTCGGTAAAATGACAAAACCACGAATGTGCACAACACAAATGTGCAAAGGGATAGAAAACCGGACACAGTTAAACCGATTTTTGGCTTCGGTTAAATGGGTAAAAACATTTCTTTAGCTGAACCGGTTAAAAATGAAGAACCATTTTGAATAAACATTTTAACCGGCTAAACTGAAGGTTATTGTTAGTTTGTATTATCGTCGCAGTTGGTGAAGAGCGTCGTGATTAAGAACCACAGTCAAGTGACGAGCCGACACCCCTAAGCATAAGGAAAAGTTAATAGCAGTAGATAAATCAATGAATTATGGTATGGCGTCATAAAATATGCCATAAAGAATTTGCATAATATTGATTCATTATTATGATATTATTGGTTCATTACTCGTCACATGATTGTGGTAATAAATGACGACGCCTATATCTTCAATAGCCATCCCGTATCTCTAGTGCGATGATAATTCATACCTAACCTATATGAACAGCCAGAATTGTTCAATCAACGAAGCAACTATAACGGTTTTCAAAGGACCGGTTTTTAGTTACTTTTATAGGAGGCTAGAATAGGCAGCCGGAGCGATACCTTACTTACTAGTTACTTTTATCTGGTCTCAGTTAAAACTGGAGGGGAAAAAATAACCGATTGAACCGAGAAGCGGTTTAATTTTTCAAAAACTGCAAATCCCTAGAATCCCCCCCCTAGCACATTCGCGGTTTTGCCATTTGACCGACGATATGTGGTGGTTGGTAGACATATATATTCAGGTTTGGTGCTGGTCAGAGACCGCTTATAACCTCGTCAGTAAGACAGACACATCAGACAACACACACACATAGTGGATCCATCTAATTTTTAGAGACGAGACCAACTAGAGGATCCCAGAATGCTTGTCACCCCAGAGTATTGATTTGGTATGGGAACTTGGAGGACTTTCGGACCAACAGATTTAACGAGCACGTACTCCGCTATACTCGACAAACACAAACATCCATGCCTTACCGGATTCGAACCCGAACCCAGAGGCTCCAAAGGCTAGCTCCCTAACCGTGCGCCGCCCGACGATATGTTTTACATATGCCACATTTTCAAGTTCCCTCCCCTCCAAAAAATCGTTAAATCCTATAATCGTTAACTATATTGTAATATAAAATTATAAAAAAAATCTAGTAGTGTGATTGGAAACTTCGGAGAAGTAGTGCAGGATTTTTCCGTAATTCATGCGCCAGTCTTCACAGCAATATAAATATTCATTTCGAACATTTATAAATAAATTTCTATTGATATTCGGCCTTTTTTTTCAATTTGGAAACCATTTTAAGATAATCTCTTCAAACATAAATGAAATTCACTGTTTTTCTAAACGAATATATATATTTATTTTTTTCAAATAGAAGTTACACAGAAAACACAAATATACATTTTTGTATGTTTTCAGGACAGTAGGAAGGTTGCTGTTGTAAGGTAATTCACTTCGTAGTTCGTTATAATTCAGAGAAAGTAAAGCCATCAAAGGGATAGGTACATATATATTCCGGCTTGTGTGCTTGATCAGAGACCCGCTTATGAAGCCTTCGTCAAGTAAGACAGACACAGAAAGAGTTTTTTACTGTCACAGAGAAAAGAAGAAAAGAAGTACACCCAGGGCGAAGGCGGGAATCGAAGCGCGCAACTCTCATGTACACGGCGCGCAAGGTGCTAGCTTATTGGTTCTAAAAACCCCGTCGCCATCCGCCCTCGCCACCAATCAAAATCAAACGTGGAATATCAGCATGTAACGTCATCAAGTTGACCTTGTTACCCTACAAAAGATATAGACTGGGCTTCCCACAGCGACCCAGTCGCATCACCCGTGACAGGTCAAGGCACAAGAAGGCGACCATCAGACATAATTGTCAAAACTAAACATTCAACCGAACCTACGTCCAAAATATAGCATGTAACTTATAAGGTTATTCTTTGAGACCCGACATAAAATCATTTAAATGGATTGACATTAATGACTTCTTGGTGGAGGTGAGACAGTTCGAACCTGCACTCAATGTCTATTGTTATCAACCCAGAAATACAAGTCACAAGAGTATACACAAAAAAGAGACGACACAAACACAACACAAGATACAACAGTTTTGACGGACGCAAACATACATGCTTACCGGATTCGAACCCGAACCTTAAGCTCCATTTAAATGGATTATTTTTATGGATAAATTAAATGGATGGATTTTTGCATTCCTGTACCTACAAAAGTTATGTTGAGCATTAAGAACTGAAATAGAGTTTAATAGAAGATGAACTGAAAATCACTTGTCAGCCTTTGATTACAAATATCAGTCGTTTATACGTGCAAAAAATGTCGTTGCACGAAGAACCATCACGATTTCGTAGGTCTTTTAAAAAAAATAATTTATTTTAGCAGTTAATTTTAAAGTCATTCTGGATTTAAAAATGTTAAATGGGCTTTTAATTACAAAATGACATAGCTTGTTTGCGCATTAATTGCACAAAAATGTGTATTTATAAGTGTTAGACATCAAGTGCCATTAAAGTTGATGTGCCTCTCATCAAATATTAAACTCTAACTTTTTAAGATTTCCTTTTATAAGATAATTTTAA
The DNA here is from genome assembly GCA_019343175.1 of Oedothorax gibbosus. Taxonomy (NCBI): domain Eukaryota; kingdom Metazoa; phylum Arthropoda; class Arachnida; order Araneae; family Linyphiidae; genus Oedothorax; species Oedothorax gibbosus. The sequence goes on from CM033271.1 coordinate 12,459,147, forward strand.
ATATATAGTATATATGAAGATCTGCTGAAAATGTTGGGTTTTGCTGGGGTCTTTGCTGGAAGTTATAACAAAAAATCAAATTCATCTCTTAGTTCTTTTGGAGATCAACCAGAGCACTTCAAACTATCCCATTCAATTTATACCAATCATATTTATTAATTTAAAAATTAATAATATTTATTTAAAATTGTACTGTAAGTGTAAGATTTTGCCGAAGTCTTGGAGTTTATAACAATAAATAAAATTATATATATTTTTTTATTTTGAAGATCACTTCAAATTATTCCTTTCAATTCATACCCATCACTATATTCCCATCCGACCCACATCACCTAAGGAACACCCACATAGAAACCCTTCACGGGCCCAGCATGGGTCTGACACCCGTCTTTTTTTTACCCGCTAAACAGACAAAAAGTGAAGTGGACGACTCACAGAAAAAGTCCGATCGGACAGATCTCTTCAAAGGATGGCCCGTCACGATGGGACGACCTCGTAATAATGGCGTTAAGGGTGGTCAGTTGGAGCCTACAGGATTGGAACCGTTTAGTTGTGCTTGAGGATATGGAGGTTAATAAGTTTTGAATGCTTGGCGAGAAAATTGATCGAAAAGTCGCCAAATTAATTTTATTAATTGATTTGAATAGGTTGCAGTTTTTGGCTGTATTACAAGATCTCATTTAATACGAGGTTCTAATATCTCACGTTAAACGAAGAATTTCAATTACAGGAGAACAGAACTCCAAATACATGACGCAATTTTGACCTTACTACATTTGGATGATCAGAAATTTGAATAATTGGTTAGGGTAGGTTGAATTAATGTCACATTAGAGCTACACGAGGGCTATTGGTGACGGTCGTTAGAAATTAGAATCACTGTCAAGTGACGAGTCGACAACACCTGAGCGGGCACCCAACGGAACTTCGAGCGACATCGTACGCTAACGCTTTCGGGACTTTCGACTCCACAGATTTAACGAGCACGTATATCGCAGTGTAATCGGTCACCCCGGTGATTTTACGAGGATTTTTTTCCACTAACTCGAATACGTCTATTGTATGGCTAGGATAATTACAGAACCAAGAACCTTCTCTGTGAGAGGCTCGTGGCTTACACCTCTCGGCCATCGGGGGGCCGACTTTGATTAAATCAACAATAGCACCATACACTAGAAAAATTCCTGATAACATTTGAAACTACGGATAGAGTTTTAATTGGAAATTTTATTGAAGTTTCTGAATGCTTTTGAAAACATGTCTAGTGTTCTAGTAACCTAATAAGTTTACGTCCTCCAAACGATTTGGTTTAATGAATTAACTTCGCAATAAAGCTAAACGAGAGCAATTGGTGACGGGACTCAGCGGTCAAGTGACGAGGTTATGACAATTGTTATACCTGGTGAAAAAAGTATGACCCGACAAAGCTTACACCTCTCGGCCACCGGGGCTCCTAGCCAAATAAATGAGCAAGTATTTAGTTATGGGTGCATAAAAGAAACATTTCAGTTCTTCACTTAGTAACCGGGTTTTGGCATTGTTTTTCTTCTGACAGCACCTCTATCTTGTTTTACCTCCATGTTGTGGGCTTTGGGAAAGGGTGGTGTCTTGTTAGTTACGGGTTGTAAGTCAAAACTGACACGGATTTTGTCGTTTTGGATGTGGATTATTTTTTAAAAAGAATAAAATGTGTTGAAGTTGATAACATGATGTGACATGGGCGTTTTCGAAAATATTAACGGAGTTATGAAAATAGCTGACTGATGTGACGAATGGCGTAAATATTGGTAAGTTTTGATGAAAAAGTGTAGGTTATTTTGATAATGTTAAGTCGTATAAAAATGTTGGGCCTGAAATGGTATCTCAGTCTGAGTTAATTTCCACTCCTTTCAGTGCCGAAAATGCACTTCCCCTATAGGAGTGGATTTCACTCTTTTGTTTTAAGAGTGTATACCAAAGAGTTTGGTTAGTCTTTTCTTGAGAATACCGGACACGGAGAGCTTTTTTGTGTATTACAAATCACATGCTTAAGCATGCTCTCCTTTTCTCCATATATCTGGAAGCAGCCAGTATTCTTGACGAAGACAAAATAGCCAAGGAAAGGAAATACACGATTAACTGAAAAAAGTAAGAAAAAAATTGTTTAGGTAATTACATTTTTAATAAAATATATTTAAAAAATTAGCCTTTTCTTTTCTTCTACCATTTACTTAAGACCTAAGTTATAGAAATATAACGCCTGTAGTATGTAACTTGGCCGAGTGGTTTGGACCATCGCTAGCAGTCTACGCGCGCTGTAACGGGTGCGGGTTTGATTTCCGCCTTCGCCTTGGGTGTACAGTGTATATTCCTTTCTCTGTGACAGTAAAAAATTCCTTCTGTGTCTGTCTTACTTGATGAAGGCTTTAAAAGCGGGTCTCTGATCAAGCACACAAGCCGGAGTATATATGTATATGTATGAGTGTATGAGTATGTAACTTATAATTTGTATGACGCTTGTACAGTAAAAATGTGCATTTACACTTGTAGTGAACTAGTGGATTATGATTGATTGTAAGTTATAAAAAGTAAAATAAATTTTAAATTGTTTAGTTGTTAAATTGTTAAAAATAATATAATCTTTGTCTGATTAAACATATTGAAGTTTTAACGACTCCTAATATAACCCATTTCTATGCACATTTGCATTGAAACGGTCTCGTAACATTGAAATAAATAACTCATAGCGTATGAATCGTTATTAATTACTTAATAAATATAGATAATTACATTGAAATGATTCCTTTTTTTAGACTGAATGTCTTGCCTATTATAATTTCTAATGTTGCCAAATAAAAATCTATTTTTAGAACATCGACAGAATCATTAAGTACTTTCTTTAGTAAAAAAAATAAGGGGGGGGACGCAAATTTTTTGCACGTTTTCTACTAAACTCTTTAATTGTTCATCATCTTTTCTTTTAAACAAGTGACATGGCTTTAAGGGGACAGGGAACATATCGAAGCTTCAAAATATCAAATTTTCATTTTAACTTTCAATCACTGAAAGGAATATTTACGAATTTTTTTTATATAATACGCACCTGAAAATGGTGTTGGAGTTCCTAAATTTGGTAGTTAATTTCAATATAACTTTGTTTCCAGCTTCATACGTCATTATTTAAAAACGTCGATTTTTAGCTTTTAGGTACACTTTCCAGCACAACTATTGCGTGTATCTAAAAATATTTTTTTATAGAAATAAAAAAAAGTCTATTCAACGCTATGAACCTCAAGTTTGACGATGAAACATTCATAATTTAAAGTTTTTAACATAAATAGAAATTTTGCGTATTTCTTAAATTAGAAAAATCGTCTTATTTTTACTCACTTAATATATTTTTGGTTCACTGTGTTAAATAGACATGTATACGACATCACAGATAATTTCAACTCTTCTAGTAAAATAGAAGAGTGTACCCTAAGGCCGAAAATTGGTGTTTTGGAATAATGACATTTAAAGCTGGCAACAAAGTCGTGTTGAAATTAACTACCAAATTTGCAAACTCGAGCCCCATATTCAAATGTGCATCATAGAAGTTTTTTCGTAAATGCACGATTCAGTAACTAAAGTTGAAATGAAAATTCGATATTTTTAGTGGTCGTTTTGTTCCCTGTTACCTTAAAACATGAAATAAATCATTTCTGTTACATTTGGATGCATTGAAATTGACATCCCTACAAATGTCATTCCGATAACACCATCTCATCATCATTAATAATCCTCACCGGAATCACAAATATTGCTCAATACCTTAAGAAGCGCCAGGTGACCGTTCTCAAACTCCATTAGTTTTTTTCTTAAGATTATCAAGTCGAAAGATTACAAAGTTTAAGCAGATATCATCACTGCTCCAGGAAGTTTGACTTTGGGTTCACATCTGCCTCTTTTTAAGGAATATCTTTTGTCCCTCTCTGAGTCAAAGTCAACGGCCAGTTATAAAAGTCAGGTGGTGCGTCAAAACTGGTATCTCTTGTCAACTTGTCCCTCAAATGATCAGTAGGGATTGATTTAATTAAGAATTGTGAATGAATTGGGTCTAATGTGGGGTTTTTAGGCTTCGTGGTAATGACTAATAAGATTTTTGTAGTATTCTCTTTTTAGCTATGGCCGAGTGGTTAGAGAGGTTACCATGGGTATCAAAGTCTCAAGTAGGAATCCCACTCTTGTATAGATTTTCGGATACTATCATGGCCAACTTCAATAACAAGGCCAGAGAAGCTTTCCCAAACATGAGCGTAGACGTAATTTTTGACGTCACTGTTCTGAGTGCCGAAGATCGAGAAACTAGTTCGGACGCATTCGGAACCCTAAAAATGTGGTAAGCCGTGAACGAGTGGTTCCGAACAAGTTTCGAGACAGGTTATCTTCATCTTCGGAAAACGTCACTCGGAACTATGACGTCAAAATTTCCGTCCGCGAGCGTGTTTGGGAGAGCTTCTTTGGCCTTAGTAGTTGAGTAGGCCGTGATACTATTGGAAACAGTATATATAACTCTAGTCAGTCTGTTACAAATTTCGTGCTAGGTTTCACCAAAAGAAGGGTTCCTATTAGCGACAAAGGCTTATGTGGTGAAATGTTTCACCATGTTTTTGAAATTTGGATGGACTATTTTTCAGGATTTGATTTCCGAAATCCGAAAAATGGTTCAACCGAATTCCCAAACAATGGTGAAACATTTCACCACATAGCTGTTGCATCTACTATGAACCTTTTTTTAGTGAAACTTAGCACGAAATTCTTAACAGTGTATATAATCTCTTTATAAATGGATTTTTTTATAGGATCTCTAGTTACTCTTGACAAATTGGGTAGGATCACGGCCTACTCAACTACTAAGGCCGAAGAAGTTTTCCCAAACAAGCTTGGGGACGGAAATTTTGACGTCATAGTTCCGAGTGACGTTGTTCCGAAGATGAAGACAACCTGTCTCGAAACCTGTTCGGAACCACTCGTTCACGGCTGACCACAATTTTGGGGTTCCGAATGCGTCCGAACTAGTTTCTCGATCTTCGGCACTGGGATCAGTGACGTCAAAATTTCCGTCTACGCTCATGTTTGAGAGAGCTTCTCTGGCCTTGTTATTGAAGTTAGCTGTGGTAGGATTTCAATCCTGAGTAAAATCCTGCAAAATATTCTTTATATAAACATATTTTCCAATCAATTATATGTTTAAAGTATCTATTGTAAACTAACAGTTAACGTAATGCGAAATATCTTTGGTTTCGCTTACTGATTTCTAGAAATACCATGTTAGGAACATGGCGCGTAGCTAATAGGATATTCTCTTAAACTCCAGCTAAAAATTATATTCAGCAAAACATCATACACGCATTCCACCACATCATGCCATAAATGTATGAATACTTACTTTTACTCTTTCCTTTCATACAAAGAACAATGCAAAATTTATATTGTTTACAGCAAAACCCTTATACTTATACATTGTAATTTAATAAAACAAAACACATCCTTCCAGTCCCAATTAACATTGGATCCCCAAAAGTCTGCACGATTCCTAACTCTACCCAAATCAATCATAGTCCAGTACAGTTAGTCTCCGAACCCCCATAAGGAAATATTAATATGAGACCCCAATCGCATACAAATGCTCTACATTCAAACCAACTACAATACTAGAACGAGCCGTTAATCTAATAGAAAAAGTGACACTAAAGAGGGGCTAAGATAAATCTCGCCAATTCACTAAATTGGTGATAAAGGTTGCTATGTTTGGCTTATAATCGCTGCTTCTGGAGTAAATTCCCACATTAAAAAAAAATTATGTCTTTTACGTATATGTTTGATACATACATTGTGTTGTCAACATGCTTATTTCGTCCATTTTAGACAGTTTAAAAAATGAAAAAACTTAGACTGGTATTCACCAATCCAGATTAAACTCGAAATAACTCTAAATCGGGGACTAAGTCCTGATGTGACCAATCAAAATCATGAATTCAGTGGATTAATCCCGGAATAAACTTAACTCAAGTTGGTGAATACCACTGTTAAGGTTGCAAATTTTCTCTGATTAATCCCACGTGGCTTAGTACCAAGTCACGCGACTGATGATGGTCCCCTTTTAGGTTTGCTAACCCAATTCTTAAGTCGCTGATTCCGAACTTATCATATATGCATCTCTAGTACGATGTGCGTGCGGATAGGACATTGGGGGTCCGTAATGGCGGCATTAGCCATTCGGTGCGTCGCGCAAATCATTAACTTTACATTAATTTCCGTACGGGGTATGGTGGTCACGGACTAGTCGTAAATTAGTCTTTAAATGACGAAAAGGAAAATTAAACGGTCGCGTTTTTTTCTTTGCTTCTCGTGTTGGCTTTTGTTTGGGTGGTTGATTGTGCCAAAATGAAATGTTTTAGTAGCTGAGACGTTTTAAGCGATTTTTTTTTTGGAGTGATACCAAAAGGAAACTATACAGTGCAACAAAAATCCCGTCAAATTGACGGTTTTAAGTTGGCAGCTGAGTACCCTGAACAAAGCAGTAAACACGGGCACTTTCTGTATTAAATACGGTAAAATTCCGGCTAAAATATGGTTTTGTCCCGGTAAATATTCGTACTTTTTTAAAATGGATATAAAGTTTTGCGTCATAGGCTCTATTAGAACCCACAATCTTTAAGTTACATACAGGGAAAGCGTCGTACCAACTCGGTCACCAAATCCCTTGACAGATTACAGCCAAAATAAGTAATCTTTCTGGTGTTTAACACGCCCCCAAAGTGATGTCATTGAGGACAAGTTTTAAAGGAAATGGTTTTTGAAATTGTGAACGAATTAAAATAGTTTAATACTGTAAAGTAAGCAAAACGGGTTAAACCACCATTAATGCTTAGAAATTCCGTAAAAGTGACGCATTTTTGCAGAGCATTTTGTGAAAACACGAATTGAAGGAAAAACAGGAATTATAGATATTTAAAAGTATACCGGCATTGTTTAAATAATTTGTTCAACATAAACCTCCAAAACATTTGCTGGTTTAGGATGCAACATACATAGCATATTTAAAAATGCGGTCTTTAGAATAAAAAACTAATGTGGGCTTGAAAGTCGTAAGACATGAAATAAGTTCTCCAGTATATAATGACCATCTTATATTGAGCTACAACCCTCGATTCTTAGCAATTGGAAAACTATATTATGAAATGCTATTATTTGTCTAACAAAGAATTAAATTCAGTTAAAAAAATTATTGCAATTATGATAAGCTTTATCAGCTATACATAGCTAACATCAATATTCTGCCGTGGGCACGTAAACTGCAGTAACTTCCATAATGACTTGGACCATTGTTGCAAGCACTCAATTACCCTAACCTTTAAGAAATCATACTGGAAAAAAATATTTCAGAGCAAAAATGGTACAACTCATTGTTGCGATTACTGCAGTTTACCTGCTCACGGCAGTATTAATCAACTTACTCCGTCCTTCTAGTGCTGCTGAAAACTCTGTTAACTAACATAGCTGTTGGATTTGTCACAATGAATAAAAAGAAAGGGATGGAAAATCAAGATGGAGAAGATCCCAAAACGTATTGTTTGACGAGCAATAATCAGTTAGGTTAGGTTTGTATTATCGTCGCACTAGAGCTACACGAGGGCTATTGGCGACGGGCGTCGTATTTTAGAACCACAGTCAAGTGACGAGCCGACACCTGAATAGGCACCCAACGCAACCGTTAAGGGCGACATCGTACGCAGCGTTAGGACTTTGAAGGATATTTAACGTGTACTCCCTTACACGGGGTATTATTTGTCGGACATTTTTGGCTGCACGGGCCGTTTATAGGTCGGCAGTTATTTTGGCGATGCCCGGACCCGAACCTGGGACCTTTCGCATGCTAGGCGAGTGCCTAACCGACTGGGCTCCCCAGCCCCAGCAATAATCAGTACCTAATGACTTATTATAGTTATTCATAAACGAAAGCGTCAAAGGGAGATAGTAGAAGTTTTTATATTTTATTTATAGCAATCAAGAACATTCTCTTTGATACTTAAAATAACATACAGAATATAATAATTGAGAAAGTGTTTGTATACGCTTACTACAAAAGAAACATTTAAACAAAACCAAATGGCAAAAAACTTTAAAATAAATCCAAACATAAAATTATACTGCATCGTATTGTACTAAATTAAATATTGTGCAGATGTACCGGATTGGTTAACCACCGGTATATTTGCCGGCATGCACCTATTCCTTAAAAGCTACTACGTCATCTGGTACAGCTTAATGGTACAATGATGGTTAACCAATTCGATACATCTTCGTCTTCATGTCACGATCTGTTAGGGTGGTTAACCAATCCGGTTGAAATACGATCCAATCCAAAATGGTGCCTTCCATTACGGGAAACATCAAAAATCTAGATGTAATTTACTTGTGTATGTGAAACTCATTTTTGTTAGTAGCTTCCTCCTGAACAGTTCTAAACCCTGCCGAAAAAATAGCTGTAGGTTTAAACTACAAATGCTACACTATTACTTACTTACAACTCTTTACGCCTGAAAGGCTCATGATGTCGAAATCATTGTCCGCCAGGGAATCCTCTAATTGGCCTCTGTCTCTAAAAATGAGATGGATCCACTTATGTGTGTGTCGTGTCTGTCTTACTTGACGAAGGTTTATAAGCGGGTCTCTGACCAAGCACACAAACCTGAATATATATATGTCTACCAACCAACCTTGTCCGCCATCCCCTCCTGTCCAGCGGAGTCTCTCTGGCCAAATTCCAGCTGCTCCAATCCATCTTATTTCTTTCGCTTATGGTCATACTCGCCCAAGTTGTCTTTGGTCTACTGAATTATAACTTGCTTACAAATACACAATTTGTTTAAAATTTATTTGAAAAAATATGGGAGTTAAAAGAATAAAACTTAAATTGAATATTTATTACCAAGCTACTCTTGTCAAATTTTACTCAAACTCTCTCAACTCAAAAAACATTAACAGTAAAACACAGGGCCTGATCTAAGAAAACTCAGACTATAGGAGCAACACATTTTGGGGGCCCTTTAACGGAAAAAGTTGTGCATGATGCCCTTAATGATCGCGCTAGTTGGTCGATGTATCCTATTTTTTGCTAATATTTTATCTTCTTTCTTATAATATCGATCAAACCAATCACTTTAGGTCAATGTATGAGTCAAATTCAATCTAAAAACAAAGTGGGGTCTTAAAAAAAGTTAAAATAACAGAAATTATGGTAATCAACACTCAAATACAAATACAAAAATTGTCGACCAACAACGGGCCAGAGGCCCAGCAAGGTTGGTCCAAAATAAATCTAATACATTACCAGTTTCCAATGACCGTCAAGTTTCTTCTTAAAATATTCTACTCTCTTCGAATGCACAACATAATCTGGTAAAGCATTCCACTCATTGACAACTCTATTGTAAAAATAATGTTTTCTTACCTCCCTTCTAAAGCTCGATTTATTCAATTTCTGATCATATCCTCTGGTCCGGCTATTTAAGGTAAAACCTAAGCCCTCCATGTCTCCCTGTTTTATGAACTTGAATAACTGTATTAAATCACCCCTAGCTCTCTTGTTTTCCAGGGAATACATGTTTAAAGATCTTAATCTGTTATCATAATCAATACCAGATAGACCCTTAATCATTTTTGTAGTCCTATACTGGACTTTTTCAAGCAACTCGATATCTTTTCTGAGGAAGGGAGACCAGCTCAACAGCTAACATTTGGGGCCCAGGGCCGGCCCTAACAGGCCTTATAGTAGATCAGGCCCTTTTAACACATTTGTGGTAACCTAACCGCTACACATCTATTCAAAACGATCAGCAACAAACCTTTAAATTTCAAGTCTCCAAATTAAATTATTATCCCTGATCGATAGGCGTCAAGCTCAAGAAATACCAATCAACAATCGATCAACCTCTTATCACAGCTCTTGAACTGCATCTTTTGAATTGTTGTATTTTGTGCACGTCCAAATGCAAATGGAACGCAATGTTGTTATCAAATAGGCTCATTGAGACGGGCTAAACGGGTGCTTGTCACATTTGGTTTGCTGTATGCAAATGGGTCTCTCTATAATCTTCAGATTGTGGAGGTACATGAGAAACTACTTCTGATAATGGTTTTTAGATAGGATACAATGAAAGGATTGGATGGGACAGTTTCAAGGTCGGTTGATACTGAAGTAAATTGTAAATAAATATAAAATTGTTATGACAGTCAATAATTTAATGTGTTATGTGGAACGTATTTTGCTTAGAACATATTCAGATATTTTTAAAAAGTGTTTGTGTGATGTAAAAAGCAACTAAGGTCTGTAAACCATAAAAATAATTAAAATGAAATAATATTTTTTTTAATATTATTTAGTTTTTTCGCGTATATAAGACATTACACAACCGGTAATCGCGAAAAGGAACCTCAAGGTTCAGATGAAGTTGTTTCGGATTACATACTGCAATATTTTGTTACAATGTAAATGATTGGTTATAGTAATGCGGTTGAGAGCCATCCAGAGTAATCCAATAAATTTTTATAACAACGTGCAAAAAAGTTCACTTTTTTATATCACATTCATTCATAAATCGTTGCGAAAATGACACTTTACGTGCTTACGTCACAGACAGTGCCGAAAGTAGTACTTTCGGCACTAGTGCGGTAAAGTAAATAAGAGTATCTGATTGGTAGAAAAACAAAATGATCTCATGAATATCTCCATGGAAACTAAATGATGTTATGAAACTCACTTATTTGTATTGGTTCACTACTTTTGCATTTTCTAATATCTCCATGGAAACTACAAGTACTACAAAAATTATTAAATACTATTTTGATTCAAAATAGAAAATTATTTTACAACTTTTCTTTTACTACTTTGCATTTTCGAATATCGCCATGGAAACTAAATGATGTCATGAAAATCACTCATTGGTAGAAATACTTTTTTTGCACGTTATTATAAAAAATATTGTAAGCAAGCACGGTGCCAAATAATACTTTATTAAGCTCTTGTCATTATTTCCACTAAAAAAAATAAAGGCCACTCGCTTAATAAAGTATTATTTTCGGCACTAATTGCTTAAATAACTATTAAAATCCCTTTTTTACACTCTAAAAACTAAATGTGTAAACTTGAAAATTTACACACGATTATGGGTATATTTCAATAATTACACATATGACGCACCAAATTACGCATTTGCATGTGTAAACGAGAGGCGTGTAAATTGACAAATGGTCAAAAACACATATTTATGTGTAAACATGAAAATATCAAGCATTTTACCTAGTATGGTGAGTTTTTTTTAATTTACACACATATATGTGTTAAGAAAATCACATGCTTTACATCACTCAAAACTTTATTTTACAATTCAGCAAAAGGCTGGAGAGCCCAGTCAGTATAAGCCGCTTGCCTTTGTATGCGAACGATCCCAGGTTCGGGACTATTGTTAAAATAACTGCTGACCTATAAACGGTCTGTGCAGCTAAAAATTATTCTTCGGAATAATACCCCGGGTAGAGGAAGTGCACTTTAAATATGCTCCAAAGTCACAAAGCTGCAGGTGACCTTGATTTAAAAAAAATTGCGTTGGATGCCTTCTCAGGTGTCGGCTCGTCACATGACTGTGTTTCTCAATTATGACGCCCGTCGCCAATAGCCCTCGAGTAGCTCTAGTGTGACGATATTTCAACATAAAACCCTAACAATCCACTGTTAGTTTGAATTGGCGTCGCACTAGAGCTACATGAGGGCTATTTCTAACAAAATAACTACCGACCTATAAACGACCCGTGCAGCCAAAATGTCCGACAAATACTGCCCCGTGTAGGGGAGTGCACGTAAAATATGCTCTAAAGTCCCATCGCTGCGTACTATGTCTCCCTTAACGGTTGCGTTGGGTGCCTACTCAGGTGTCGGCACGTCACTTGACTGTGGTTCTAAATTACGACGCCCGTCGCCAATAGCCCTCGTGTAGCTCTAGTGTGACGATAATTCAAACTAAACTAAAATTAGATTGGTTTTAGTTATTTTTTTTTGTAAATGGAGGGTCGGCTTACACACGCTTTGTATATTCAAATTTTATGTAGCTTCTTAATCGTAGCTTCTTGCAAGTTTAGTTAGGCTTAACATAAAAATCCATAGTACGTACAAGCAGCTCGAATTTTGCATTTCAGAACAATAAATTGCATGTTTTTAAGAGCAAAACTGATTGCCTTTATTAGAATAAGTAAGTATTTATAAAGATAGAACGAAATTATAGCTATTATTTACTATTACTACTGCTTTTCAACTGCCAATTTATATTACACTCTTGAATTGAGCTTTAACGCAGTTAAAGAAAGCTTCGCAGTCGAGAGACTTCAATTAAAAGACTTGGTGAAATTCGAATATTAAAAATACGAACAGCATTTTAAAAAATAAATTAAATAATGAGTATATAAACCGAACATATTAAATAATAAAACATTCTATTTTAAAGCTACTTTAAATATTTAAAATCGTTAATAAAAGCGTTAGAAGAATGTGTTAAACAGCTCAACTGCTCTTTTTTGAAAAAGAATGATTCTTTTTTGATTTTTTTTCATTTTCTCTGAATGAAGTTGATTAGAATATATGGATTAGAAGAAATAATAAAATTAATAGTAAAAAGTTGTCACATAATGTTTCGAAAAAGAAGACAATTTCATAACATTATACTTTGTTATAATTGCAAAGGACAGCTGCAAGCTCGGGAGATCAGAAAAATAAACAAGAAATTTGAAGTTCGCTATCAGTTGCTTTTTTTTTATTCGGCAATGGACAAGTTGCATGAAACGTGAAATTCATTATATATGTGTTTTTCTGGTACATTAGAAGCTGCAGATTCCGAATGTAAGGTTAAATATTCACAAATATGTTTAATTTCAACAAAAAATGCATTTGAAATTTGCCGAAAATGTACGTCACTGAAAACAGCTCTGACGTCAACTGTTATGTTTTTGGCGATGTTTCGATCCATGCTGTAATACACTTTTTAAAATAGTAAACCTTACAATTTCTGCGAAACCTCATTAAAAGAAGACAATATTATTTGTAACCAGTTCATATCAAGGAAGTTAAACAGCTTGTTCCAAGTTTGGTTTTTAGTTAAAATACACACACTAGAGCGCTTATGAGCTATTGCAGAACTATTGACTGTTGGATCTGATCGGAATAGTCGAGTGAAATCGTTCAACGTTTGAAGAAATTAACTGGAATGAACATGACATGTTTCTGTAAAATAGCACAACTTTTTTAAGAGTTTGATAAGGATGAAAGCACGTTTCACAGTTCCAAAAGCGATACAGTGAAACGTGATACGAAATAACTCGCCAAGAATAAAAAAAAGTCAACCGTGACGTCATCTGTTATGCTAAGAGAGGTTTAACAAGAGTGACGTATCATTAACTTTAAAAATGAATTTAAAAATAAATACATCTTTAAAACCAGAAATACTTGAGTTTTAGAGGTTTTTTTAATATGCTTAATCGAATAAATATGTTTGTGGAAAACGCTGTAATTGTCCATTAGCAGCAAACTGTGCTCATCGCCAGGTGCCTCCTTAACTGTCGCTACTTTATTCAAATATTTATGGTTCACCACTGGAAAATTGTAAAAAAATAGACGAGTTGCAGTTGCTTACAGTTGTGCCCTTGACAATATTTTTTAGAACTCATTTTATATGAATTCGACCTTCGCGAAGTAATGTGTGTTTTAAAAATGTGTGAGTTAGAAAACGAGAAAAGAAATTATTTTGTTAGAAAGTATTTTTGGATTATTTTTAAAAATTAATAAGGTAAGTTTGATAGTCATGTAATTGTCAAAATAAAAATGTATTCTAAAAATGCTCATTGTTTTCTTTTTCATCTAATACATTATTATATAGAAATTATTTAGTTAAGAACTTATAAAAAAGAAAAACTGTTGGAATAATTTATAATCTATCTTTCTTAATAGTTAAAAGTATTATTTTGACGATGCATGATTTATGTTCTTAAATTTTGGTTTTTATAATTTAGAATATTTTATATGGAAAGATAAAATTAGTTTTGTGATGCAAAAGTCAAATTAGTTAATGATTAGTCATTATAGTTCCATAACTGTTTTTCTTTGAAGGTACTTTTAATTTGAAAAGCAGTTAAAAAAATAAATTTTTTAAAGTCTAATCTTTAGCAGCCTTGTGTCCTTTTAAAGTATAGTTGCTTTTGGGTTTAGAATAAATATGTTATTGTGATGGTGATGTTTTTAAGTGGTAGTAGATTGGCTGTAAATGAAATTTTATATCCTATAGTAGTGATAAAATATTTCTGAAAGCAATTCTGTTAAATTAATGTTTTGATTATGTTTCAATTTTTATAATAATTGACAAATTTAATGTAAATGTTATTTCTATCTAAAATATTCGACAGCAATTTTATAATTTTGTCTACCACATTAAAATAACATGAAATGAATTTGTCATAATTAGATATTTATTTAATAAACATTGAAGTCGCTCACTATAAAAAATTTAGTGAACTTTATATCTATAAACACGGTGGAAGCACATTTAGACCGTGTTTTTACGTGTTTATGGAGTAACGCTCCACCAAGTTTTAAAGTCTTGTAAGTATTTAGATATTTTAGGTTAGGTGGAAATGGGAGCGGTAGCCAAGTCTCCAAACCGAAGTATTCTCTCTGTGTTAATCCAATGTAAAAAAAAATTCTATGTCAAATTACTCCGGCGGTCGTAGAAATTTGGCTTCGAAAAATATTTTTTCTATTGGATTAACACAGAGGTAAGACTTCGGTTGGGAGACATGGCTACCGCTCCCATTCCTTAAGACATCAAAAGTGTCTGAAAGTAAACCCCAAGAACTCCAGGTCACCCTACTCTGTATTATGAAATATTTGTTATAAAAATCTATCATGAATTGAAATTGCTTATCTAAGAAGGATATCTAAGAAGTAGTGTAGCATTATTATTGTGTTCATTGTTTATTAAAATTGGATAGTAATTTCCAAAGTGATTAAATCTATAAAAAATATTCCACATTATTTTTATTTTTTGTTTTATATTATAACTCAATACATTTTTGTTGCCTAAAATTATGTATTTAAGTGTAATCTAGTTAGGCATGTATAGTGTATGTATGCATTTCTAAAGTACTCAATATAGTGTGTATTTCTCAAATACTCAATAAAGTGTGTCTTTCTCAATTAATCGGTAAAGTGTGTAATTCTCGATTGCACAGTAAAGTGTGTAATCCTCGATTGCACAGTAAAGCGTGTAATTCTCGATTGCACAGTAAAATGTGTAATTCTCACTTACACGGTCAAGTGTGTAAACTGAAATTACACGCTTTTTTACACACATAAACAAATCATTCTAGTGGCAAAAAAATACCTGCTTTTGTGTGTAAATTTACGCATTTAGTTTTTAGAGTGTATCACCGAAATCGGACCCTAGCCTTAATAAACTCCAGCGCAGATTGATTCTTACCATAACACCAAGTACATAATTCTTACGATTACAAGTGCGGAAGTTAATGTCAATGACTTAACTCCCACATCGAATTAATAACGAAGGTAGCTGTAAAAAAAAAGCAAACAACAAAATTTTTGTACACATCCTCAACAGTTCCCTCACGTCCAGAACCTCTTCTCTGGGGCTCATTTCGTTGCATACGTGCCCCATGAACAAAAATTCCGTTCCATACGTGCCATCGTAAGCCCGGTAGCACCAAGAACCACGCCGATATCACGTCTGTGGTCAAGTCCTCACCCAAGAAGAAGCGAATTAAAGAGAAAAAAAAAGAACAAAGGATCGCCGCTCAACTGCCCCCAGACGTCGCAACTAGGAATGGAGGTGGAAATATAAGATGGCACCTTGGCGCGAAAAAGTAAAGACGATGTCGCCAAACTGATGTTTGGTTGAATAACGTCGAACTAGAATTGCACGAGGGATATTAGTGATGGATATCGTCATTTTATAGATGCCCGATGCGTCCAGGTTGTATACATGTATCCATGGTACCATTGTGATTTTTTTTATCCACATCATGATCCTTTTATAGTATGGCTAAGACGTGTACAGAACCCCGGAATGTATATCTTTCGTGACATGACGTCTTAGCACACCGCTCCATGCCAGCGCCCAAATCGATGTGACACTCATAAAAAAAACTATAAGATTTCCGAACAAAACGTCTCATTTAATTCTTAAAGAATCGGCAATTAAAAATTTTAAAAATACAATTTATGCAGTAACAGTTTGTAGTAGCAAGATCTGAGATAATAAAAGTTTCTAAAAAAAGTTTATAAAAGTTTCTCTTCTCTATTCTATTTCGCTTGAAATGAAAGATTTCAACTGTTATATATTATTTTTAATTTATCGGTCCTCTCAAAAAATAACATCTACCCTAGATGGCGCTGATTTACCAACTGCGTTACCAGGCATCAGATTATAACAAATAATGTAGTATAGAAGCAGAAACAATTTGGTCTTCACCTTGAGGTACCTATTAATGGGTACGGATTATTGTAATATCATCAGCAACAAAAGAATTTTAATATATTTAAGTTAGCGCCAAAATTATTCAAGCGTTTATTTGGGCTTATTCTAGGACCGCTCAACGGCTTCAAGTATCAAACCAGTTCTCAGATAGTCTATTAGCAAAGCAGCATCTCCATCTACCTCTAACCTTCTTTGTCCCAGCTACCTGATGGAATTCTAGGCACAGCCCTTCCAAACGATTCTACGTGATGCCACTGCGTAACGGATAAAGAAGGACTGACCTTTGGCTTTGGTGAAAGTCACAGTCCGGCTTGGAAAGTGACGCTAGATCCCGTAATTGGGATTTGCAAAGGCAAGAAATTGAGAGTGTTTTAAAGCCTCTTAAGCCCGTGATTGGGACTTATCGCGTTGTGTACGGCATGCTGAGTAAGTCCAGGGCAGCCTCTCTATCAATATTCGAAGTCATGTCTTCAGGGCGTTTGTTTTACGGTATCGTATTGATGTGTGGAATCACGTTGATGTGATTTGTATGTGCGAAACGAACTATTGTATGGGAAATGTGTGTGGGTTAGTATGCTTTGTTTTGAAGTGGTAGACTCATGCACGTTTCACATGTAATAGCTCCGGCAAAGTTTATCGTACACTCTTAAAACAAAAAGAGTGAAATACACTCCTATAGGGGAAGTGCATTTTCGGCACCAGAAAGGAGTGGAAATTAATTCAGACCGAGTTAAAACCGCTCGTTTTAAGAGTGTAGGACGTAGATTGTTTTATTTTATTTCTTTTACCCACTCCGTAAAAAGAGTGAAAATCCACTCCTATAGGGGAACTGCATTTTCGGCACGGAAAGGAGTGGAAATTAACTCAGACTGAGTTAAAACAGCTCGTTTGTTTTAAGAGTATATACTTACGGTAACAGATGATCGCAACGGAAATGTTAAGTAAATTTTATATTTCTCATCAGTACAGTAGAACTCCAATTATCCAAAGCGTTGCTGATTATCCGAATTTCGGTAAAAATTTCCATCCAGCCATCTGTTACTGATTTGTCTTTGCCTAATAATTTTTTTGGACTGACCAAAAACAATTACTTAGCATGACATACAACAGAGACGAACAGAAACAAATTGGCCGGGTATAAAAGTTTATATGTCGTATATATAAACATTTATAAACTAAGATTCTAACATAAGTTGAATAGAAAACACCTACATATTACAAAAAGCTATATTACTGTAATTGTGAAACAGCACCTTACACTTTGGTTTTGGTTGGACTAATGACGACCAAAACTAGAGTACATGATCTCACAGCCCAACAATACATAAAGTACTTAATTTAATTACCCTTTTTTCCGATTAACTCCAATTATCCGAATACGGTTAGGTACAAATTGCTTCGGATAATTAGAATTCGACTGTACTATTGATTTTATTTGCGGTACACTCTTAAAACAAACGAGCGGTTTTAACTCAGTCTGAGTTAATTTCCACTCCTTTCCGTGCCGAAAATGCAGTTCCCCTATAGGGTGGATTTCACTCTTTTTTGCGGAGTGGGTAAAATAAATAAAAGAAAACAATCTACGTCCTACACTCTTAAAACGAGCGGTTTTAACTCAGTCTGAATTAATTTCCACTCCTTTCCGGTGCCGAAAATGCACTTACCCTATAGGAGTGGATTTCACTCTTTTGTTTTAAGAGTGTATCCAATCACGTGGTGACAATTTTAATCGCTGCTGCAGCAGCAATGTACGGTAGAAAACTTTTCCTACGTTGGTGAATGTAAGAAATCGATTAATCCTCAAATTCACTCATAGCTGCCACTACTTGATTGAAACCGCGGGTTCAACCGTAAGTGCGGTTTTTACTTCGGTCATATATGAAAAATCCTACTGAATGAACATTATTACCACTGGGATCAACTGTCACCAAATTTACGGCGAACACTACCGGAACCTTATGGTGAAAATCAAGCCTTCCATACCAGTCATATACGATAACACAGTGTTTGGAAAATAACTTAAAGACTAAAAATCAGCCCAATTTTGATAAAACTTGTTCACCATTAATTGGTGCTCAATTTTCCTTAAAATTGTGAAACGGCACACCACTTTAATGGTGAATTTGTACTATAAGCACACAATATGTGTTGCAACTTAACTAAAAACTAACGTTGGAAAAAGTAAATTGTTAGTTCAACATTAAAAGGGTTAAAAGTTAATCTATAATTTGAATGTTTCTCTATCGACAGTTCCAATTAGATTCTTCCATATGAAAGCGACTAAATAACGTAAAAAAATGTATACAAATCTATTTAAAGTAATAATTTTTGGACAACTTACTTTAAAATATATAAAAGATTAAGAGATAAATATTTTTTTAAAATATAAGTTCATTTTAAGATATATATTGATGTATAACTTACTATTAACATATTATTAAAAAAAAACATACACTCATAATAAAAAAAATGAGTGCATACCTTTATGAATAAGCGTGAACCTATTAACGTAGTTGAAAGAAAAATATTATCATTACGTAGTAAACGTTATATGGGCAATAAAAAATGCCAATTATATAACTTTAGTATTAGCCATAAAAACGCTAGAGTATTATAACCGAGCGACGTATGTAAAGCACTCAGAGTGTTAATCTAAGTACGATTTTTGCTTAGAAAATAGTCCCATTGTTATATTATTTTATACAGTTAAATTTTATATATTATAGGAGTCTTTAAAAGACCACGAATAATAATTTATAATTGGGATGGGGTCAAAATAAGGGAAATAAAAAGCCGTTAAGTATTTCATAAAACATTAAATGTAAGTTATTATGATAATAATAAAACATTCGTTTAATCTGCTCTTTTTATAATGTTTGTTTGTTATTTTATTATATAGGTTATAAAGTTTCGCACCCGTTTTTCTAGACTATTTGAATTCAATGGTGCACTCATTCAAATCCATTATCGTTCCAATTATTGTCATAAACAGATATTTGTTATTTAAAAAGTAGGTTTATTACTAAGAATATTAGTTTTTTTGTGAGCTACTAAGTAAACTTCCTGAGTTATAAAAAGCCGTTGTTTTTAGTGGAATTAAATTTCGATTCTCATGCCACCTGTATTTATTTTTATATGATTTCTGGAACTACAACCGGCATTTCCAAAAATAAATTTTATCTTTCTAATATCTCTCCAAGAAATTCCCCGAGGGTTAAGCTTTTTCCCTTCAATTGACCCCTAATAATCGGCTATGATAAAAAAATACCTGTGCGAATATTTTAAAAGATGCCACAAAACGAATAACGGATTGCTGATAAGAATTTTTCTAATTGTCCATTTATATTCGATGAAATCTTGCTCAAATTTTAAGATTAGGATTAGTTTTGAAAATGATTACATTAGCCCTGATAGTTTGATTCAAATGCATAATTATTTTTTGAGATCGTGGAAATTCTTAAATTGAAGTTCATAATCCTAGAAGTTTTAAACTTTTACACTGTAAAAAAAATCCTGTTATATTACAGAAAATGTCTGGCAACAAAGTTGTCAGAAAATATATACAGTCCCTGGACAAATAATTAGACGCACTGTATTTTTTTAGTAATGATGAAAACATACCAAAGAATGCCATATCATTAAAAAAAGATGTCGATATATATGTATTAAGTATAGCATATAGTATTTTCTATTCAATAGCTTAAGTTTAGGAACACAAACGTCCTTCTAAAGGTATTTTGTTCATCATTGATTGATACATGAAATCTTTCAGTGCGTCTAATAATTTGTCCAGGGACTGTATATGCTACGGACAAAATCTGTTGACAGAATTTTCTCGTAGTCAAACAATACAGAAAATTTTCGTGTTTAATAGATATTTTCTGTATTGCTTTGTACACGTTAAAAAAAACCGAAAACGTTAAGCCATAATCCGTATACGAACCCTCGTCGACAACAAAGGAGCCAGTTACACTGACCTCTACACCATAGAACCCACGGAAGTACTTTGTATTCATCATATTTAGTTTTCGTAAATAAAAAACAGAAAAATAATTTCTCAACAGATGCAATCTGTATCAGTGGTTACATATTTTCTCTGTTTGCAGAGAAAATGTGTCTTTTAATGAATTGAGAAGTAATTTTACAGTAAATTTCTGCAGTTTTAGAAAACGGAAATATTCTGTATGAAAATAACAGAAATATTTTGTTTTTTAACAGATTTTTTTAAAATGAATATTAGTTTCTATAACTTAGAAAACACTTTTTAAAAACTGATTAGCATTTGTAATTGGTATAATAAGGGGATAGTTACGCTACCCTTAGATTAACGTTAAATCAATCAACCGTGCAAATATATATAATCTTTACATAACCATTCAAAACTATTGTGGATATTTCCTTTTTAAATTTCATTAAAAAGTGCTACACTGTAGCATTATAAACCCATTCATTTCCTACATATTGTATTTTGCAGAAAGGAAAAATTTATTCATCCGTACATATTTTATCTGATGCACGACTAATAGTTACTTTATTGTGTTTCGACAAGTAATAATATAGGTTTATGAAAATTCAATGTTTAATTTTGACAAAACAATACTTTGATGTAGCAAGTTTCTCACTGTGATTCCGGTACGTTTGAACACTTAGATTGGCATTGACCGATTAATTTTACGGTTCAACCAATATATTGTTTTAGTACAAAATATGAAAATCGTAGTTAAAATGATATTTTGGCTATTTTTTAAAAATATTTGCAAAACTTCGGTTAAACAATTCTTAACGAATTAAAATAATATTTTTTTGTTTAATAAGAGTATTCTAAAATATGAAACAAAGCCGGCTCTGAATAAATGAAGAGCTTAGTGGAAAAACGTGCTAAGTGACATTTAAAAAAAAATATTGTGTCTCTAAACATATTCCCTTTAAATATAACAAGTTTCCCCTATTTCATAAATTTGAACTTTAGTATATTTTGTACCGTTTGCAAGTATCTTTTTTAACGGAATTTAGTGCAAACTAAAAACTTTAAAGCTCATTTTCATGTTTTCACCTTTTTGTCACTTAGCACGTTCTTCCATTAAACTCTTCAAATATAAATTAATGTAGTAAATATTTTTTAAAAAATCCTATAACAAATAAAAATTTTATGAAGCAAAACTGATTGCTATATTCACGAGGAATAAACTATATATAATTAAAGTTACAACTGGAAATCCATTTCCAACTGTAACTTTATTATTAAACATAATTCATTAAAAGCCCGAAAAAATTTAAATGCCTCATAAATTTCGAAATGAGTTCCAAATAAAAAGGGGTCGAATTTAAGGTCTAACTCATTGTTACATTTACGCGAATAAAATACACTTAATTAAAACTTAAAACTATAAATATATTTCTTAAGTTTACATTACGAATCGTTACGAATTTCGTTAATACGAATTCGTTAAAAAAATGGCGGATACCTAATATTTGTAAATATTTACTTGCCCTATAAATAACGAAATGGGTACCAAATAAAATAAAGAGGCAAAATAAAGGTTGAACTTACTGCTTCATTAACGCGAATGAAATATACCTACATAATTAAAACTATAAAGATAAATATATTTCCTAACTTTACATTATTACACGAATTTAGTAAAGGCCCGTAAAATTTTACCTGCCTTATAAATGACGAAATGGGTACTAAATAAAAGGGGAGCATATTTGTGGTTGAAAAGCTACATCTGCGGAATAAAATAATACCTAATTGCCTATAATGTCAAAACTACGACTGGAAATTTCTTTAAAATATTTACATTATTACATGAATTCATTAAAGGTCCGTAAAATTTTACCTGCCATATAAATAACGAAATGGGTACCAAATAAATCAGGAGCAAATTTAGGGTTGAACTGCTACATTTGCAGAATAAAATATACCTACATAATTTCATAACTACAACTGGAAATATTTTTTCAAAACATTCATTATTACACAAATACAACGGATATACATTTACGACCCATAAAACCTACTTGTCCTATAAATAACGAACGGGGTAGGAGGGGGTGTATACCACGAATTAAGTTACAAAAGGTGCGCCGCCACTGTTACCATGGTGACAAAACACTTGCAAGAAACAGGTTTCCCAAACAAACGACAGAAAAAAAAAACCACCCCATTATATTCAAAAGCGATCATATCTACAAGATCAAAACTTCGTGTCCAGCCATTTTTTTTGGCCCGTCCAATTTCTTTGTCCAGTTGTTCTCCGCTTAATTGTGTAGGGGGCCAATGATTTATACGCGTTCCTACCTTTATCTTGCGTGTGTAAAGTTTTTTTTATATGTCGGTGGTTATTGTATAATTTTTGTATTTATTTCTCAGTGAGGGATGGGTGACCCGTACGTTGTGTTGTTTGATTGGGTGAGAGAGGGTAGTCCAGTCATCTGTGACGGAAGTTTTTATGGTCGGTTTTGTTTGAAGGTTAGGCGGGTAAAAATTGGCACTGTCAATTTTGGTTGAATTCGAGTTTACCATTTAACATATCGTCAGTCACATGACCAAACCCTGAATGTGTAAAAATGCAGAGATTGAAAACTGGATACTGTTAAGCTCAACGTTTTCAAGAACTACCAATCCTAGAATTTGCACATTCGTCTTGGTTTTTCATTTGACCGACGATATGTTTCCATATAACATGTCATAACTTTAATCCTCTCCGCACATAGAACCTTCCATTGAAATAATTTTGTGGTTTAAGTAACTCATTAACACCCCATTTATGAAGATCCGTAACACCTACATAAAAGAATGAAAACGTTAAATTTTTAAGTTTATTAAATCCGTTTTTGGAGTTACTGAACTTTAACATAAATTGTCCCGCACTATAGAGTCTTCATTTGTCTTATATTTGGTTGATTTAGATAAACATATAAAAAAATTATTGAAACGGTGCATTTACGCATCTTGGGCCGAAAATAGGTTAATCTGCCAATCAGTTTACTCATTTATCTTGAACAAAAAAGGTTTCCCTTTGGAATGCACGTCGTTTTAGATCGATTACTTTTCTTGTCGAAGACAATTGGCTTGTTTCAGGCGACGTAATTTTTTCCAGCTTTCATTCCTAACTTCCTTCTATTGGTTCTCCGGTTGGTGTTCTGTTCCCACATGACATTGATTAGGCAATGAAGGCTCGAGAAATTCCTTAATATTTCGAGTATGAAATCTTCTATCAAAATAAGTTTGTTTTTAAATAAATTGTTAACATTTTTCTTAGGTTACAGATTCGTGTCAAGACATTTTTGCTGACTTTCGTTCCATTTGACGTCTTTATTTTGCCATTAAGTGGCTCCATCATTAATGATGGTGATTAGATAATTTGTGATGCCGTCAGACGTCACCTATTCGTTAGTGTATGTCACCCTTTATGACGGTGCGGACTAAATAGGTACAGTTTCCATAGAAAGAGCGCAGAGA
Organism: Oedothorax gibbosus; assembly: GCA_019343175.1. Taxonomy (NCBI): domain Eukaryota; kingdom Metazoa; phylum Arthropoda; class Arachnida; order Araneae; family Linyphiidae; genus Oedothorax; species Oedothorax gibbosus. Next base: position 12,483,171 of record CM033271.1, read on the forward strand.
ACTGATTGTATGATATTATACACTGAAGAGCCAAAATAACTGGTATAGGCATACATCTGCAAATAAAGGTGTATAAAAAAAATCGAAGTTCGTCGCTATGTGCTGCTAACATGACAGGTTATGAAAATTGAAGGGATTTTGAAAGTATAGGGGGTTGAGAAATGGATTCCATATCCATGTATCTCCGAGGTGGAGATGAATTTTCGATTTTCACTTACGACAATTTCACGAGTGTGCCATGAATATCGATAATCCAGTAAAACATCAAATCTACGACATAGCTTTGACCTTAAAAACATCGTGCAAAGCCGGGTCCATTGACAACTGATCATTAAATGTGATAAACGTCTATGTCGATTCTATGTCGTACAAGTATCGATTTGTTAACCATTTAATGAATATTCACCGATATGGGCTTCTGGAGCCGTATATATCACGTATCCGCAATATATCATGTTTAATGCTTTTCGTCCGTCGTCAATGATCCGTTTTTGCATGATCTTTTTTAGGCCTCAGCTATGTCGTAGTTTTAATGTTTTACTGGATTATCTATATTCATGGTACACTCGTGAAATTGTCGTAAGTGAAAGTCCAAAATTCATCTCCACCTCGGAGATGCATGGATACGGAATTCCATTTCTCTACCCCCGATACTTTCAAAATCCCTTTCATAACCTGTCATGATAGCAGCACATAGACGCTGCTGAATATAGCGACGAACTTCGATGTTTTATACAACTTATTCGCAATGTATGCCTATACCAGTTTATTCGGCATTCAGTGTCTTGAACTTAAACGTCGACTTGAACTAAAACTTGTAAAACGTCTTGGTCATTCACAAACACGGACCTTAAAGCTTATTATTCGCCACCCTTCTACGCAAATGCGACGTTCTACAGTTCATCAGACATTTCAACAGCCCGATATTAAGTAACAACTAAACGCGCAGGAAACTTCAACAAAAAAAATCTAATAAAAACTTCCAGCCTATAAATCTATCCTCACATTACCCTATAATCCTCTATTTTACAACTTCCGAACTTACCCGAGGTCCAACGTCCAAAAAAATAGGTCATTACCAACAATTAAAGCGTTTTCCTAACCCAACCCTGCTATTACCGTACGATAAGGTTTATATAAAATCTTTTGCTAAAGGCTACATGAGGATAACCCGACTGGCTACCAGAGACGTTTTTTTACAAGGGAAAAAAGGGTCTTTTTAAAAGAACGGTTATCCTCTTTTGCGGATTCTGGATGGGCAAAACGTCTCTGATGTGACTACAAACAAATTAAAATCAAAGAACTTCGCAAATAGGAAAGTTAGTAAGACAGTGATATTTTTCGAACATGATATTTTTCGGATATGAAGTTTTCGAAATAATTTAACGCAATTTGTATGTACTAAAATAAAAAAAAAAGCTACAATTTTCGGTTTCTTATCGTTGCGATATCGATTCGTCATAATTTTCCGATGAAACGTACATTGAATGAATTTTCACCTTTTACCGATATCGAATCGATGACTTTTATCGATAGGATTTCGTTCACCGATTGCCGATGTCGCCTCGTGCACTTTCGGATTACGGGTGCGATCACCGGTAGTTTTCGCTAAATCCGATGAACGATGGATGACCGATCAAGGGGGGGGAGTGAAGGGGGGGGGGGGGTTGAAGGTTTACGGACAGACGGACGGATTGGCAGAAAAATGGACGTACAAAAAGGTAGACAAAAAATAATATAAAAATATATAATATATATACAATTATAACTAATATTATACAATATTAAATATATACAATACAATATAACAAATATCTCTAAAGTCACACTTTCCAAACAAAAAAATAATAATAGGTAGAAGAAGATAGTTAGAACGTAAGTAGAAAGGGAGACGGACAGATGGCGGACTAACAAAAACGATGGATGACCAAGCGAATGGACAAATATATAAAGGATAAGTCTCAAATGTCTTAATTTCAACAAACAAAAAGAAATTTGAAAATCGGCCGGTAAGAAAAGAAATTTAAAGGGTTATGATGGACAGATGAACAAAAAGACTGACGTACAGACAGATGGACAAAAAGTATAAAAGGTAAGTCTCGTATGCTATTTGCAAAAAAATTTGAGTTTCTAGTCAGCTTACTCTAGAATTGGAGTAGCATTACACTAAAACATTTTCGTTAATCTTGCACATTTTTTTATAGTAAGTCCACAATACTAGTTGAGTTCAGTTTAATTACATTCGTACTAGATCTACACGAGTGATATTGGTGACGGTCGTTGCAATCCCACAATATGAGAGACGAGCTATACAGAATAACATATGAAAATAACATTTAAAAAATCATGATAACCTTGCATAATTCTTTTTTACAAGTAAGTCCACAGTATAAGTGACGAGCTATACAAAATTACATATGAAAATAACATTAAAAAAATCATGATAACCTTGCATAATTCTTTTTTACAGTAAGTCCACAGCATAATAGACGAGCTATACAAAATAACATATGAAAATAATATTCAAAAAATTATTATAAACTTGCATAATTCTTTTTTACAGTAAGTCCACAGTATAACCCTTTAAGGTCAGAGGGCGCTTTATGGGACTAAATTTTAAGAGTTTTATCAAAAAAGTTGCCATAAACAGCATCAATGCCAGCAACTCCTTAAAAACCACGTCATTTTTATACAAATAACAATGGTACAAGTCAGCTGCTTCGGTATCGATATTTTTGAAAAGCTTGAACATTATATTTCATTACTCGCACGATTGTGATAGCTCTGTCGTAAAGGGATGCAAAATAACATATGAAAATACCATCACTCTTCTCCTTCTCATCCTCATTTTAAACCTGGAGTGTGTCCTCTACCTTTTCGCTATCCACACCAGGTGTGCAGAAGACCTGAGTGGGAGCTCAGCTGTCCTTTTAAGATTCGGACGTGCCCCGAAAGTTCGATCATTCCAATTTTGTGTTCTTTTTTTTTTCTATCGGAATGCCCGTTAGCTGTATCGTAATCCATCCGGTTGTAATAAGACGGATGAGCTAGTGCAGACGTTCGTCCAGCTGACGTCTGTTATGTCGGGTTAGGGTTGGACGTGCTTGGATGTCACGTTGTTTTGACATCCATCTTGGTTTGGTTAACGTTAGACGTTGTTATGCTTATTTAACTACGTTAAGTTGGGAGGGGACTTGTTACTTTAAATGTTTTATAAGTTTATAGTTTTTTCAATGATCAAGTTCGATTTTTCGAAATTGCACATTTCTTATTTGGATACCCTATAGTTTACTTGTAAACTCTAAAATTAATGATTTTCTTTATAGATTCATAATTAATGTATTCACGGCTACCACTTATTTCCCAATAGAAATGTTGGCAAAAAAAATCACATAATCACTGTAAAACATTTCTGTAAAAATACAGCACATTTTGAGGTTATTTTTTTTATCACAGTATTGTAATGTTTGTTTTACAGTAAACTTTGTTTTCATAACGTGTAGATTCACATGAATAACTTGCTCCAATAACGTTTAACCCTTTAAGTCTCAATGATGCCATTTAGAATGATTGGGACTAAAAGGGTTAAACTTAGACAGGTGGGTGCATTCAATCACTGCCAGTGAAGCAAACGTTCTGGTCGGTTGATAGACATACATATTCAGGTTTGTGTGCTTGGTTAGAGACCCGCTTATAAACCTTCGTCAAGTAAGACAGACACATAACACATTACACACCACACACACACACATAAGTGGATCAATCTAATTTTTAGAGACATAGGCCAACTAGAAGATCCCCAGAATTGACTTGTCACCCCCAGAGGTATTAATTTGGTATGGGAACTTGGAGGACTTTGTGACCACGACGGATTTAAAGCGCACCAGTCACCATTAGCGTACACGGGGGTCTTTGGAAAGCAGCGGGACTTGAACTCGCAACCTTAGGGATGCCAGTCCAAGACCTTACCGACCAGGCTATCCCGGCCATAAGCAAACGTTTTCGCCGGTACCACACAATTAATTTTACATCGTATGTAAGTTCACAACACAGGGTCATGGTAGCATTTTTACCATCATACTAAGACTGTAAATTAGAGGGATTTTTACATGTTTTGTTTATACATGTCTTTTAAAACAAATCTATAAATTAAATCCTTTTGAAAAGATTTAACGAACCATAAAATTTATATCTTGATTAAAAAATTTACCATATTTTAATTTAAACTCAGTTTTCAATTTCTCAATAACATATTACTTTGTTAGAAGTTGGTTGTTCACTTTGAAAGAAGATTAATTAATTTGAGGAATCTTTTATCAAATCAAGATTCTGTATCTTAGTACAATTAATTATTTATACTTCCCCAGTCGTGTTTAGATAACTATGTTAATTCGAACTCGTACATCATGAAATGTCAAGTTGTTGGCGTAGGCGCAAAATGTCTTTCTTTTTCAGTTAATTTTTACCTTCCACATTACATTTATAACTTCAAAAGTTAAAAATATTATAAAACATTTGTCAGTCTATCAGCCACCTACTTTCAACAGTAATTGCCATACACAAGTATATGTAAAGCTAATAACAGCTCATTTCCAGTTTTAGAACAAAATTCAAAAGGTAAGTATATTTAAATTTCATAACACACTTCGAAATTAGATGGCTATTCAATTACCATGAAAACAAATTTAATTTCACATGTTTTGTTATCATTATAGTTTTGTAATTAATTTAACAAACAATGGGTTTGTTTTAGTTGACGTGTTTTCACTCAGGCCCTACCTTCAATCGCATTCAGAATTTATGTTGCCACCCAAGACCTGAAACATACCCATTAAAAATATTCAGCTATTTTTTTAGAAAAATAAATAAATATAGACAATTAGATGCTTATAGTCATTTAGAAATAATAGCTGTGCGACGAAATTTATTATTGAAATGGTAAAACCATGGGTAAAACTTTTAAACTGCCGTTAGTAATAAAAATGTATTGACATAAAATTTTGTAATTAGGAGATAATAAGTTTGTTCTCGTTATTTTAATTTTTCAAATTTATTTTAATTCTTTTAACGTAGGCATAAATTAAAATAATCAAAAACAAAAGATTAGAGGAATTTCATGTACACTCTTAAAACAAAAGAGTGAAATTCACTCCTATAAGAGAAGTGCATTTTCGGCACGGGAAAGGAGTGGAAATTAACTCAGACTGAGTTAAAACCGCTCGTTTTAAGAGTGTAGGACGCAGATTGTTTTCTTTTATTTCTTTTACCCACACCGAAAAAGAGTGAAATTCACTCCTATAGGAGAAGTGCATTTTCGGCACGGAAAGGAGTGGAAATTAACTCAGACTGAGTTAAAACCGCTCGTTTGTTTTAAGAGTGTAGTTTAAATATTCATTTGAATCTTAAAAACCAATTAAAACTACAGTAGAACCTCGATTATCCGATCGAATTGGGACCGGAGGTAGGTCAGATAATAGAAAAATCCAGATAATAGATGTTTATTAAATAGTAAACTTATAGAACAGGGGAGCGCCGAAAGTCCGCGGACCTCAAATTCCCTATAGTTAAACTCATAGTTTCCTTGAACAGAAGCCACGACCATGGGCGGAGCTATAAAACGTGAGGAGCAATCAGATAAAGACAAAATAAAACGGATGAAATTTTCTCTTCATCTGATTGCTCCACGCTCTTTATAGCTCCGCCCATGGTCGTGGCTTCTGTGCAAGGAAACTATGAGTTTAACTATAACGTCTTAAATCAGCGCGGGTTTTGCAGTTGTAAACATTGATTTTTTTTAATAATTACTTCTGAAACTGAGACTTCCTTGCAAAAAGTAAGTGCTAAAACAATTTTTTTAAAAATTTCTATTCTTATTTTTTTAAATATCTGAGCGAATTAGAATCGCCGTAGATTTCTTAGACTGGTTTCTTTTGTAAACAACCGAGAACTACCTTGTTGGATTTTTTCTGTTGGCTTAGGGATGGTTAACAGAGAGTTTTGGATAAAAGAGGGACGGATAATCGTGGTTCTACTGTATTGTGTTATAATATTAACTCCTCAAAACAATATCACCAAAACTATCACCTCTTTACTAACATAACAATTCAAAATATACACTTTTAAAACAAACGAGCGGTTTTAACTCAGTTTGAGTTATTTTCCACTCCTTTCCGTGCCGAAAATGCACTTCCCCTATAGGAGTGGATTCACTCTTTTTGCGGAGTGGGTAAAATAAATAAAAGAAAACAATCTACGTCCTACACTCTTAAAACGAGCGGTTTTAACTCAGTCTTAATTTCCACTCCTTTCCGGTGCCGAAAATGCACTTCCCCTATAGAAGTGGATTTCACTCTTTTGTTTTAAAAGTGTACATTAATTTCACTATCATATCAATTTAATATGACCGGAAACATTAAAAAAAAATAGTCTTATTATAATATTAGCATCTATTTTCATACCAAGCCATTTGACGACGGATACACAATCATAATTTCTTATTTGTCTTTGTGGACACTTATAAAAGAATGCCGCGTCTGGCATTGAAGGATGCAATAATAAGGTAATAAAAGACAATTTGTCCAAACAAGATACTTACTTACGTATGAGAAGACGATTATGGCTGAGACAATAGTGAATGTGTTATTGGGGTATTGGCAGTCTGTGCACGCGTGGATGAAAATTTTGTGTTTTGCGTTTCACAAAAAGCTTACTTCACGAAATAAAAGTCGAAATAAAGAATAAAACAAATTTTAAACATTGCATCGCTCTATTTAAAAAGAAAAAAATACTAGGTTTGTAATACTTGACAACTTTCAATTGTTACTCAATAAATCAATGTATTTAAAGGAAATTATAACCCCATATGGTAATTTCAATTAATTTAAAACCTAAAAATTTCTATGGCAGCAACCTATAGCGCGATTTTCTCGAAAACCTTATTATGACGTCCGACAAGTACTAGAAACTTGTGTACCAAATCTGAAGCTCTTATCTCCTTTAGTTCGAGCGTTAGACATGCGTACAATGTTTGAAAAACCCATTTTCGGAATCAACTGCTTCCAAAACGTGTAGAAAACACATCTCTATTTTGGATACCATATCGCGATATTTTCATTACCTTAAATTTCAAATTAGGTACGATAGGCTTTCATTGAAATAAAATGATGGCCTACAGTTTAATGCTCCTCTTTAAAAAAAACTATAAATTTTTATTAAACCACTTTAAACACTGAAGACTTTGCGCACAGATTGCTTAATGTATCCAAGATTTAATGCTTCATGAACAAAGTTGATTATAGTTAAATAAATAATCAATCAAAGGCATTGGAGAGGAATGCCTATGTAATTTACCTCCCGGTGGGGAATCTAAAATTATTATCATCAAAACGCGTCACGTAAAAACCAACAAGCATTTGGCCAATTAGTATGCCAATGGCCCAGAAATCTAAACTCAGAAACTTCGGATAATTCACTCAAAGTATTATATTTTCCCCGTCTAAATCATTGTAAGAGATGGACTAAATGAAATTTACGACTCAAATTACAAACCTCAACGAGCCATCGAAGTCAGAACTAATATTTTTTGAAAAAAAAAATTCTACTGTCAACAGAGCGTGACTTGGTGGTGCCATATTTGGGGAATGTTCACTCGTTTTGGCAGAAAAAAAATAGAGAAATTGGCTATTTCGTCGAAAGTAACAATTGAGTAAATATGCTCAAAAACAAAACCTATATCCAGTTAGATGCTACTATATGGTATATTTTATCAGAATGTATGTAGTACATTTGCAAAAGTTTTTCTTGTATAATGGTTTCGGTGTTGTTTTATTAGTACCAGCCGCTATAACTGGCCTCGTGGGAGGGGCTGGGGAGCCCAGTCGGTTAAAGCGTTCGCCTTGCACGCGGAAGGTCCCAGTTTCGAGTCCGGGCAACGCCAAAATAACTGCCGACCTATAAACGGCCCGTGCAGCCAAAAAAAATGTCCGACGAATAATACCCCGTGGAGAGGGACTGCACGTTAAATATGCTCCAAAGTCCCGACGCTGCGTACGATGTCGCCCTTAACGGTTGCGTTGGGTGCCTACTCAGGTGTCGGCTCGTAACCTGACTGTGGTTCTAAATTATAACGCCCATCACCAATTGCCCTCGCGTAGCTCTAGTGAGACGATAATTCAAACTAAACTGGCCTTGTGTGCATTCAGTGCTGTGTTTATTCGAAAATCGGTGAAAATCAAATGAGTTATTTGTTCATCAAGTGCGTGAAGTAAAACTTTTAAAACCAGAATGATGATGTTTATTTGTCGTGTAAGGAACGAAGCTTATAGTAGCTAGTCCAATAATTCCCCCGAGTTTTAACAAGTTAAATCTACTCACTATAAGTTTGAAGACAATTTTTTAAAACACTTGCAAATTTTTTTTATTATGCATCGCATGCGAGAATTTAACCTTAGTTAATAGTTTCGCAAAGTTTGAACATGTAATTTTTCTTGTACTTGACCTGCTATTTTTTATTATTTCGTGAAAGATATGGGGTGTAACGAAAGAGTGGGGAAACGAAGAGTGAAAGAGTGGGGAAAATGATATACAATGCTACTCTTACATACGTTTGCTTAAAAATAACACTTTAAATAACGCTGTAACGCTTTTAAAAGTAAGATTTGACACACGGTTATTGATTTGAATAAGTGGGATATTTTTCATGGGGTTCTAAAAAATATTTTTAGAGCCAACTATAAAGAGTTGACATAATTTTAATTAAAATTTATAATCCAACACAATTTATATTTGGCGACATTTTCAAATTCAAACTGGTTTCAGAAAATCTTGATTTTACACTCAATTATTGATAAATGGGATTTTTTGCATAGAGATTATAAAAAAAAAATTAAGCCACTCTTAAGTCAACAAAATTTTACTTAAAATTTTAAATTTTATTAAAACAGTTTAAAATTCAAGCTGGTTTCAAAAAATCCTGATTTTACACGCAATTATTGATAAATGGGATTTTTCGATCGATTATAAAAAATATTATTTAAGCCACTATAACGTCAATATAAATTTTATTTTAAATTTGTAAAAAATTATATTTGGCGACTTTTCCAAAATTCAGCCAACTTCAAACTCAACAATGGAAATATCACAAACAGCAACCTAGCAATCATCATTATGATTTCAGCATTAGTTCATAATGTTTCCGCAAATGGGAAAAGAGACAGAAGGGTGGCCAACCAACCCATTGGACGGCTCTAGCGTTCCGCATCGCTCGCTTTCGCACGGGATCTCTCAGATCGTTCACTCTTGCCTCAAATAGGGGCGTAATTATACCCGGGCATTGTGTGTAGGGAGGTTACATAAGATGAAGGGAGTAAGACAATGATCATTTTATTTGTGCAGATAGAAAAATCGCCAATTTGGCGTAATTTTAATGATGGCTGGATGTTGCTTTAACATCAACAGCACAAATGAGGAGCTTAGTTTAAGAACGTGCTTAGTGACATTTAGAAAAAAAATTAAAAAAATTGTCAATTAACATATTACTAACTTTTTTAACGAAAGCAAGTTTCCCCTTTTTCATAAACATTAAGTTAAGTATGTTTTTTACGGTTTGCAAGTACCGTTTCCAACAGATCTTAGGGCAAACTAAAAACTCCATTTTTTCAACTCATTTTCTCGATTTCACTTTTTTTGTCACTTAGCACTTTCTTCCACTAAGCTCTTCAAACGTGAAATATAATATAAGAACATTTCAAAAATTCAGATTTCCGTTATTTGTGTTTAAACTGTCGTTTGTTTAACCCCTTCCTTCCCGCTCCCTTGAAAATGACGTCCTCTATTTCTTCCCCAGATATTTACTGATAGGAGATATACTGGCAGATATTACTGGCATGGTTACCAGATATTACTGGCATGGAGTGTACAGTATAAGCTCGTCAACAAGATTAAAACTAACTTAACTCCACCAATTCAAACTACAAAGGCTGGAGTGTTCAGGATAGTAACGCGCCAGTAAAATTATAACCAACTTAACTCCACCAATTCAAACTATAAAGGCTGGATTGTTTAGGATAGTAACGCGCCAATAAAATTATAACCAACTTAACTCCGCCAATTCAAACTACAAAGGCTGGATTGTTTAGGATAGTAACGCGCCAATAAAATTATAACCAACTTAACTCCACCAATTCAAACTACAAAGGCTGGAGTGTTCAGGATAGTAACGTGCCGATAAGATGAAAGCTAACTTATACCTACCAAATAAAACCGATTAAAAGGTAAACTAACTTTTTAAAATTTCAACCTAAAAACAAATGAATATATATAGTTTGGGGTGTATAAAATCGTCTTGGCGACTTTCAGGCGGCTTCACTTCTTTTTTTCTCTCGCCAAATATCTCTATGTTATATAACCTCTATGGTAAATGGTAATTGCATCTCGACTCTTTGTGTCTTTGTCTTTTCGACTGTTGTCTATTTTGTAAGGACATAAATCAATGATGTTTTTTTGCATGTTTGAGTGACACTTTAGAATTCCAAATGATGTTTCGGTTGATGGTTCTGGGCTCAGTTAAAGATAAAATGCTTAATATAAGCAATTGTTTTAACCCATTTACGACTATGGCAAGAAAATTTGCTAACCAAAAAGGAGCTATCTGCTTGAGTTTATCTCAATAATCAGAATATAAGATTATTGACCATAGTCTTGAACCATTTGTGCAGATTGTAAATTAAGTTACATGAAAAACAAATTTTAAAAAAATTAGTTAAGGTTTTTATGAGCAATTAAAGGTGTGAATGGTATTTACGATTCCTTGGCTAACGAAATAATCTATTAAAGATGACTTTTGTTACTAAGTACACATTGAGACATACACACTCTTAAAACAAAAGAGTGAAATCCACTCCTATAGGGGAAGTGCATTTTCGGCACCGGAAAGGAGTGGAAATTAACTCAGACTGAGTTAAAACCGCTTGTTTTAAGAGTGTAGGACGTAGATTGTTCTCTTTTATTTCTTTTACCCACTTCGCAAAAAAATGAAATCCACTACCTATAGGGGAAGTGCATTTTCGTCACGGAAAGGAGTGGAAATTAACTCAGACTGAGTTAAAACCACTCGTTTGTTTTAAGAGTGCACATTTTCCCTGTAGCCGAAATGACCTTAAAGAAACATTAGTCAAGAACATATTAATTTATTAATGTTTTGGACTGAACAAAACATTACTAAAATAACTCATTTCGAACTTTTACATTATAACTCCTTGGTAATTTCGAAAATTGAAAGAGGTTTCATTACTAAACCTTCCCGATTACAAGGAGTTTGGGCAATTACTGCTTGCTAGAAATAATAAGACCACTCTAGATAAGTCTGGCGATAAGAAAATGAGTTTTCTTCGAACAGAAAAGTTTGTTTCAGTCACGCAGTAATTAAAGGACTTAAAGTGAAAAAGGTATTTAGGGTTCGTGTAAGTCGGAGGTATTTTGAGTGCACATCATTAATTGCAAACTTTCAGTTTTTTTAATGTAAAGTTAGGATATTGTATTTTTATTGTAGTTTAAAGGCCTGGTTATTGATTATTGGTAGAAAAGAGGTATTTTTCAAAAGTTGCTTGTGCCAGGAAAAGGGCATTGACCAGTTAAAAACGTTTTGTTAGGGGTGCAAACGCTTTCTCACCCTTGTGAGTGCCCAGCCTCCCATTCAGTTTTAACAATGTAATAACCGTAATGTATTGGGTTTCAATACGAATTTGTTATTAGTGTTGATCAAAGGGTTTAACTAGGCATTTACCACGAATTTTTATTTTATATTATAGAAATTTGGTTGCTCACATTAAAAAAAAAATCATATATACTCCTTGCAGATAACAATGTTTTTTTCTGCATTTTCTTTGTTTGTCCAAAAATGTGTGTGTGTGAGTATAAATTAAATTTTATTGTTTTATTCCTTGCAAGCACGATGATCCTACGTGATTCTAGATTATACACACCTACAAGGAAGTTATTAAAATATGGAAGCAGGTAACAGATAAACTATGTTAAATTTTAATTTCATGATTAATTCAAATTGGGTGACGTGTGAGAACTACTACTATAAAAATTTAGTGTAACTTTACTCCATCAAACTGATAGCAGTATATGCTACCACCAGCTTAATGGAATAAGGTTACACCGTATGTTACACTGATGTTAAATTTCACAGGAGCATTTATGGATAGGGGTAGGTACATATATATTCCGGCTTGTGTGCTTGATCAGAGACCCGCTTATGAAGCCTTCGTCAAGTAAGACAGACACAGAAAGATTTTTTTTTACTGTCACAGAGAAAGGAATATACAACCAGGGCGAAGGCGGGAATCGAACCCGCACCCGTTACAGCGCACATTAATGGAGTAAAAGACTTGTGTTTCACAAAGAACAAGTATTTAATAGACGCCTGAAAATACATGTACAACGCTGTAGGTAAATTTTTTTTATACTATTCAAAAACTTTATTGCTCCTCCACTCCCTTATTCTATTGTGCTGTTAAACAAAAACAAACCACTTAAAGCATGCACCTCAAAATCTTCACATTATATACTGAACAGTGCTTATCATCTATCACTCAAAGGAGCTAATCCCTGTACAGTCACTTTCGCTTTTGCCAACAATAGTCCAAAAAACTATTACGACGTTCATTTCAGAGTGAATCATTTGTGTACTACATGAATGAATTATAACTATGGTCTTGTTAAACAAAATTACATCATTTAAGAAATGCTACTGTAAAACTTTACATTAGACACTCTTAAAACAAAAGAGTGAAATCCACTCCTATATGGGAAGTGCATTTTCGGCACCGAAAAGGAGTGGCAATTAACTCAGACTGAGTTAAAACCGCTCGTTTGTTTTAAGAGTGTATATTTAACAGTATTCATCACCTATCACTCAAAAGAGCAAATCCCTGAATAGTTTCTTTCGTCTTTCTTTCGTCAACAATCGACCATAAAAACTAGATCAAAATATTACGGGGTATATTTCCAGAATGAAGCATTTGAGACTAAGATGGATGAGTTATGCTTAGTTGATCAAATGTTAAGAATAGTAAGTACTATTAACGTTTAAAAAGAACTATTCAATGACTGAATTACTAGTTTTAGGTAATAATATTTCACATTACTTTTTTAATCACTATTGTTATCTCCGTCAAACTGCTTATACCTAATTTTCAATACGACTACTGCCAATAATCCAACACATAAGCATCAACTCAACAAATTAATCCTTCTCTAAACATAAAAAGTTTTACGTAACAGTCATATCAACAAAGATAAAGTTTCAGATGAACGTGGTGTTGAATTTATGGATCCGCCAAAACTATCGTAGTCGGTCGAGCGGGCACGATTCACATCTAATCGTCAAAGCGATCGTGTTTATTGGTCGCACACAGATACGCTTGGTAGGCAGCACACATGCTATCCAGCTGCTGAAGGAATAAACTGATAAAAATAAAGTTAGTTTCGAAAAACCATTGTTTGTTCAGTTGTTTGTCACTGTATGTAAAAAAATTTGTCATTCTTGTGATTACTTAATATAACAAGAAGTTCTTAAAGAACTAAAATAGCCTACTTTCCTGTTACATAAATAATTACTGAAATTCTAATCGGGAAACAACTAGGTTCATAATAGTGAATATCAACAATCCTTTCTACACTAGATTTACAAAAAATTAGAAAAAAATCGCTAAACACAGCATCCAGCTATAATTTAAATTTCTAAAAGCCAAAATCCACTATTTTCCTTAATATTCTTTAACAAATAACTTAATATTATTTATCGTCTGCTCGATTTATGTGTAGTTCGAATAATAATTAAATATTTATTAATAACAAAAATAATGAAACTACTCCGAACTGCATTTAAAAAAATGTAATGTAAAAAAATTTTAATGTAAAAATGTAATTAAAACTAAGCAGAATTGTATGCAAAAAATATGCTTTGCCGCTTTCTTGGTAAACTATTAATGAACAATCAAAGAATCACATTGTGCTACATTTTATGATGTAATTCTAAAATGATTCATGAAAAAATTATTTTGCTTCAAATATTTTTAAATAAAGTTTCTCATGCCATTGTTGATTTGGCAACAGTGATTTAAATGACTGAAAATTGAATTTCAATGCTAATTCAATTTGTAATTCGCCGACAGACAGTAGATTTATGTCCGCTCGGACGTACAGACAGGCGGACAAAAAGTATGAAAGTTGGGTCTCTGAGGTTATAGCTTTCTAACAAAAAAAGAATTTTTAAGATCCGATGATTAGAACCGATTTTGGAAGGGGGGTACGGACAGACGGACAGACGGACATCGACCGCATGTCAATACCTACTTTTTCATTTTTTTAATTCTTTCGAATTAAAAAAAAGAAAAGTAGGCTAAAAAAATGTGTCATTCTTGTGATTACTTAATATAAAAAGAGTTAATTATAAGTGCAATTTAACTTATTTGCTTAACAGGTACACAGTCGTGGACCTTTGTAAAATGAAATTTATTATAACTTTAATTTTTCTTAATTCTAACTTTTCTATTATAAACTAGAATGTTTATGCTTGCGAAATATACCAATATACTACACAGCGTCTAGCTATGGATTGAAGGAAGCGATAAAATATTTTAGTAGCAGAAGAAAAGGGACAAGTTTCAAGTCTAGATGGTAACAGAAAACGGAGAATCAGAGCTCACCAAAACGTGTAGAAAACACAAATCTCCATTTCGGATTTTCAACCCAATTGCACTACTTTCATTACCTTATATTTCATATTAGGTAATAGAAAATAACAATACTATCCAAATTTTAACCTCAATTTTTTACCATTTTTATTTTATTATTATTATTATTGACGTGCAATTTTATTATTACCGTTCAATTTATTAAGATTTCAATTGATTATTATTTATTATTATATTATTCAATTTATTATTATTCAATTTACTATTATTCAATTTATTATTATTCAATTTATTATTATTCAATTTATTATTATTTATTATTTAATTCATGATTATTCAATTTATTATTATTTATTATTCAATTTATTATTATTTATTATTCAATTTATTATTATTTATTATTCAATTTATTATTATTCAATTTATTATTATTTCAATTTATTTCATTTTATTAAGTCTCGGGCCTCAGGGAATGGGTACTAAACAATCAGATAATGGTACTAAACAACAGACATTTTTTCCCATAACAACACACAACATTTCCAAAATTATTTATTTAAAAATAAAATATATAGAAATACTTAATACATTAAGAAACACACTTTTTAATAGCCAAGCCAGCGATAAAATAAACACGGAAAAATTTAGGACAAATAGTGTTCCTTTGCATAAACTTGCCGACACGGATACTATGCTTGAGGTAAAACAACTTCTACAGGGTGAAGCATGGTATAAGCATATAGTAGAGTCCAGATTAACCATTATAAACCATGTTTTCTCTATACCCTTAAAAAGGGTAAATATGTGCATTAAAGATGCAATTAAAAATTAACCATTCACCCCTTAACGGTCGGATAACTTTAAAGAAACAGTCTTAAAAGTGTCTATTTTTGTATCCCCAAAAATTTGATTAAAAATGTGTGTATTTTTACTATATATTCATTGTTACTTTTTTCATTTGTTTTTTAGCTTAAAACTAAAAGCAGTAGGTTAATCTTATTAGCGTTACTACTGAACACCCATTAGCGTTTTAATTAGTGGAATTATGTTAGTCGTAATTTTATTGGCCCGTTACTACTGAACACTTCAGCTCAGAAATATCATTTGAGCTAGAAATAGAGGGTGAAACCCCACTGTGTCATTTTCACGGGAGCAAGAATTAAGGGATAAAAAAAAATCCATAAAATATTATTGTGATTTCTAAAGTTACATAAAATTAAGTAAAGAATTAAGTAAAATTTAAATATATATATATATATATAATATATATATATATATATATATATATATATATATATATATATATATATATATATATATATATATATATTATATTTTTATATTAGTATTATATATTATGTATTATTATGTATGTATGTATGTATGTATGTATGTATGTATGTATAGTATGTATGTATGTATGTATGTATGTATGTATGTATGTATGTATGTATGTATGTATGTATGTATGTATGTATGTATGTATGTATGTATGTATGTATGTATGTATGTATGTATGTATGTATGTATGTATTTTGTATGTATGTAGTTGTATGTATGATGGTATGTATGTATGTGTGATGTTATGTATGTATGTATGTATGTTGTATGTATGTTGTATGTATGTATGTATGTATGTTTATTGTATGTATGTATGTATGTATGTATGTATGTATGTATGTATGTATGTATGTATGTATGTATGTATGTATGTATGTATGTATGTATGTATGTAGTATGTGTGTATGTATGTTGTATGTGATGTTGTATGTTGTATGTAGTGTATGTATGTATGTATGTGTATGTATGTTGTATTGATGTATGTTGTATGTGTGTATGTTGTGTATGTGTGTATGTTGTGTGTATGTTTTGTATGTGGTTGTGTATGTTGTGTATGTTGTGTATGTTGTGTATGTTGTGTATGTTGTGTATGTTGTGTATGTTGTGTATGTTGTGTATGTGTTATGTGTGTATGTGTGTATGTGTGTATGTTGTATGTGTATGTTTTATGTGTGTATGTGTATGTTGTGTATGTGTATGTGTATTGTATGGTATGTGTATGTGTATGTTATGTGTGTATGTGTATGTGTATGTGTATGTGTATGTGTATGTGTATGTGTATTGTATGTGTATATTATATATTATATATATATATATATATATATATATATATATATATATTAATATATATATATATATATATATATATATATATATATATATATATATATATATATATATATATATATATATATATTATATATATATATATATATATATATATATATATATATATATATATATATATATATATATATATATATACCCTACTAAAAATGACACATACAGATCAGTACAAAAACCTACCGACATCAATACAACTCTATTGATTTCTATGGATGCACCTACCGATATCGGTACAGGCTACTGATCTCTATTGATGTCGGTACGCTACTGATTTTTTTCTCTACTGATATCAATACAGATCCATAGACATTAATACAAGAGATATCAGTAGAATACCGATCTCTATGGATATCCATAGACTTTTACCGACATCAATAGGAATGTGGTCAGTAGGATTCCGGCTCTTATGGATATCCAAAGAACTCTACAGATATCAATAGACTTGTGATCAATAGGATTTCGATATCAATGGATACCTATAGACCTTTACAAATATCAATAGGAGTCTGATCAATAGGATCTTAATTGAGTATCTGGATACTGTTGGTTTCAGTTTTTATCGCATTCTTTTAACGGTATTTTTTTTAATCCCACAGTTGTTTAATTTTAAACTACTCCCCTATTCCACTTTTAAGCCCCCTCCTTTATTGAAAATAAGTAACAAATAATTGTAAAATATATCTTCTACTAAGTATTTCTTTATTAAATTTTTTTATTATTATTCTAAGTGTGGTTGAAAGTGGTCTAAAGTAAATACTCTGCCATTTTTAATAGTCTTCATTTTCGAATAAAAAAATACTTTTTTAAAGCAATGCAAGTAGAAAAAAATACAAATAAATTTAAATATATATATATATGGGTTGAGTGACAGATTATTTAACCTCCCCCTCCCCCTAGGATCAATCTTATGCCCAAAGTTCATTGTAAAAAAAATAATAATAAATTATATTGCCTAATTATACATTAATTTGTTACCACAATTTCATTTATTGGTTAAATTACATTACTATCAAAATTCTCCCAACAAATTACTTGGATAAATTATTGAAATTTATTAATTATTTGAAAGAATTTCTTTTAAAACAAATAACATAATTATAATTTTAAAATTTATGCTTCAAAAATTTTAAACGAATCGTTACGAGGGGAGGGGATTATAACGTTCGCAAGCCTATTATGGAACTAGGCCGATAGCTGAATCCAGAGATTTTGCATTCAATGAATGAAACTTATTAAGTATTAAACTTGCATCATTTCTAAATCTTTTTTAAAAATATAATTAAAATTTTATAAGTCAGCGTTCCAAAAATAGTAAAAAATGATTAAATGAAAAATCTTCACGTGGGAATCATATCGTTCTTAAGCCTACTAATGGAAATAAATATGCCTAATAAGTAATTTAGAGCCAATTTTAGCAATTTTTATAACTTATTTAGTACTCTTATGAATATTTTATTCCTAAACTATCAAATATGTAAAAAAATGTATGTATGTTTTTAGCTTTTATATAACATTTAATTTTTTTATAGTAGTTTCACGTGTGGTTTTTCCGTTTATCGTGTTAGAGAAATAAAAGACTATATACCAACTAACTGATGCATACCATTAAAGAATATAAACTTCAAAAAATAACAATCAAATTTTTAAACATTTATTTCTTGTGAGTTACTTTTTTTTAAAGTTAATTTGTAAGTAAAAACTTAGAAAGTGGAAGGCCAGTTTAAACTTTATGATTGTTAGTAGAAAGTTTCTCACTTAGAATGAAATATACCCATTATTTAAAAAAAAATACATCCCAAATATTCAAATAGAAACAATATTTAACTATTAACTGCTTTAATTATGTATATTCTAAACAAAAAGCTAAAGAATGTCGAACGTTAATAAATAGTAACAAGTCAACCTCAACTTATTTCATGATATCTGCATTTAAATGAATTTCTCTCGTTTTAAAGTACTATTGTTAATTTATAACAATAAACCATCATTTGCGCAATAATCTACAAGTGTTTTAATTTAGTTTATTGATTTCTATAAAACATAATATTCATTATCTTGGCGATTTTGCTACATCGTCGGCTTCGAAAACAATTCGGATTCCTTGCCAGACATTATGAGTTTCTTTTGGTTACGAACTTTACATAAAGTAATGGTTGCAGTGTTGAAAATTAGATTATAATGCACGTTAGTCATTGACAATGTAATATAAATTCATAAACAAACAAATATTGTTTTGGAGAGCGAATAACCCTCCAAGTTGCCAAAGACTACTACTGAGCTTCAATGTGAAAAATACTATAAATGCTTTGTTTTAACATAAAATATTTTTTTTAATTAAAGTCATGTAGATTGGCTTAAATACAAAGAAAAAAGTGAAAACAGCCGAAGATTAAAATTATTAAAATTCCAGTTGTAAATTCTTAGTACAAAACAAATTCAATTAACTGTTAACCGTAACTTTTTGCATAATATTTGTTTACTTTTTAAAATTTTGTTATGCCGACCCGGCGGCGCAACGGTTAGGGAGCTAGCCTTTGGAGCCTCTGGGTTCGGGTTCGAATCCCGGTAAGGCATGGATGTTTGTGTTTGTCGAGTATATGCGGAGTACGTGCTCGTTAAATCTGTTGGGTCCGAAAGTCCTCCAAGTTCCCATACCAAAACGATACCTCTGGGGTGACAAGCCAATTCTGGGGATCCTCTAGTTGGCCTCTGTCTCTAAAACTTAGATGGATCCACTTATGTGTGTGTGTTGTCTGTTGTGTCTGTCTTACTTGACGAAGGTTTATAAGCGGGTCTCTGACCAAGCACACAAACCCGAATATATATGTCTACCAACCAACCAACCAACCAAAATTTTGTTATTCAATTTTAACTTAAAAAACTATTTTAAAGCTACAATTAAATAATTTAATTAATTAAAGGTTAAAAAGAAGAATTAAAAAAAAAGATGAAAGGTAAGTTATATTGTTTTACAACATTTTTATCGGAATTCCGCATGTGTATTTTACCGCATGTGTATTGTGTTCGTTGTATGCTATTGTTATGTTGCATATTATGTTGCATTGAATAAATGTTTTCGAGAGAAAATACACTTTTTTTAAAATACAGAGTGCAATGCGAGGATAATAACATTATATTTAAAGAAAACATGCTATAGTAAAATATAGTTTACACTTCGCCAAAAACAATTTTTAGTAGTTTTGTTTGAATTGTTTATGAATGAGATGTCGTGTTTACAAATCTCTTGTATAATAGAAATTTTCAAGTGTAAAATCATTTTAATTATAACACATCGTTTTAAATAATGTAATTTTTTTAATATAATTAATAATAATTTGGTGGGCATTGAATGTGTATAAAAGCATCTCAGAATTTTTTGTCAAGTTATTATAAGTATTTTATTATGTTATATAATACTTATACTTTTTTTAAATCTTTTCTTTCCAGCTTAAGTTCATCATTATAAAATATATGCATACCTTATGAATTTAAGATAATATGGGGACGTTTTTTGATTAAACTCGCCTCAATTAAACTTAATTTTTAAAGTTATGCATTAAGCACACCACTGTAAGCTTCAAAATGGATGCAGGATGGAATAAAGCTGCCATTCATCACCAAAATCTACCGATTGAGAGAGAGGGTCTCCTGTAAAGTCCGAAGAAGCATTTAGCAAGTAAGTGTTGTAATTTTTTAAATAATTCAAAAATTTAAGTACGTATGAGTAGGCACCTTAGGCAACTTATAATGGCGACCAGGACTTTGGAACATGTTTAAGGTGTACTTACTGTAATGTAACGTGTGCTACACTTAGGGCATTGGCGAGAGGAGTCGTGATTTAAACCTACAATCATATGATGTGCCGATAACAATATCTGTACTTAAAAAATGTCTCGAAGGTGTGATTTTCGAATATTTTCTGAAGAACATAAAAATCGTAAAGAATGCCTTATCAAAAGGAATAGTTTATATTAAGTTGCCATTTTACATTTATAAACAATGAAATTAAAAGTAACTTCTGTTTTTTAATTAAAAAATAGCACTTCATGTGCCCGTTTGTTTAGATTTTTGTTGCCGAATAATATGTCAAATGAATAGCATTACCAATGGCATAGTTCTTGATGCTCTAGGGCATTTTTTGGAGCAAGAGGGTTAAGTATAATGAACCCATATCATATAAATCCATTATGATATATTTTTATGACACCATAATCCATTGTTTATCAAACAGCATTAAATTTTCCTTCAGTTTAGTAGCTCTTCTCTTGAATGTGGTTCTAAATTACGACACCCTTTGCCAATATCCCTCGTGTAGCTTTAGTGCGACAATAATTCAAACTAACAATAACCTTCAGTTTAGCCGCTTAAATCGTTTATTCTATAAACCAGTTCTTTATTTTTATCTGGTTCAGCTAAAGACCTGGTTTTGCCCATTTAACCGAAGCCAGAAATTTGTCTTTCCGGTTTCTGTACCTGTGTTTTTGCACATTCTTGGTTATCTCATTTGACGGACGATATAATTTCAATGTTTAATTAAAATATATATTAAAAAAAATTCAAATGATACTCTAATATGCAATTTATAAAGTTTAATTTTGGTATAAATTGAAAATAATGTGTAAATGATACAAATGGTTAGAAAATTATTATAACAGTTTTTTTTTTCTATTTAAAATTTTCATCACTGAATAATATTGTAAGATAAACTGCAGAATTTTGGTTTATGCTAAGCGATATGTCATGTACAGTGATTTGTAATAACCATGTTTTTTTTTTTACTTTCAAAGCAATGAAAAATGTCCCAGTACAGTTCGAGCAAAATCAATATAAAGTAGAGTTCTGGTTAACACGGTTTGAATTTAACTTAAAATAACCATTGTTCTTATTTTAACATTGCATAAATTAATTCAGATTTAACAAAATTTTTAATATATCATGACATAGCTTAAAATTATCAAGTTATCATGAAGGGTAAATTACTATAAAACCTGACATGGTTATAGCGTATTTCAAGGGACCTCAATATATATGACATATAATCTAGTAACATTATAAACGAATGAATATTAAGTGTAAATCGTGTAAAATACGTATGATATACTCATTACTAATTAAAGTTAAAATGAATTTTTCTTTAAGCAGGCATTATGTATATCAAATAACATTTTTAGCGTTGTTACATAACCAAGGAGTTCATTAAAAAATTTCTTTATAAGCAAGATATTATAACATCAAGGTCTGTAGACAATTTAAGGGACCAAACATTTATGGTGTTATAAACAAGTTGCTATTGTAACAGACTTTGACTGTATACGATATTTGACTTTTAGGAAGATTTCATTTCAAACCTTGCTAAAATTTTATTACCATAATGAGTATTTATATCCAGTGCCAAATACAGCATATGCTGTTGCATACAACTTAAATTGCATTACTTTTATCATGTCCAAATTTCATAAGACTTGATAACCATAAAGCCAAAGTTGGTTAATCATATAGTTATTATTTGAATCAATATCAGTTCCAAATCAATTTTGATCTGATATTGTTGCCTATATTATATATACAGGTATATATTGAACTCGAATCACATGCATGTTTCTTGAATATTATATGAGCTGACCTTTGGTTTTCGGTGACATCCTCAACAATCAAAAGTTACATGTGTAACTGGGCAGCACTATAAATAGAGTAGGTAAGTTATCGGCAGATTTCTGTCAGCTGTTCATTAAATTGTTTGATAGATATAGGGCTACTGGTCTATAGAGACAAGCATCCAAGTTAGGTGACCTACATTGCGGAAAAATAACTCTTTTGAGGAAAAAAAATAATGTAAATACAGTACAACTCAATTATTCGACCCTCTTTTATCTGGAATTCTGTTAACTGAACAGTATGTACAAAAATTTCTCCAGCTAGATCATAGTCAGTTGTTTACAAAAAAAACCCTAGAAATCAGTCATTTATCGGGAAATTCTGGCGTTTATGAAATCTGGAACCTGCAGTAATTTTAAGATAGCAATACTTTGCAACTAAAAAAGTCAAAGGAAATTTCGGGCAATCCTAAATTTTCAGGAATCTTTCAAATTCGTAAGATTTGTGATATATAATATAAAACAAAAACTAAGCACTTGTCAGAAATTACAAATTATGTTCTAGAGCTCTTTTCGTCTTTCAGGAAGTCTCGGTTTCAGAGATAATTTAACACTGAAATTCAATGTTTGTAACAAACAACAAAATCAGCGTGGAATTCGGACATTGGCGGATTTGCGGTTCAAGGAACTCCGGCGATCCTCTGTACCATAAGTTTTATTAGTTAATGAACATTTTTCGATTATCCGACCTACCTCTGGTCCCAATTAGATCAGATAATCAAGGTCCTATTGTATGTGATTAAAAAATTGTAAATAATTAAAATTAATTTTCATAATCAATAATTGTTCATTCATGATGTATTTGTTTCATTTTCAAACTAATATTTATTACTCTCCTCAAAGATAAACTATTTTGCTGGACGAATAGAGTAAGTTACCCGCAGATATCTGTAGGCTACACATTCAATCGGCCAGCGTATATCTATAGGACAATGATCTATAGAGATCAGCAGACTATGTTTGGTGATGGCCTGTGTGTAACCATAGAGTGATTCATTGAGACTATTAGGCTGTTTGGGAAAATTGCCCACAGATATCCGTAGAGGTCGGTAAGTTGTACGGGGATTTGGCCAACTGACATCAGTAGAGGTCAGTAGGCTGTACGGGGATTTGGCCAACTGATATCCGTAGAGGTCAGTAGGCTGTACGGGGATTTGGCCAATGGACATCTGTAGAGGTTGTACGGGGATTTGGGCTACGGACATCCGTAGAGGTCAGTAGGCTGTACGGGGATTTGGCCAATGGACATCCGTAGAGGTTGTACGGGGATTTGGCCAACTGACATCCGTAGAGGTCAGTAGGCTGTACGGGGAATTGGCCTATGGACATCCGTAGAGGTCAGTAGGGTGTACGGGGATTTGGCCAATGGACATCCGTAGAGGTTGTACGGGGATTTGGCCTACGGACATCCGTAGAGGTCAGTAGGCTGTACGGGGATTTGGCCAATGGACATCCGTAGAGGTGGTACGGGGATTTGGCTTACGGATATCCGTAGAGGTCAGTAAGCTGTACGGGGATTTGGCCAACAGACATCCGTAGAGGTTGTACGGGGATTTGGCCAACGGACATCCGTAGAGGTTGTACGGGGATTTGGCCAACGGATATCCATAGAGATCAGTAAGCTGTACGGGGATTTGGCCTACGGATGTCAATAGAGCTGATCTCTACTGATATCCGTTGGCCAAATCCCCGTACAATTTTTTTTATGGATCTCTACGGACCATTTTTAGTAGGGTATATATATATATATATATATATATATATATATATATATATATATATATATATATATATATATATATATATATATATATATATATATATATATATATATATATATATATATATATATATAATATATATATATATATATATATATATTATATATATATATATATATATATATATATATATATATATATATATATATATATATATATATAATATATATATATATTATATATATATATAATTTCAACCTAATTGAGTTTTGTGTATTAAACCTTTACACCATTCACAACGGACACAATTCCGAAAACCGAAAGGAAGTCCAAACCCAAATCGTCCCAAAGCCACTGGGGCCCGGATGGCCGAGTGGTTTGGACCATTACGCTAGCAGTTTGCGCGCTGAAACGGATGCGAGTTCGTTTCCCGCCTTCGCCCTGAGTGTACTTTCCTTTCTCTGTGACAGTAAAAATTCTTTCTGCGTCTGTCTTACTTGACGAAGGCTTATATAAGCGGGTCTCTGATCAAGCACACAAGCCGGAATATATATGTACCTACCCTACCCAAAGCTACACTCAACTCATAATAAAAGAGTCAACGAATCGGCACAACAATAGCCGAATCCAATCGCAGATCACGTACTTTTTAATGACTCAAACCGAAAGCACAAGTCAAATAATATAATAGTAAAAAAGAAATCATCCGATAGGCAGACTCTGACCACGCCCCTTCACGTCCGTCACTAATGAACGCACAATGTCGCATGCACATCCGGAGACTGTCGCCAATGACAGGCACGTATTCTGCTTGTGGGGGAGTGAAATGAGAGACACCCCCCCCTCATTGCGTGTTGTAATTACCCATTGTTAACCCCCGATGGGAAATGGACGGGAGCTCTGTGCTGGAAAACGACAAATGAAAATGAAGCCTGGGGCTGGATTTTTTTTTTCAGACGGGCGAAATAAATTTTTCAAAGGTCAAAATATAAAACTTTAAGTATAACAAGGTTTTTCTTCATTATACTAAGCTGCCGTGGGCTGATAAACTGCAGTATCTAGACTATTTAGTGGCTTGGAACATTGTTGCAAGCAGTCTATAACTTTTACCTACAGGAGAGTATACTAAATAACTGATTATTTCAGGACAAAAATGGTTCGGTTCATTGCTGTGTTTACTGCAGTTTACCTAACTAAAGCAGTAAGATAGCCTATTACCAACGGTTCTCAGGAAACCTTAAATCAAGTTTAGCAAAAAAAAACTATATCGCAAAATACAAAAATGTTAAAAATCAAAACTTTTAATGACAGCACAGTTCAAACTTCACGGGACGGTATTACAATTTTTCAAAAATATCCAAGTTTGCCAAGTTTCTATTTCAATATCATTGTTAGACTAGAGCTACTGATTTTGAAACCCCTGAATAACAATAATCGGTTTAAAATATAGATTGCATAAACTTTGACAAACATCATCTTAAAGAGTTATTCCATACATATTACCGCCGCATTCACGCGAATAACATGGCACCCTTAGTCATGAAACAATTATTTCTTATTATACTTTCCTATTAAGGGAGAATGGGTGCGCTGGACCGGGGATCTCCAAAGTAAAGTGCATCAGTGTTAATCCTTTGGAGAAAATAATATTTCCACATTTCTCCGGCTGGTATTGAATATTTTTACAAGCGGATTTTTTTATGTGATAAATGTAGCTGACTTACACGTCCCGACCTTCCCACTTTCTGAAATTGGTTCGAATATTTTTTTAAATTTTCAATAAATAATTTTACACAAAATATTCAACGCAATTTCAAAAAGTGGGAAGATAGAGACCTGTAAGTTATCTACATTTATTATTTAAAAAAAACCCGTTTGTAAAAATATTCAATACAGCCGGAGAAATGTGGCAGCGAAAATAGTTTTTTTCCCCATCGGATTAACACTGAGGCACTTGAGTTTGGAGACCCGCAGTCCAGCGCGCCCAATCCCCCTTAATGGTAGCAGTCTTGGTATGTAAAACAACGGTCCAAGTCATTTTCGTCGGTATATACTGCCATTATAAACCCCAAAAATATAAAGAAAATTTTATCAAAATTATTTAATTTACAAATTATTTCATTGTCAATATTTAGTTTCCAGAACAATTCACTTCATTATATGACTTGCTTCTTATGACGTAATTTCTTCCAGTTTTCATTCCTCCATTCCTTCGATCAATGCTGCGATTTCTGCTCTGTTTCCATGTGACATTGATTCACCAATCAAATATCGAGACAGAATTTATTTTCATTCAGCATTTCTATTGCCACTCAAGACCTAAAACATGTCCATTCCATATTTTTTTGTATCTAACGTTCTGAAACTCTGCTGCAGTTACAAAGAAGTAGATTGTGGTACACTTATTCACAGCTGATCGTCAAACCTTTGAATATTTCATAACAGCTGTGCAAAATATTAAGCGTCCGTCCACTTATACAACCATTAAATAGTTAATAGCTATAATTAAGAATATCTTAAGTGGAATATCCTTTCTTTAACGATGAAATTATTTCAAACTTTTATAGTCGATAGCAGAAGAAAAAAAATCAAACTTTTAACGATTATTTATGGACTAGCAAATTTATACCCGTTCTTCGCACGGAATAAAAAATATCAAATAGTTTCCAAATATGTGTACCATATAACCTGCTATAGGATCATAAACTTGTTATTGTTTCCGCTCGTTATAAATTATAAAATCCCGTTTCATTGCCTTAAAATTCCAAAATGAAAAATACGCTATAAAATGCACTTATAAATGTCATTACAATTCCCTCATAAATACATAAAACCTTTTAGCTCATTTGGCGCGTTTTGGGAAATAATTTGGCGAGAAAATAGATATAGCTACCCACACCCATTATACAGCTCTAACACAATGACCTACGAACAACCGACCAGCTTATAAATTATTTATAAAAGAAATTGCCTACTTGGCGAATTTTATTTAATGATTTGACGAGTTTGGCAGCGTATTTGGCGAAAAAATAAAGATATAAAACCCTAATAGCTCTAGTGCGATGGCCATTATTAACCATCATAGTTCAGTAATAGCTTAACTACACACTTATTGCTTAAATATGCATACATGCAGTCAACAGAAAAATCAATGAAAATAAACCCACATTAAATAAACCCACAATAAAATCCGGGAATGAAGACTGTCGAAATTACGTCACTTGAAACATGTCAATTATTTTTCAAATAATGAATTTAGTTTCTGAAAGTAATGGCAAAAGAATAAAATAAGCATTTTGAATTTTAAATGTTTTCGTTAAAAGTTTTATACAATTTTTTTCAGCCGATGGCATCAGGAAAGGGAAAAAATGATCGTATTTGAGCGAAAGTGGTGTATTTTTTTCAGAAAATTCAAATTTTCTCTAAAAATGGAACAAATATGAAAAATATAAGCCTCAGGCGCACACGTTCATATTAAAGGGAATCTATCTTAAAAATTTAGAATTTCTGAGGGCAGTATAAGTAGGTCTTTTACGATCCGAAGACAAACAGACACACACACAGACACACACACTCTTTCTTTTATTATTATAGACTAGCAAACTTATACCCGTTCTTCGCACGGAATAAAAAAATATCAAATAGATTCCAAATATGTGTACCATATAACCTGTTATAGGATCATAAACTTATTATTGTTTCCGTTCGTTATAAATTATAAAATCCCGTTTCATTGCCTTAAAATTCCAAAATGAAAAATACGCTGTAAAATGCACTCATAAATGCCATCACAATTCCCTCATAAATGCATAAAACCTTTTTGCTCATTTGGCGCGTTTTGGGAAATAATTTGGCGAGAAAATAGATATAGCTACCCACACCCATTATACAGCTCAAACACAATGACCTTCGAACAACCGACCAGCTTATAAATTATTCATAAAAGAAATTGCCTATTTGGCGAATTTTAGTTAATAATTTGGCGAGTTTGGCAACGTATTTGGCGAAAAAATAAAGACATAACACACTAATAGCTCTAGTGCGATGGCCTTTATTAACCATCCTAGTTCAGTAATAGCTTAACTATACATTTATTGCTTAAATATGCATACATGCAGTCAACAGAAAAATCAATGAAAAAATCATCAAATAAACCCACAATAAAATCCGGGAATGAAGACTGGCGGAATTACGTCACTTGAAACATGTCAATTATTTTTCAAATAATAAATTTAGTTTCTGAAAGTAATGGCAAAAGAATAAAATAAACATTTTGAATTTTAAATGTTTTCGTTAAAAGTTTTATTTAATTTTTTCAGCCGATGGCATCAGGAAAGAGAAAAAATTATGGGATTTGAGCGAAAGTGGTGTATTTTTTTCAGAAAATTCGAATTTTCTCTAAAAATGGAACTAATATGAAAAAACTAAGCCTCAGGTGCACACGTTAGTATTAAAGGGAATCTATCTTTAAAATTTCGAATTCCTGTGGGAAGTATAAGTAGGTCTTTTACGATCCGATAACAGACACACACACAGACAGACAGACTCTTTCTTTTATTATTATAGACTAGCAAATTTATACCCGTTCTTCGCACGGAATAAAAAAATATCAAATAGATTCCAAATATGTGTACCATATAACCTGTTATAGGATCATAAACTTATTATTGTTTCCGTTCGTTATAAATTATAAAATCCCGTTTCATTGCCTTAAAATTCCAAAATGAAAAATACGCTGTAAAATGCACTCATAAATGCCATCACAATTCCCTCATAAATGCATAAAACCTTTTTGCTCATTTGGCGCGTTTTGGGAAATAATTTGGCGAGAAAATAGATATAGCTACCCACACCCATTATACAGCTCAAATACAATGACCTTCGAACAACCGACCAGCTTATAAATTATTCATAAAAGAAATTGCCTATTTGGCGAATTTTAGTTAATAATTTGGCGAGTTTGGCAACGTATTTGGCGAACAAATAAAGACATAACACACTAATAGCTCTAGTGCGATGGCCTTTATTAACCATCATAGTTCAGTAATAGCTTAACTATACATTTATTGCTTAAATATGCATACATGCAGTCAACAGAAAAATCCAATGAAAAAATCATCAAATAAACCCACAATAAAATCCGGGAATGAAGACTGGCGGAATTACGTCACTTGAAACGTGTCAATTATTTTTCAAATAATAAATTTAGTTTCTGAAAGTAATGGCAAAAGAATAAAATAAACATTTTGAATTTTAAATGTTTTCGTTAAAAGTTTTATTTAATTTTTTCAGCCGATGGCATCAGGAAAGAGAAAAAATGATCGGATTTGAGCGAAAGTGGTGTATTTTTTTCAGAAAATTCGAATTTTCTCTAAAAATGGAACAAATATGAAAAAACTAAGCCTCAGGTGCACACGTTAGTATTAAAGGGAATCTATCTTTAAAATTTCGAATTCCTGTGGGCAGTATAAGTAGGTCTTTTACGATCCGATAACAGACACACACACACACAGACAGACAGACTCTTTCTTTTATTATTATAGATAACTAGTTAAGATTCCTGTATAATGTTGTAATAACATAATTAACCTGAGGTATGCTTGGTTATAATAAAAATTGTCGCGAAATGTTGTATGATTAATTAGTTATGTGATTAAGAAGACTTTGGAGAACCATTTTGAAGAATTAAAATGCTAATATTTCATAAATTTATGTATTTATAGTTTGTGTAATTTATTTGATATGATGTATAAAGTTGTAATAACATAATTAACCTGAGGTATGCTTGGTTATAATAAAAAATTTCGCGAATTGTTGTATGATTAATTAGTTATGTGATTAAGAAGACTTTAGAGAACCATTTTGAAGAATTAAAATACTAATATTTTATAAATTTATTTATTTATAGTTTGTGTAATTTATTTAACATTCATCTGAATATCTATCAATAAAGACAATGTAATAGTGATAAATTTCGAAGGCTATAATTTTCATACCACACGAGATTTTAAATGAATGTGACCTTAACATAATTCATATTTATCTCATAAAACTTTCCTCGATTTCTAAGTACAGTTATCTTTCTTTGACTCGAACTATTTGCTGTAAGAAAACAAATGGACTACAATCAAATGATGATGAAAAAGTATATTATAATTTAGTCGTATACCGTCCCACTAGCCTTTAATAGAATAAATAAATTTGAAATAATGTAAACCGGTTTTGACTGATAATATAATAAATGATTTGTAAATTATATGTTTCACCCAAAAATCAAATATGTTATAATTTATTTTTTTTAAAAATGTAGTAGGTCGTTGAACGTTTCCGGCTTCTATTTTTAACATTCAGAAGGAGATTTAACGCAGCCACGTTCGCCTCGTTATTTTTAGCCGTGGTCAAGTGACGTATTTTGTAGTAAACAATTTCAAACAACTTTGAACTATCTTACGTTCTAAAGTTTAAACATTTATAATTGTTAAAAAAAAATGTGTGTGCTGCTGCAAACTGACAGTGTGTGTTCATACGATTTTTAGGTTTTTATCCCTCAAGTGAATGCGATGATTTTTGATGCTTCCACTAATGGGCTGTTTCAGGTCTTGAGTAGCAATAAAAATGGTGAATGAAAATTAATTCCTACTCGAGCCCCGATTGATTAATCAGTGTCGTGTGGGAACAAAGCACCAATCGCTAAACCGATAAAATGAAATACAGGAATGAAAGCTGGAAGGAATTACGTCACCTGAAACAACCCAATAGCACCTCGAATTATCTTCCGTATTGACATGTAAGATCTATATAACGTTTACTAATCCACTGCTTCAAATCAAATCGTTTTACAAAGGAAATGAGGACTAAGTATCCTAAACAGATTTGTATCAGTGATTAACTTTTCGACTGTGAAATCATCAATACATTTTCATAAATCCTATTTTATTTACGTTTAGTTTGTTTGAAAAACAATGAATTAATTAAACGGAGACTTTTTGCACAATTTTTATGCTATATAGTTCAAAACTGTATTGCGAAATGCAGTACATCCCCCTAGGACCAGTGCTGGAAGTGCGGGTAGACGCGGGGTGACGCGTCACCCCACTTCTCAAGAAAATTGCTTTCCATCCCCCCACTTCTAATATCTCTCAAATCCATCCCCCCACTTCCTATATATTCACTTTAATTCATCCACCACTTTTTTGTTTGCTTAGTCATCTCATATTATATATATTAATAATTTGTTTATACTAAATTGTTCTATTTAGCCAAACGGTCAGTTGAAGCTCTTTCTGAAGAAACAAATATTCTGTAATTTCTAAATAGATTTGAAAAAAAAAACCCCAATAGTATATAACTTAAATTTTATATTGTATAATTAGAAGTTGCAATTAAAAAAACGATATTTCTTGTACAATAATATTGTATACAACTTTGTTTTATTTTTACCTTTTCCTTTCATGTAAAAAACTGATATGTAGAGCACAATTAGAAAAGTTAGAGAAAAATGGTGGAAAGAAAAGTGGCGTAGAGAAAGTGAGTAGAAGTAGTGTAGAAAAAAGTTATAGCGGAAAGAAATACAATAAAAAATGGGCACATTTTTTTTAGGGGGGATGGGGCATGGCATCCTAATTGAAGACATCCCCCCACTTTTTTTCCCACTTCCACCACTGCCTAGGACTAAGCAATTTCGACGTAAAGAAGTCAAACTGTACTTTTTCTCAAAATAATCTTGCTATCCATAGTTCCTTTCTAATAACCATCCATCAACCCCTCTTTCCCCACAATCAGGATCCGATATCCCACCTTTTCGCATGCATCACGTACTCTTGAAGATCTACGGAAAGCATTTGTTTTCCTTCAGATCGCAGATATGGGAAAGCCGATCGCGATAGGTGAGAAGAAGATGGGAAAGAGAGATAGTGGCTGGAGAAACATGTAACTGACAATTTTGGATAGTCAAATGAGACAAATGTGGACCTAAATATAAATTGCAATTTAGCAATGTGCTCCTTAAGTCGGATGAGCCCGATCGACCACCGGTCTCCAAACCAAAGTGCCCCAGTGTTAATCCAATGAGAAAAAAAAATATTTTTAAGCCACATTTCGCCGGCTGTATTGAAGATTTTTACAAACGTTTTTTTAATGATAAATGCAGATAACTTAAACTGTAATTCAACTTTTTGAAATCGCTTTGAATATTTGGTGTAAAGTTATTTTTTGAAAATTAAAATATATATTCGAACCCATTTCAAAAAGTGGGATTGCCGGAACCTGTAAGTCAGGTAAATTATCACATAAAAAAACCGTTTGTAAAAATATTCAATACAGCCGGAGAAATGTGGCTCAGAAAATATTTTTTCTCCATTGGATTAACACTGAGGCACTTTAGTTTGGAGACCCGCAAGTCTAGCAGGCTCGTTCGTCCTTAATAAATCCCCTGTAAATCTTTTTGTTTTCAAAATTAGCCAATGCCGCCAAGAATTGAAAATCATCTGCAGTCAACTGGAAAATAATTGGGATATAATTTAATACATACGAAATTTAACTGTGTCATAAAATGTGTTTCTACAAGTGGTAGCAAATGGTTCGAATGTATTTTTTATTCAGATAAAATACACAGTAATAAAGGTAGAAAAACTTGATTTTTTGGGCTTTTGTCACGTGAACGCGACTACTAAAAACCAATTGAAACATAATCTGCCAATTTTTGATTGTCATTTTGTTAATTTATGCTTATTTCATAATACAGTATCATGCAAATATTTACATATTTTTTTTTAGTTATTAACAAATTGCAAAACATTTCATTTCTTAAACAAAACCCCCCAACTCGGTATTCAAACTTTTTTATCAGATGAAATATTTATGATTCATTTTCACACTAGATGGCTCTGTTTCTCTGAGAGCGGAAGCAAACGTTCTTGTAGCCAAAGCATATGGAAATGTGAATTTTTTTTAAATATATATTTTTTATTCTTACTATACTTGTTTTTTACAAGATTTTTCAAGAAGAAACTGATTATTCGAGAAAATTCGAATTTTCTGAAAAAAATACACCACTTTCGCTCAAATCCGATCATTTTTTTTCTTTCCTGATGCCATCGGCTGAAAAAATTAAATAAAACTTTTAACGAAAACATTTAAAATTCAAAATGTTTATTTTATTCTTTTGCCATTACTTTCAGAAACTAAATTTATTATTGAAAAATAATTGACACGTTTCAAGTGACGTAATTCCGCCAGTCTTCATTCCCGGATTTTATTGTGGGTTTATTTGATGATTTTTTCATTGGATTTTTCTGTTGACTGCATGTATGCATATTTAAGCAATAAATGTATAGTTAAGCTATTACTGAACTATGATGGTTAATAAAGGCCATCGCACTAGAGCTATTAGTGTGTTATGTCTTTATTTGTTCGCCAAATACGTTGCCAAACTCGCCAAATTATTAACTAAAATTCGCCAAATAGGCAATTTCTTTTATGAATAATTTATAAGCTGGTCGGTTGTTCGAAGGTCATTGTATTTGAGCTGTATAATGGGTGTGGGTAGCTATATCTATTTTCTCGCCAAATTATTTCCCAAAACGCGCCAAATGAGCAAAAAGGTTTTATGCATTTATGAGGGAATTGTGATGGCATTTATGAGTGCATTTTACAGCGTATTTTCATTTTGGAATTTTAAGGCAATGAAACGGGATTTTATAATTTATAACGAACGGAAACAATAATAAGTTTATGATCCTATAACAGGTTATATGGTACACATATTTGGAATCTATTTGATATTTTTTTATTCCGTGCGAAGAACGGGTATAAATTTGCTAGTCTATAATAATAAAAGAAAGAGTCTGTCTGTCTGTGTGTGTGTCTGTTATCGGATCGTAAAAGACCTACTTATACTTCCCACAGGAATTCGAAATTTAAAGATAGATTCCCTTTAATACTAACGTGTGCACCTGAGGCTTAGTTTTTTTCATATTAGTTCCATTTTTAGAGAAAATTCGAATTTTCTGAAAAAAATACACCACTTTCGCAAATTCCATAATTTTTCTCTTTCCTGATGCCATCGGCTGAAAAAATATTAATCAAATTTTAACGAAACATTTAAAATTCAAATTTTTAGTTATTCTTTTGCCATTTTTCAGAAACTAATTTATTATTGAAAATATGACACGTTTCAAGTGCGTATTCGACACGTCTCATTCCGATTTTATTGGTGGGTTTATTTGATGATTTTTTCATTGGATTTTCGTTGACTGCATGTATGCTATTTAAGCAATAAATGTATAGTTAAAATATTATCGAACTATGTGGTTAAAAAGCCATCGCACTAGAGCATTTAGTTTGTGTATGTCCCCATTTGTTCGCCAAATACCGTTGCCAAACTCGCCAAAATTAAACTAAATTCGCCAAATAGGCAAATTTCTTATGAATAATTTATAAGCTGTCGTTGTTCGAAGTAAATTGTGTTTGAGCTGTAAATGGGTTGTAGCATATCTATTTTCTCGCAAAATTCCCAAAAAACGCTCAAAAATGAGGGCAAAAGGTTTTATGCCATTTATGAGTGCAATTGTGATGGCATTTATGATGCATTTTACAGGCGATATTTCATTTTTGGAATTTTAAGCAATGAAACGGATTTATAATTTATAACGAACGGAAAACAATAATAAGTTTTTATGATCCTATAACAGGTTAGTATGGTACACATATTGGAATCTATTTGATATTTTTTTATTCCGTGCGAAGACAGGTATAAATTGCTAGTTGTATATAAATAGAAATTAAACGGAACTTTGAAACTGCGAGAACAATTTCGCCGTGTTAAGACAAGTCCAAATATTTTATTAAAAATATGTACAGTACGATTATATACGATATTCAAAACATTTTTCAAATGGAGGCTCCGTAGCCCAGTCGTAAGAGCACCAGCCTCTCATAAGAAGGTCCCACGTTCAAAACCTGGCCACATCCTCTAGAGGGATATTTGTTGGTGAAAAAATAAACTTTACTAAAATATATATAATTATGGGGTTTCCAGAGTACACTGGGCAGGCGTGCTCGTTAAAACTGTGGAGTCCAAAGTGCTGACGGCGTTAGTGCACGAAGTCGCTCGAAATCCAGTTTGGAGCCAGCTCAGGTGTCGGTCTCGTCACTAGGCCGCTGTTATAAATTACGAGGCATAATTGGCTGTGTTAAAGTTCCTAAAGGAGGCTAGAAATAGACAGCCGGTAACGATTAAATCACCAAATTTTACTAATATGTCTGGGGCCGTAGTGAGCCTAGTGGTCAGCGTCTCGGTCTCGGGATCGGAAGGTCCTGCGATCGAGTCCCGGTACCACTGAAGACCTACCGAGTATATGCGGAGTACGTGCTCGTTAAATCTGTTGGGTCCGAAAGCCCTCTAAGTTCCCATACCAAATCAATACCTCTGGGGGTGACAAGCCAATTCTGGGGATCCTCTAGTTGGCCTCTGTCTCTAAAAATTAGATGGATCCACTTATGTGTGTGTTGTCTGTTGTGTCTGTCTTACTTGACGAAGGTTTATAAGCGGGTCGCTGACCAAGCACACAAACCTGAATATATATGTCTACCAACCAACCAACTAATATGTCCTTAAAAATTAATCAGTGTAAATTTATAGTTATCTATAGGTGAAAAATACTTTTTTTTCTTTTAGGATCACAATCCATTGAATTAACTAATAGATCTGAGCCATCAACATATGTGCAACACCCATTCTCTTCACCCTCAACTTACACCCCCCAAAATCTTCCCTGTTTTTTTTATCCCTATTCAACATTTTTCCCCCATCCAATCATTTGCCGCTTAGAAAGCTGTTAATCACTTTCAAGGGGAAAAGGGGGGTCATATATGACCTATGACCTGATGACCACAAGTCATAGGATGACCAGTTGGGGTTGACAAATGTCCCCCCGGTGGCGGTTGTGAGCAATTGTTTTCGATTTTGGTGCCCGTTTGATGGATTGTATTGAAAGTAGTATTGGTTTTATTTCTTTGCTGTTGTCGATTGTGGGGGTGAAATGTTTTGTAAATTCATTGTTTTGACTTTTGTCGGATATTTGATACATTGTGATGTACATTGTGATTTAAGATCCTTTATTTTGTATTTATTGTCACCTGAAAAGTAAATGTGATACTACTTAAAATAATTTGGTTCCGAAGTATTTAGGATTCCTTTTTGAAAAGTAGCTTAAATAATTTTTCCTGTTATGTGTAAATTCATTGTTTGTAATTTTTGAAGTCCTCACTTTTGAAGAACATTTGCAAGGATTATAAAATTACTTTTAAAAAGTAACTCTGTTAAATGTATATTTGGGCATTTCCACGCGTGACTTACACTACATCGGACGATTTAACAAATTTCGCTTGCGTAGTTCATAATTATTTTCTACTTATTCAAAAAAAATATTGTACGCCAGTTTACCCCTGAACATATACTATTTTTAGAAATCATAAAAAACCATTTTCATTTAGTATTTCACTAAAAAATAATAAAAATGTCATACTGTGACTTACACTACATGAAAGGAAGTCGAGTTTTGGTTATCATTTAAAATTCTTATTTCTTCTTCATAGTGCAGTAAATCAACATTCTACCAGTGCTTAATTTAAGTACAAGGTTTAAAGCTAAATAATTTAATTGCAAAAAAGTGTGGAAATATCATAGGAAATAATTTATCAACAGTTTTGTGCGTGACTTACACTGCATTCAATTTGTGACTTACACTACATCATGTTAATTGTATCACAGATATGGAAATTTAGGCAATAATAACATAACATATGTAAATAACTTTGAACATGGTAAGTTAAGAATTGCATACATGGTAAAATAATAGTTAGAAAAAGTTGCACAACGTCCCCTAAAGTTGGTTTCTGGTAATTTCTTAATTCTTTCTTCAATAGAATTGTCTGAAAAACCTTCCTCCTCAGGCCACGCAAAAAGACTTCCTGACCATTGCAGATGTTTCAGTTTTATTGAATAAGCATCTTTACTTAACATTTGCCCCACAAAATATGTAACGATAATTTTCCTACAAAAGGAACTAAAGTTCTTCTTTCAGCATCAAATTCATTTTCAGAATTTTGCTGAGAGGTATTTCCTTTTACAACATTTCCATTTGTTTAATTAGCAGTGTTGTTTTTGGGGGGATTTAATGAAATATTGGCAGTTTTAAGTAAGTATTTGTTTGATTTTAAAAAGCAGAGCAATTTTTGAGTGTCAGGAATCGGAAATATTTATTTTCCTTTGATGAGCAAATATCATTTAATCTACCTATTTCGCCCTTTATACAATTGTCAGAAATGTATAATAGTGATATGTTTGGGCAGATTTCTTATGCAAAGTGAAAAAATCTTTAGCAGAATGTGGGTCAATTTTCCTAGAAGGTGTGGCTGCTTTTATCCCCTCCTCACTGTATCACTATGTCCATCAAATGGTCCTTTTTCATCACTAAAGGTAAAGATGACCAACATTGGTGGCAGAGAAATGCCATTAAATGTTGTCTAACGGTTGGAACATTGCAATAGAGGTGGTGTATTTTATAGTTAAAATTTTGTCCGTAAAGTCGTTTTTGCTTTCCTTTTCTTTAAAGGTTTGAAATTTTCCACATGCTTAAAGTCTTTCCCTTTGCTCTTTTTTTTTCTTTTAACTGTTGATTTAGCCATCTTAAATTAAAATTATCAAAATATAAGAAATCAACAAGTATTATAGCTAATCTATAATAGATAAATCAAACAGAAGCTGCGACTGACACTACATTGTGACTTACACTACAAAGCTAAAATGTGTTATAAATGGAGAAACTGCTTTTTATTTTAAAATTAAAAAGGTGTGGAATTACGCAGAGGTTACAAAAGAAAGAAAATATCGTAAAAATTTTGAAGTAAAGCTTTATTTTAAAAAGTTATAGAAACTTTTATATCTTTTCGTGACTTACACTACAGTCAAAAATGAGATTTTTATCTTTCTAATTAAGAATCTTTTAGTAATAAATGCCGATTAATAATGTGTTTTTAAGATAGTTCTGATAATCTATTTTAATAACTTTTCCAAAAAATCTGATAAAATGTGTTTATTACCTTAAAATTCCTGGGTTCAAAATGATGAAAAAACACGAGACCATGCTTTCAAAACAAAGCAGCCATTTTGAAGCTGCTGTGTTGCCAAAGGTGAAACAATAATAGTTGTTGATACAAAAAAAATAAAATTCAAACTTTTCTTAAGCACATATAAAAGTTACAACTGTAGAATTTTTTTTTTCAGTTGTGGTATCATTTTACGTGGAATTAACCATTTACTTAATATGTAAAGCAACTAATTACAGTTACTTTTAGAAATTTCAAGTCATAAGAAAAATTGCAATTTAACCATCTTACCGTTAATCAAATAGAACTAGGATTAAAGAAACATAAGCACAAGCAAAACACTGCAACTAGTATTAACTTTAAAAATGTATTTTATTTTAAGGGGATACGGTACCCAAAAATTGGTCAAAATATCGATTTTTCAGTTTTTACTTCTTATTATTTACAATATTTTTCTGAACATTTAATGAAAGTTTCATAATGATATCTTTTGTAGAAAAAAAGTTATTAAATATTTTCTGCAGTCATTCCTATAAGTTTGAATACGTATTTCGTCTGCTTCCAACCTTTTTTCTCAGTTTCGCGTTTTTCAATTCTTGTGTTTAATAAATCCCTAAGGCTTTTTTGCTAATTAAGTTAGAATTTTAAAATTTTTAACCTATGTTCTTATATATATGGTGCACAAATTGTGTATGGAATAAGGTCTACTATGTATAGTTGTTTTTTTTTTAAAATGTTTAATTCAATAATTTGTAATTTTTTGTGATTTTCAGTATAAATGCATGTTACTTTTTAACTGTAGCTCACATTTTAAAATCCATGCACAGTTCTTGAAAAAATAGTACTAAAAACAAACTATAAAAGTATAGTGGAGTTATTCTCAAAATTGAAAGAGGAGTAGCGTTTTAAAAAAGTTCAAAATTATGACTTTTTTTTAAATAAATGAAAAACTACTTGTAAATATTTGTTTTTATTGCTAGAAAATGTTTATTTAGAGTCAACATTATATAAAACCACTATAATTTACAAGTTAATGTTATTATATCTAGAATTAATGTTTTGGGTACCGTATCCCCTTAAAAGGAGTAGCATTTCCAAATTAGCATCCGACAGCCTTTCTAGCAACAGGAAAAGTAACGAAACTTTTTGTTACTCAGTTACCGCTTAAAAGTAAATAAGTTACAGTTAGTTTCTGAAAAATCTAACGGCGTTAAAAAAGGCGTTACTGAAATCCCTGGATATTTGATATATTGTGTTGTAACCTGTGATTTATGATACTTTATTTTTTAGCTTCCACACTACGTTTATAACGTAAAAAGTGGAAGGTATTATAATCGTTCAGTCCGTCTGTCTGTCCGTCACCCACTTTCATAGCCCAAACTACAAATGCTACGGACAAGTGTGATAGTCAAAAAATTCAGCGCATCGAAATTAGAATACATTGAAAATTTCAGAAAAGAATTCGAATTCGAAGTACTTCAATTCTTTAAAAAACTGCAAAATTTAATGCTCATTTAAAAACCATAGGAAGCCATTTTTACTAGAATTTTGGTTGGTTGGTAGAGATAATCAGGTGTGTGTGCTGACCAAGCACACTAACCTGAATATAGGTCCACTAACCAACCAACTTAACCAAAACAAAACTCTTCGAGAGCCAGGAAAAAAAAGACAGCGGAGCTATTGCCAGGTCCTCCGTGAAACAATCCCATTCTTTTAGACAATAAACTAAAATAAATTTATTTTTGCGACATCGATCAGTTTGAAATGACGTCAAATATATTTCACTACGAGATTCTATGAAATGTTTTAATTCTATTTAAAAGCGAAGGAATATTACATATTTATTCTTTGAAATATAAATTAATTTTCGCAAACGATAAGTAATAATTATTGAATTTTCGAAATAAAATAAGTGAAACCAGCCAAATTTAGCATGTAATTGTTTAATATAGAATATCAATGCTGTGTTTGTCGCCTTTTTACCAGTTAAACACTACTGTTGTGTGGAAGCGGGTTAAGTGACAGATTATGTTACAAACCTACTTGTTTTTGTTTATTAACCCCTGAACAGTAAGTGTGGTACGACTTATAATAATATTGTTCTGTAGAGATATGTTTCCTTTTTGAAAAATATCTTGAATAATTTTTTCACGTAAATTCAATGTTTGGACTTTAGGAGTCATCACTCTTGAAGGATGTTTAACATATTGGGCTGCAACCATTGATTTATTATTCTTTATATTTTGTTTATTGTCCCCTGAAAAGTGTGTTACGATTTGATATTATTCTGATGTATAGATATGATTCGTTTTTGAAAACTATCTTGAATAAAATTTTCAACTAAAAATTAAAAAGCTTTTTATGTCTCTCCCTTCTTATTTGTATGCGGATTTTTATTTTTGAACATATTTTAAGCTACTAATTTGTCTATAGTTTTTATAAATTTTTTTAATATTTAACTATAAACTAGCACTAAACTTTGTTTAATAAAAATTATTTTAATATTTTTTTAGTGCATTTGCACAAAATTTTAATATTAAATTGCTTGGGGTTTAAGAAATTGGTTAAATTTTTTTAAACTTAGATAATAAATTTTAGATATATCAATTGATTATTTTAATACACTATACGTTTTAAGCTTTTTTTATTGCATCATCATTTTTTCAAATTGAAGGTTTTAAGAAACGCTATGCTACAAATTTCGTTGCTTGATGTAATGTAGATCTAGGTAGTACAACTATGGTTCAAACATAAAAAAACACTCAATAATCTCATTTTGACAAAAATAAAAATAGCCATAAAATTGCTACATCCTAAAACCGGATTTGAAAATATATAAATACATTTATGGGCATACCTCGTCAACAATAAATACATTTCATACGAAACCATTAACATCAAACCATTGTTAAAAACACATTAACAAAACGCCAAGCCCAATCGCCAACCCAAAACAAAACCAGCCAAGCACCACAAAATTTAAAATATTCGGATCATAAATTTCAAAATATAGGTAACAAATCGTTATCTTTCAGAATCATAACTACCTTTCCATTATCAAGAACTAACTGTTATACATCCTCGTTCTCATGAATTTCTAGTAAGCTTTATTTAGGAAAATATAATACTTATCTCCTGATTTATCATTTTTATGGAAGAAGATTTTTTATAGACTTTTTTAATAACCCAGTAAGACGTTATTATCACTGCCAACTTCAATAACAAGGCCAGATAATCTCTCTCAAACATGAGCGTAGACGGAAAT
Source organism: Oedothorax gibbosus (assembly GCA_019343175.1). Classification (NCBI taxonomy): domain Eukaryota; kingdom Metazoa; phylum Arthropoda; class Arachnida; order Araneae; family Linyphiidae; genus Oedothorax; species Oedothorax gibbosus. The sequence continues at coordinate 12,524,809 of CM033271.1, forward strand.
TTTGACGTCACTGTTCCCAGTGCCGAAGATCGAGAAACAAGTTCGGACGCATTCGGAACCCTAAAATTGTGGTCAGCCGTGAACGAGTGGTTCCGAACAGGTTTCGAGACAGGTTGTCTTCATCTTCGGAACAACGTCACTCGCAACTATGACGTCAAAATTTCCGTCCCCGAGCTTGTTTGGGAAAGCTTCTTCGGCCTTGAACGATTGGTCAGCCGTGAACGAGTGGTTCCGAACAGGTTTCGAGACAGGTTGTCTTCATCTTCGGAACAACGTCACTCGCCACTATGACGTCAAAATTTCCGTCCCCGAGCTTGTTTGGGAAAGCTTCTTCGGCCTTGAACGATTGGTCAGCCGTGAACGAGTGGTTCCGAACAGGTTTCGAGACAGGTTGTCTTCATCTTCGGAACAACGTCACTCGCAACTATGACATCAAAATTTCCGTCCCCGAGCTTGTTTGGGAAAGCTTCTTCGGCCTTAGTAGTTGAGTAGGCCGTGTTATTATGCATCCAAATTCAAACCTAATTTTAAAACTTTATATACTGACATTACCTTATAAGTATCACTATAAAAATGCCACTGTTTTACTTGTCATTGTTCATTTGGAGAAAATGAGGACAAGGCGGAACTTTTTGATTGAGTTGTACGGTTTTAGCGCATTAAAGTCTACCAAGGTAAAGTTATTTTTTCAGAAAAAAATAACTTTAGTTACCTGTGCCAAATCGTTATGCCCGACGGTAATTATAAGACCTGTTTTAAAAGACCTATGGGAAATCCCATGTACCTGTAGTGTAAGTCACACTTGGAGAGCACATTTAAAGCTTTTTAAATTTGAAAAATAAATCAAATTAAGTAAAGCGTGTTACATTATTTAGTATTAATAAGTGTAGATCAGCTATTCCACTATATTTGTTTTCATTTAATGTTAAAAGGGATAATCACTTTTTACTCATGTGACTTACAGTCCCTGGACAAATTCAATGCAAGATTTCGTGTAAAATATTAATTACCGGGTGATATTGTACCGTTTTATTATTTTAAATTGATTTTTTTTTATTTTTATATTATCCAATCAATTACCGATTTATTTGACATAAATAAAACAGCATTAATTTAAAAAGCATAAGTTTATTAAGTTTTAAAGAAAAGTGAAATTAATGTTAGTAAAAGTCAATATTTAGTTGAGCCACCTTTAGCCGCTATAAAAGCTTTAATTCTGCGCGGCATGCTATCAATGCAAGACTGTACCGTCTCCTGTATTAGAGGATGATGATTCTACACATAAATAATCTTATAATAAATAATTAATATAAATTAATCGTAATCATAATTAATCATAATTATCTTAAAATAAATACAAATATGTAGTCTACAACAATTCTTTGAAATAAAAATCAATAATTTTGTAGTTTAAATATACCATTATTGCATAAAAACTCTTAAGAAACATAAAATTACTAAAAAAAAATTTAGTGCGTCTAATAATTTGTCCAGGGACTGTACACTACAGAAAGGACAATATTGCATGGAATTAGCCCTATGCTTTACTTTTCATTCTTCGTTTAAGGGAAAATAGATGGTAGTGGGGATTTATTCATGCAGTATTCAGTTTCAAAACATTTGATGATAAAACGATAAATAATATTCAGGCATCAAAATTTCATTGTTCTTCAGTGTAATTTAGTTATTATAAATAGAAAGGAGGATAAACACACACGAAAATAAATTAAACATAAAGGGCATTTTATGTTCCAACTATTTGTTTACCGTAATATATTACTACTATTATTACATTCACAGATAGCTTTAAACTAGGCAACGGCAAATAATTAAAAAAAAAGTCTTAATTCATTGCATAAAGGGTTAAAAAAATAGAAATAGAAAAAGTTGTTTCCTTTAAAGAACACAAATTTACTCCTCAAAACTATAAAACCATCTTCCAGTGTCTATTGTATATGGTCTTGTGCAAGGCAATGCAGTGGGCAGGTAAACAGCAGTATCTGGACTGAACACTTGGACCATTGTTGCAAGCCCTCTATAACTCTAACATGTAAGAAAGTATACTGAAATAACTGATTATTTCAGAGCCAAAATGGTCCAATTCATTGTCGTGGTTACTTCAGTTTACCTGCTCACAGCAGAGCATGCCTCTTTTCCTTGCTGAGTTATATTGTCTGTTATATTTTCACTGTGTGGCCTCGTAAAAAAAGGATTAAATGCGGAAACTGCATAATTGTAGGAAGACGTCCAGACGAAAAAATACATGCCCCAGGTGGTTTTATTACCAAACTCACATGTGTGTAGATACTAATTGGGGAAAGGGACTAAGTGTTTTCGTTGAAAAATATTTTAAGCGCCAAATAGTTATTCTTTACACATCTAATACTTTCTTACAAATTATCACAAGAGTTTCAATGTTTAGAGAGAACGTTTACATAATAGGACCACTTAGATTAAACTGTAGTTTTAACAAAGAAGATAGATAGCATTCGTAAGTCGGTTGGTTGAATGGTAGACATATATTTTCAAGCTTGTGTGCTTGGTCACAAAGACCCGCTTATAAACCTTCGTCAAGAAGAACGGACACGACATACACACACACATACAAGACAGATGCTGCCATATATCGCCACCTCCACAATTAAGACATATCCTGAAGGGGAGGGAAATAGTCTCTAGGAACCTGTACCCGTGGTAAACTGCGCAATGACCGACCACAGGACTTTCGGATCCAACAGATTTAACGAGCACGTACTCCGCAGATATACTCGGTGGGTCTTCAGAGGAGTCGAGACTCGATCGCGGGACCTTCCGATCCCGATCCCGACATCTTAACCACTAGGCTCGCCACGGCCCCTTCGTAAGTCTTCATTGCAATTAGGCTGGAGCAGTGTTGCCAAATATATTACAAAAATGAATATCCTACAAATGGTGCCTCAAGGGGACCAATGCTACCACTTATACCAAGTTGCTTCGACTTATACACTACGATATTTATTACAATCTAAATGGCTGGTAGTAACGCATTAGTAAATCACAGCCATCTAGCAAAGATGTTGTTTGAGGTTGCTAGTGCAGCGGAAAGCAAATATGGATATTAAGACACAATCTATATTAAAAACAACAGGCAAGCTCTGTTTTAATAATGTATTTATTTATTCCTTTCTCCAACGGTAAGTCACATGCTAAACTTGAAGGGTCCAAACTAATTAATCACTTAATGGTGAGAACGCAAACAATTGAGAATTTTTTTGTATTTGATTATCCAGTTAGTGAAACAGTTTTGGTTGATAAGTCACCGTACAATTTTTCAGTTAGGACCTTGTTTGTTTATTAATGTTTAAGTACGGATATTTAAATCAAAAGTGTTTAGGCACTATACGAAATAGTGTGTTTGGTATAGGAATTAGACCTGCATACTACATAAGCATTGTTTCAAATTTTTACCTCCTTTTATGTAGCCAGAAAAATTCGACATATCACAGGGAGCAATAGTCCCAGCAATGAATCAATTTAATGCGTTTTTGGAAAAAGTCTTAAATATAAACTTGTTACGAGTTCTAAAGGGGACTAGATGTAATTACCTAGAAAGGTTCCTCAACTCAGTAGTTTTTTTTTCCTTTATGTACTTTTTGGTTCTGAACAAAGACTAACCGAAAACCTCATAAACCATCCTGACATTTCACTTACCCCAAATCACCACAACCAAACAGACCATCCCACTAAAAGGACACTAAAACCTCATAACCGTAACGCATGTCACCCCGACCACGCCACATAATGAAGCCATAACTGTCCTTCAAACACAAAAAAGTCTTCTGCAAACATCCGACCTATACTGGCAATGGTTTGATAAACATGTTACTGACATTTTTTTAATAAACAGGGTTAGAACGACTGCTCACGCCAATAAGAATAGGCATGTTTCTGCTCTTGAGTAGCAACATAAATGGCGAAAGAAAATAAATTTTTATTTGAGCCTCAATTGGATGAACCAATATCATGTGGGCACAGAACCCAAATCGATTAAGCACCGACCAACGAAAAGCAGAGATGAAAGCTGCAAAGAACTACATCACCAACGCAAGCCAATTATAACTGATCCCTATAAAGAAGCGTGGTTAAATATGAATTATTATTAGATTTTTTTTTCAACCTGCCAACAAAATCTTTGTATTTTTAGGTGCATTATTATAAAAGGGTATATATAAATCTTGGCGTGACATTTTAACGTGCAATGTCCAATTTCGATTCGAACTTCTTTCACAATAAAATGCCATTACAGGTAGAATAGTACAATATTTTCCGTAACGTGAAAAATATTGTGCTTAAGAAAAATGTGGACATAGCCTATTAACATTCTGGGCTGCCAACGAGATTTAAAGCTCATTTCTAACTTATTAACTCCCTGGCACTACAATTCATGTTGAACCATGGCCTCTCTAACAATATGAATCCAAAGACGTCTGTCTCTCGCCTTCACTCTCCAATTTTTGATCTTTATGGCCTTTAGATCTTTCTCCACCTCATCCATCCATCTTTTTCTGGATCTTCCTCTTTTCCTTTCTCCTTGACACTACCCCTAAAAAATCCTCTTTGCGCCTCTGCCATAGGTCATTCTTTCCATATTTCCTAGCCACTAAATTCTTTTTGCCGCTATAATATTATGTTTTTTGCTCCAAATAGTCTAGCCTCTTCATAATTGTATCGCCTTCTACAAATATCACCTTCTCTGATGAGTCCAAACATGGTTCTTAAGCTATTTCTCTTCCAGGTTACTGGAATCTTCTCCTCTTTCTGATTTAGCCCATTGACGACGAGTGATAAGAAAATTTTTCGCGGTTCAAAATAAGTTACATGAATTTTTTTTAATTTAAAATTAACTTTTGGATTTAGAAATGAAGGTGTTTATGGTGTTCATAAAGTCATCGTCATAAGGTCAAAGTCTCTGACCCATATTAATGTTTGTATTAATATTTGTAAATAGTATTAATGTTTGTATAACGTAATAGTTGGTCTATTAAAGTTATAAATATATATATTCGTAGTTTCGTCCAGACTCTTTTCAACCAACAACAAATCTCACTTACAATCCTCACAAACCAACACAGAGCCTTATTAAACCCTTGGGGAAACTCGCATATCCCACCGTCCCTAAATTGAAAAAAAACCTCCGCCACTTAGGCATTCACGAGGCAGATGCTTGGAGATGGCCGCGTAATCCAGGTGTTTATGACCTCCTAAAAGCAGCGTGCCCACTGGACTACTCAATGAAGGGCTTCGTGGCCGGAATTCAGATGCAGCACTGTTTGCAGAGCGAGGCTCACGATCTGTTCTAAGGGGGCTTCTGTGCATCCTAATAGATGGCGGGCCAGCAGTAGATCACGGGTTTGGTGATTAGAGATGGTCTTGCGGATGATTGGAATGTCTGCGTCTAATTAAATGGGGATTTCGTTGTTGCTGTTGTGGTTGTTGTTCCGGTCACACGTGTCGTTTGTCATTGTTGATGGCTATTCCAAAAAATGGCTATTGAAATGGATGAATATTTAGACTTATTACGCAGTTTATTAGTCGAAATTGTAATTGTAATAGGGAAATACAGCATGACTATATAATTAGCTAAATTATATGGTCAGATTCTGCTGCATAACGTGAATTTCCAAGGGCAAAGGAATGAAAACCAAGTGAAAGTAATTAATAAAATAGTTATGTTACTTTTATCTTTGTCTTCACTGTTTGCAGAGCTAACCTCACGATGTGTTCTAGGGGCCTTCTGTGCATCCCAATAGATGGCGCGCCAACAGTAGATCACTAGATGGTCTTGTGGATGATTGGAATGTCCATGTCTAATCCAGAGCCTAATTAAATGGGTATTTTGTTGTTGGTCCCGTCACACGCGTCGTTGTTGATGGCTATTTAGTATTTGAATAAGTTATTTAAATTTATTTCACAATTGATCGATCGAATCAGTAGTTGCATTATAGCACATGCGACAGGAATATGATGGCTAAATTATGGCATGATCCCTCAGAAATAACCTACTGAACGTAAATTTTAAAAGGCTAAGGAATGAAAATAAAATGGAAGCATCTAATAAAATAATTATTTATATTAATTTTTTCTATTTTGCATTCACTCTTCGCAGGATAAAGATCACGACCTGTTCTAGGGGGCTTCTGTGCATCCTGATAAATGGCGGGCCAGCAGTAGATCACGGGTTTGGTGATTAGATGGTCTTTCGGATGATTGGAATGTCGACGTCTGATCCGGCGCCTAATTAAAGGGGGATTTTGTTGTTGTTTTGGTTCACACGTGTCGTTGTCATTGTTGATGGGTATTCGGTATTTGGATGAATTATTTAGACTTATTTCGCGATTTATTAGTCGAATCGGCAAGTGTAATATGGCACATACGGCATGACTATGATGGCTAAATTATGGTATGATCCATCTGAAATAACCTACTGAACGTACCTTTTTAAAAGGCCAAGGTAATAGAACCAAATGGAAGCAATTAATAAAAATAATTAAGTATATTAATTTCATCTTTATTGCCTTCACTCTGTGGATCCTAATAAATGGCGGGCCAGCAGTAGATCACGGATTTGGTGATTGGATGGGCTGGCGGAATCGGAATTGGACATCTTATCTTTCGCCTAATTGCATGGGGATTTTTTTTGTTGGTTGTTTTGTTATTTGGGTTACACTTGTCGTTCGTCATTGCTGATCGCTACTCGGTATACTTGGATAAGTTATTTAAATTTATTTCACAATTGATCGATCGAATTGGTAGTTGCATAATGGCGCATGCGACATGAATATGATGGCTAAATTATGGTATCATCTCGGATTATTATGCTTAGCGTAAATTTTAAAAGGCAAAGGATTACAAACCAAGTGGAAGCAATCAATAAAATAATTATTTATTTTACTTACTATCTTCGAACTTCGCAGAATAAAGCTCGATATCTATTCTGATGGCATCTGTGTATCCTAATAAATGCCAGGTTGGTGATAAGCAATGGTGTTGCGATGATTGGAATGTCGACGCCAGTCGACGTGTTGTTTTCCCGGTAAGGTAAGGTCATCGTTTCCGGCTGCCTATTTCTAGCCTCCTTTAGTTTTCCCGGTCATATGTGTCCTTTGTCATTGTTGATGGCTATTCCATAGTTTGATTGGTTGCTTGGACTTGTTTCGTAATTGATAGACACAATTTAGACAACTGCATTATGGCGAGTATGGTGTACGGTATGGTTCTGTAACCACAATGGAATTTTAAATTGTAAAATACGTAGAAATTCAAATCAAATGAAAAAAAAAATCCTTTAATATTTTTTTTTCTAGGCCGCCTACACATCTTATGGTGGATTATGAAAAATTAAATAACGTATTTCGATTTAACCTACGTCTTTTGCTGACAGTTTATCAAGTATATTTCTAATAATGGAATAAAGATAGTTTAAAGCCCTATCTAAGAAGTTTCTCTCAGCCTCACCAACTACACGAAATTCGCTAATTACAGACAGCAGCGTCGTGTTTTTCATCAACAACTAAAAAGAAGGATCCACCTCTGTCGACGAGATTCATTAACAACTTTTCACAGAGTGTAGTAATTAAGAAATTCCGGGTGGCCAACGCAGTGGGAAGAAGATACTATAAATCTTCAATTAAAGTTAAAAAGAACAATGGTTTGGATTTGGTGTCTGAATTGAAGGGGCGGTGTCGTAAATTCTGTTTTATTTTGAACTTTGGCTTCTACTTTGAAAGGGATCTTTTGCAGCATATCATTTATGCATCCCGTCATCGAAAAAGCAACAGATCTCAACTCTCAAAAAGGATTCCTTCAATTAACGTAACTAGAAGCGGCAGTTTCACCGACTGAGTATTTACGTTAATTGCACATGTCGTTAAACATTTCACTTAACTGTCGTTAATTATTCGCAATCACTTGATTCACTCTTAACATCTACTCTCACTCTGAGCGTTTTAACTCGTCTGAGTTAATTTCCACTCCTTTCCGGTGCCGAAAATGCACTTCCCGTATAGGAGTGGATTTCACTCTTTTGTTTTAAGAGTGTTGGAGGGAAAATTCTTTCCAGGGAAACCCGAAAAGTAGATTTATGATTTCTATTATTCAGAAAGGGTCCCCACAAAAATGATTGTAAATTTACAGAAATATAAAGTAGGCGGATCAAAACGAAAATTATTTTTGAAAAATGAGGAACAATTTAGTGCAAAACAAAAAGTTTCTCTGAAAGTTTATAAGAGCCATTCAATTATTCATCAACACACTAATGAACCTTCATTTATTTGCAATGCATGTGTTACTAAATATTTACCTGAAAAATAAGTTTTGCCTGATAAGTCACTTTTTTGCATACAGTGCATGAGATTAAAATCTAAAATTTCATCCGAAAATTTAATTTCTTTAAATTGTTTTAAATTTATTTCTGTAGCAGATGATTCTAAATGAAGTTCCATACTTTAAATTTAAATGTTTAGTAAAAAATAAAATTAAAAAAATTATGCCAGTTGCTGGAAAGCCTGACAGCTACGTGACAGGTTTTTACACTCTTAAAACAAAATAGTGAAATTCACTCCTATAGGAGAAGTGCATTTTCGGCACCGGAAAGGAGTGGAAATTAACTCAGACTGAGTTAAAACCGCTCGTTTTAAGAGTGTAGGTCGCAGATTGTTTTCTTTTATTTCTTTTACCCACTCCGAAAAAGAGTGAAATTCACTCCTATAGGAGAAGTGCATTTTCGGCACGGAAAGGAGTGGAAATTAACTCAGACTGAGTTAAAACCGCTCGTTTGTTTTAAGAGTGTACGTCAGTATCTTAAAGATGGTTAATTTTTTAATGAGATTTCTCTGAAAATTATAGCGAAAACTCCAATATTTCGAAGTGTTTAAGCTTTTTTTTAAAATGACCTTTCACAGTAAAAAAATGCTAATTAGAAACCCAAATGATTTACCCAACAGGAGCCCAACAAAGCAACTCACTTATCTTATCACGACTTACTTTACTTATCCCGTTATATAACATAAACCCACCTATGTATCCACCAACCTAAAACCCAGCATGGTTCCTACTGCATCGCAATACAGAACCTCGCACCACGCAATGAGCCCAATAACAGTTACGTTTTTCAATGGATTTGTATACTTTTAGCACCCCGTGCTGTGTTTCAGAGGTTCCCACTGGTGAAAGTTGGTGTTAGGATCCAACTGCGAACGTAAGCTTTGAAACGGTGTGAAACATGCACTTTGAATTTGAATGGCTATATGCAAAAAAAAAAAGGTCAAGACTACTAGAAGGTGTCCCTACAAACTTCTTCTTACACTAAAATTTAAAAAAAGAAGCGTGTGGGGAAATTCTTCAATAAACTTTATTCCTATTTTGGTTTTGCTATTCATTTGAAACCCATTACTTTGTGAAAATGCTATTCAAATTGGTGTCATTGCTTAACGGAACTTGTTGAGAAAATTGTGGATTTGAATAAATAGAATTATTATGATGATATAGCTTGACAGCCTATTCAAATAGTATTAGAAGTCAATGTTTAATAAGAAAAATCGGCTTAAAGTATAGAAAAATCTAGCTAAAGTTTAGAATTAACGAATATAATTGTAAATGAATAAGCTATGTAAATTTCGATATTCTGCGATGTCCCACTCTGTGTTTCAAGGTTCGTATAAAGACTTGCTTCGCCACTAGTCTTCGTGTAGCTCTAGTGCGACGATAATTTAAACTTACCTAACTAACTTAACTGACTTGCATAAACCCAAATAACAATTAATCTCATAAAGCAAAATTATGTATGAAGTAGGTAGGTTGGTACATATATTTTTGTGTGGTTTGTGTACTTGATCAGAGACCTGCTTATAAACCTTCGTAAAGTAAGACAGACACAGATAGAATTTTTACTGGACACAGAGAGAAAAAGTACACCCAGGGCGAAGGTGAGAATCGAACCCGCACCCGGTGCAGTGCGCAGACTGTTAGCGTAATAGGCTGCGTTCAAATCCACTAGGCTTTCCGGGCCCCCTTATGTAGGAAGACGGAAGAACGGGTGGCGTCATAATAGGTTACGAGCATTTAACGACATCATTTCCACATGTAGTATAGCGACGCAAAAAACTAACAATATAAATTTATATATCTTACAGTAGCTGAAAAATGATGGAATTACAAGAAAAATTAGTTCAGTCTATAAGATACAGCCATAGATTTGAATAAGTTAAGAATTTCTTGGATTTATATGTGTCATTTAGAAACTAAAAAATGTTCTGTAAAAGTATTTATTTTCCTTTAAATGACAACGACCTGAATAGTAGTTTATATAGATCCATGACTTTACATAATAAATAAAGAGACAAATAATAAGTGCAGTTTATTTTTCTAAAGATAAACAAAGACAACTCCATACGAAAACATAATAACTCTACAATTTATAGGTTCCTATAAATGTGTCACTCAGCTACACTGTGTCTGTTTAGATAAGAGACATAACATTGATATATTTATGATACTTACGAAATGTGTCATAGAAATAAGTTTCTGCTGAATAAAGGTTGTTGCTTCAAACAACAAAGAGTTGAAGACAATATATGGCACAACAGATTGCCATCAGGGATCGGACAGTGGAGACGTTGATAACACATAGCATTTTTTTATTATAATAATTATAAAGTTATATTAAATTAGTTAATTTCTGGATATTTTATTGCTTGAAACCACAGAATCAAAATTAGGGATAAATAAATAAGAAATATTAAATTTTTTAAATATATTAAATTTTAATAATGTGAAAGTGCTGATTGGTAAGATTAATAACCCTCCTTCACTTTTTTTTTTTTGCAGAATCCATTTTTTTTGTGTTTTTAGGTAGCTAGATTACTTGAAAAATTATTACACAATGTTCTTAATTTATTCTTTGACATCCAAATCACTAAAGAAATTTTTAAAAAGTATAAAACTCCAAAAAAAGACCCCAAAACTTTTTTTAAGTAATTATATATACTTGGTTTTTGGTAAGAGATACACTGGTTTGCGACGATTACACAGACATATAAAATATTTTTCTTTACTAAAATCCCATAACAGATGTAAAATAGACTAATTTAAAATTGCGAACTCTATCAATCAACAAATCAAAAAGATTAAAAGTTAATTATCTGTTATTTGTGTAGGTTTCATCATTATTATTTTTCAATTAATACATTTTTTTGTAGCACTAATTGAGGTTTATAAATAGTAGGGAACATCAAGAAAAGTAAGCTCACTTCAACATCAATAAACTTGGTTACTGTTCAAAATGTTATTGGCATTAATTATGGAACACTGTTGTAGCGTAATTAAAATAGCATCTTCTAGAGTATCTTTAATTTTAGCTTCCACACTACGTTTTTTATAACGTAAAAAGCGGAAGATATTATAATCGTTCAGTCCGTCTGTATGTCTGTCCGTCACCCACTTTCATAGCACAAAATACAAATGCTACGGACAAGTCTGATACGTCAAAAAATTCAGCGCATCGAAATTAGAATACATTGAAAATTTTTAGAAAATAATTCGAATTCGAAGTACTTCAATTATTAAAAAAACTGAAAAATTTAATGCTCATTTAAAAAGCATAGGAAACCATTTTTATTAGAATTAAATCATCATTGCCATTAGCAACAGTCACTCGAGAAACTTTAATCTTCTTTCAGACAATAAATTAAAATAAATTTATTTTTGCGACATCGATCAGTTTGAAATGACGTCAAATCTATTTCACTACGAGATTCTTTGTACGTTGATATGAAATGTTTTCATTCTATTAAAAGCGAGGAATATTACATATTTATTCTTTGAAATATAAATTAATTTTTGCAAACGATAAGTATTAATTATGGAATTTTCGAAATAAAATAAATGAAACTAGCCAAATTTAGCATGTAAATCTTTAATATAAAATATCAATGTTGTGTTTGTCGCCTTTTTACCTGTTAAACACAACTGTTGTGTGGAAGCAGGTTAAGTGACAGATTCTGTTACAAACCTACTTGTCTATTTATAATAACTAAATTACACTGGAGAACAATGACATTTTGATGAATGAATATTATTTACCATTTTATCATCAAATGTTTTGAAACTGAATACTGCATGAAAAAAATCCCCACTACCATCTATTTTCCCTTAAACGAAGAATGAAAATTAAAGCATAGGGCTAATTCCATGCAATATTGTCCTTTCTGTAGTGTAAGTCACGTAAGTAAAAAGTGATTATCCCTACAACTTTTAACATCTATATATATAATACTCTTATACGGTCTGTTTTGTTTAAATCCTTCATAAGTCGTAGTATTTTGGTTTATAGAACTAAACCTTTTGTATTTCAACTAAAATACTAAAAAAACTACGTTATAAAAAAGATTCAACTGCAGAAAATCTTAAAATATTGTTGTTCTAATCCTACCTAATACATAAAAAAAATCATGTTAGAAATACATAATTGTCTTTTGCACTGCCAAAAATATTCATTTAGCCAAACTTTTACCAAATATATTCATTCAATATTCTAAAAGCAAAATAGTTATTCGATTTTAGAGTTATAGTGTAAACTTCCAAAAAATAACAGGGTTGTTCCTAATTTTAAAAAAAAATAGCTAGAAAAATTAATAAATGGCCGAAAACTTTAATTATCATCTACTTTTTCTAACTTTTTTCAGAAGTTTGCAAGAGAATATTTATTATAAAATACTGGTATAAAAACATACAATTCTGTGTTGAATATGTCACGGTTAAAATAGTGACATATGAAAATAAAAATAATTATTAAAAAAATCTATAAATATTTAACACTTATACAGCTTTTCTTAAAATTTTAAGAAAATTATTCACAAAATAAATAATCGCACGTTATCATACTTTTCACAGATGCAATTTTCCAGACACTCTGTAAATCACAGTTAAGCAACAAAAGAAAGCAACTATGTAAGGTCAAAGAAATAAATGAAATACACTTTTCTGAAGTAAAAAACATACAAGTTACTCCGTTTTGAACCTGGCATGTTATTTATAAATACACAAAAAACAACCTGAATCATTCCCATATATCTATTAAAAAAATGTGCTGGAGACTTTCCGCGCGCTCTTTTTTTTACAATATTTTCGTGAAAAAAGAATTGTATATGGAAATCTTCCAGCGATATGACACATTTAGTGATTCATTTACAAGTCCCATGTTATTCAAACCACCCTATACAACTACTGTTGAACCTATTCGAAAGAAAGGATGCTATATTTTACAATCATAGCCATTCAAATTCAAATCGCTTTCATATTTTTTCGTGGACAGTCGACCCTACTGAGAATTTCACAAGCAAAAAAAAAAGAAAACTTGTCAAAAAGGGCATACTTAAACAGTTGCCTATAACTCAACTGTGAAAGACTTTGAGTCATTATATATGTTATACTTTATTAAAATACTTATGCATACAAGTTTGATTAATTCAGATTGATTTGATTGATTTTTGCGTATATATGTGAACAATTATGTAACATGAATTCATAATTCTGAGTTTTTTGTTAACGTACGATTAGTTAGATTAAATTGCTTACGTAATTGTTAGATTTAAGATGCCGTAAACGTTCCATCCAAATGGCAATCTTAAACCACACTTTAAGCTTTGTTAAGAGGACAGAAATAGAGAGACTGAAACATTTATTTCCATTCCAACTGCGCTTGTAATTTTTCTAATATAGTTTAAATTCATATCTTTAAAGTCATATGCGTAAACAAAATATTTTTATTGAAACGTCCTATATTTTCTTTAAAACATTCGCATCGAGCAAAATATGAACTTTCATACAACATTGAAACTGTTGTAAACAGCTTAACATTGCAAAATAAATACACCCAAATTGATAAATCTATTTAAATTAATGGTTTTTATTTTTTTAACTGCAGAAGATAGTGTTACATATTTGTAATTAAATTTCAATGAAAAAACTGTTGTATGAAAATATGAACTTTCATACAACATTGAAACTGTTGTAAACAGCTTAACATTGCAAAATAAATACACCCAAATTGATAAATCTATTTAAATTAATGGTTTATATTTTTTTTAACTGCAGAAGGAAGTGTTACATATTTGTAATTAAATTTCAATGAAAAAACTGTTGTATGAAAATATGAACTTTCATACAACATTGAAACTGTTGTAAACAGCTTAACATTGCAAAATAAATACACCCAAATTGATAAATCTATTTAAATTAATGGTTTATATTTTTTTAACTGCAGAAGAAAGTGTTACATATTTGTAATTAAATTTCAATGAAAAAACTGTTGTATGAAAATATGAACTTTCATACATACATTGAAACTGTTGTAAACAGCTTAACATTGCAAAATAAATACACCCAAATTGATAAATCTATTTAAATTAATGGTTTTTATTTTTTTTTTAACTGCAGAAGAAAGTGTTACATATTTGTAATTAAATTTCAATGAAATGATGCTTAAAACTTGAATAATCTAACGTTATCTTACACTGTAATTATATTAAATATTACTTATAAAATTCTTAAGTATAAATTGACTTGACACAAACGTGATTTTCGAAACATACTTATTTAAATCATGAGAGATGAGACATATAAATTAGACTTCCAAGCGATGACAATATATCATTTTCTCTATTCATCTAAATCTTTCATTCAGTTACTAAAATAGAATAAGAAATAATTGTCATAATTAAATATACATCTTAAGCTACTCTGGTGGCCCGCTTGGAAAAAATTATATAATGACTGGGTTAGTTAAAAAAAATCTGGAATTAAATACCTACAAGTGGTAATAGATATGGATTTCTCAGTAATATATAGGGTTTGTATATAAAAAAAAGAGTTAGAATTAAATGAAAGTAATTTGGTATTTCAAATAGTTTATCTGTGTACGTTATGTAATTTAAAATTTCGCAGAACTTACGTGGCACTTCGCCAATGCGCGAACCAGCCCGTATATCATAGACGTACTTCTCCTGTGTAAGTTTTGTGATCAACTACATAAGTGAAAATTAGTTAAACATTTGTACAAATGTACATGTACCTCTACATTTGTAAAAATGTACATGTAACTCTACATTTGAACAGATATACATGCCCCTCTACATTTGTACATATGTACATGTACCTCTATATTTGTAAAAATGTAAATTTACCTCTACATTTGTACATACATACATGTTCGTCTACACTTATACATGTGTACATGTACCTCTACATTTGTAAATATATACATTTACCTCTTCATTTGTACAAATGTACGTGTACCTCTACATTTGTACAGATATCTATGTTTCTCTACATTTGTACAAATATACAAGTGCCTCTACATTTATACACATGTACAGGTACCTCTACATTTGTACAAATGTACATGCAACTCTACATTTGTACAAATGCAAGCATTAACTTTTGATTGTAACAGCCACTCTCGCTTATCTGGTATCAAACACCCATCGGATTCCCAAAAAAGAGCCAGATTATAAAGCGTGGTTGGTCGGCTTTAAAATATGTCACACTACTTCAGCCCTGTTATATGTACGTGCTTTTTCCATCTTTTTTTTACAATGTGGCTGCGCTATTGGCGGTCAAGCCTTTGCAGATTCGGCATTTTCCCCAGAGCAGAGGAACTTTCCAAGATTTGAGAGCCATTTTTTGTGGCACCATCTAGGAGGCTCACACTACCAATATTGACGCTCAGATTACTGTGAATATGAGCTCTCTGATGCGGATGTTGAAACATGCCGAGATGTAATTTTGCCAAAAGAACCCAAGCCAAATGGGTTCTCAGTGTATCTTTTACATGCTACATATTTATATAACATGCGTGCCCATGATTTTCCCATCCAAAAAATCTGACGACTCAGCCGGGGCTCGAACCCTCAATCTTAGGCTTATGAGGCGGACACGTAATACCTCTCAAGCACTGAGCCACTGCTTTTTCTGTCTTCATTGAGGCTATAGGTAGAGAACACTGAATATAGGAATCGGGATCTTTCCTGGAGGTTTGGTTTGTTTTAGACCCTTTTTCGCAGCTTCTTTTCCGACAATATTTCGAATCTCGTAGCTACAAAGACGTTCGGGGCCAGGGTGTCCTAGTGGGTTTGATCGCAGCCAATTAGTCTGCACACTGTACCGGGTGCGTTGTACCGGGTGCACTGTACCGGATTCCAGCCTTTACCCTGGATTTACTTTCTCTCTATGTGTCACTAAATATTCTGTCTGCGTCTGTCTTACTTGACGAAGGTTTATAAACGAGTCTCTGATCAAGCACATAAACCAGAAAAGACATGTACCAACCTACCTACTGTGAAAAAATATAAGAGGGCTAGAAGCTGTATGGTGTAGTTATTAAAAGGTTGTCATTTAATAAACAAATTCTAGCCCTCACCCACAATTTAATTTCAGAAAACTCACCGCAGTTACTTGACCGACAAAACGTTGATCTCAAATCTATGTCTGTAAGTCATATATAATGTCATGGCTGGTCATTTATTCTTGAAAAACACTTAGGACCTAATTTATCATTAATTATTCCCGTTGCAGCCTATAATAGATAGGAAAGAAATACCAAACCGTTATTTTTCACTACTTGTTAATTGAAAAACTATCTAAAAAATATTTTTTATGGTATTGCTTTTAATTTGATTAACATGGTATTGGACCTATACAGGCCCATTATACACTGCTCAAAAAAATTAGGGGAGCTCATTTATAACCTTTCACCCCGAATTCCATTTGACTTCATCACAGCTTGCTATTTTTTGCTCGCTAACTTAAGCTCGCACTTATTTCAAAAAAGTTGTATCATACATTTTTCGATAAAATTATGTTTTATTTTTGTATCGCTAAATGGAAGAATCATGTATTTCGAAGAATATTGTTTTGTTTTAATTAAATGAAAATATGAAAAACATGGTAAAATAAAATTCACTCTGAAACAATTGTAGAATGGCATCAAATTTCCGAACCAGGCACTTATGGTTGCCTAAGAGAGATCTCACCGCTCGGACATTGGGGGGGGGGGGGGGTAGGTACATATATATTCCGGCTTGTTTGCTTGATCAGAGACCCGCTTATGAAACCTTCGTCAAGTAAGACAGACACAGAAAGAGTTTTTACTGTCACAGAGAAAGGAAGTACACCCAGGAAGTACATCCGAGCCCCCGCTCGGACATTACATCACGACGCATTTTACGTCCACCATCTCCTTCTATACACGAAATTATTTCGTCGTTGAATTTTTACTCTGCAATCCCTTCATTTGATAATAGTCTTTCATACCGTATGCAAACCAATGATAAGTTATATATATTGGATGGACCGCTCAATATTCAGAAATATTGACGTATGCCAGATACCTGGAGACAACTTCTTCTCTAATGCAGTTTTTCGTCTTCTTTTAACTATTCGACAACTTTCATTTGCCATCATTTAACGATTAAATTCTAATTGTGTCCCCAAATGGATAATTTTTTTTACTATTGTTGCCCGAATCGGTTTGGTTCCAATGTCAAAGACTTGACAACTGTCTTACATACTGGACTCTCTGGAAACCTTACGGAAGTGTTCTTGAAAATTAACCAGAATAAACAATAAGTCTGCTCTAAAACTATTATAATTACGACATTCCTAACAATCATTAACACTGAGCAATTAGAACACACTCTCTTCTTAACCATTACGACAAAGATCTGTGAGACGATTTTTTTTCCTACATCCATCAACCCTTCTCTAAAAGTTGTAAGAACCCCAGCAAGAAACACAAATTACTTACTACATAAAAACAACATAAGATACGAACATTAATTATTTCTCTATGGAATGTTTTTGGCGTGACAAAAGTGTAAATAACACCAGCAATTTTGAGCAAAACGTACAAGGCAATTGGTCTCCATTATAATTACACATTTACACATTTGTAATTATAATTGAGACCGTGGAAATAGTTTTATTTATTTCTAACTAGGTTTTTTGAAACTGTTTATGAGTTCTTTTATAAGCAAATTTGTGGTAATTTTGATACTAATCCTTGCCATATAAGAAAAAATCCGATGTATGTTATTTATACCAAGGGCCGTTAGACCCTTATTTTATTTCAAGAGTACAGGTGTAAAAAGCTAATTTTTAAGTAAATTGTCATACAAGGCTTGATTATTCAGTCAGATGTATGACATGCCATCTACGACTGATTTGAGTCTTGTGCTTCCTTTACATTCACATTGGTGTTACAAAGGTCTGCATCCTCACCGACGCATGATTTTTAATTTACGCTGCATACTATATGAAATGTTTGGTACACTGTAAAAAAAATATGTAAAACTGCAATACATTTTGCAGTAATATTTTAAAGATATTGTAATGTTTGTTTTACAGCAAATTCATGTTTTCACGACGTACAGAATCACATGAACAACTTATTCCAATACGTTTAAGCAGAGCATATGGGTACATCTAAACACTGCCAGTGAAGCAAACGCTTCACAACATGTAAATTCACAGCAAAGGGGCACACACTGATTTACACAGCACATTTACCATCACACTGTGATAGTAAATTAGAGGGACATTTTTTAACAGTGTACCAAAGAATTATATAATCAAATATCGGTGTTTCAACGAATTTGTGTGTGCATTAGTTATATAATCACACATCGGTGTTTCAACGAATTTGAGTGTGCATTAATTATCTAATCAGACATCGGTGTTTCAACGAATTTGAGTGTGCATTAATTATCTAATCAGACATCGGTGTTTCAACGAATTAATGTATGCATTAGTTGTTATGTGTGTATGTCATACACCCAGCCACATAAAACTTTGTCACACCAACGACAAGTTTCGGCCTATCGATCTAATGGTTCCGGTTTTGTCTTTAAAGATGGTTTGGGAATGCTGGTGTATATAAATATTCAGTTTCCCCTGTACGAGAAATGAGAGCTTTGCGATAGCAATAATTAAAGGTGATTTTTCACTCGTGTTTTAAGGTTGAAAGAACTTAACGAAGATGAGTTTCTAGGAAACGTGAAGATTTTTGTTTCGAAAATGGCGGTCGTTATAATTAGAATTTTTTAAGTAGCTACCTTTTTTTTGTCAATTTAAGTGCTTGATTCTGTAAAAGAATTCTTGTACTCCGTAATATCCTAATAGATGATATCTTTCAATATTTTAACCGTTAAACGTTAATGCTATACTTTTGTACATAATTTAGTATATATTTTTTTTAAGATTTAATATAAACTTTTGCAAATTCAAGTTGATGAGTAATGGACGGCCATCCATAGATATTGATTTATAAACATTATCATGGTATGATTTCAAATTTGAGCCTTCATCTTATTTGCTTTAGAAAATATTGTTCTCACAAGAAAATGAGGACATCTTAGCACTCATTTTTGAGATTTTAACTTTTAACAGTGGAGTCTAAAAAAAAGAGATTTCATAGTTCTTTAACATATATTTTATATTCAGAAAATATCTTCCACGTTGCGCAAGAAACATGAGAGTGAAGGAAACAACGTAATTATTGGTATACGCAATGCCAGAGTTTTCTCAAATTTGAAAGGTCATAGTAACAGAGTTACTTTTCTCCCCACGCACATTTCCCCGCCCTCTCCCTCTACACCCCCTTTTCCGGATATCATTGTGGCGGTTACCCCGCGCGCAACCTCAATATATCATCCTCACGCTAGAGGGCGCAGATTTATCTCTGTGTTCCTACCACTATTCTAAATAACAACGATAGCAGTAGTATAAAAGCCTAGGTAACTCATCTCCACCTTGAGGATCCTTTTGGTAGACTATGGGTTACTGAGGCTGCTACAGTGGTGACCCGGACGTGATCGTCACCCACTCTAACGAAGCTCCTGCTACGATGCGCTCAACCCCGGTTGCTACTCGCTGCTAATGCACTCAACGTTGCACACTACTCAACGCTCCCCGCAACTCAACGGCAAACGCTGGCTTTCAACTCAACCGCAGCACAACGCACAGCGAAGCAACCTTCGCACGGTTCCTTACCTCGTTGTTTCTAGGAGGGGAGTGGTGTGGCGGTTACCACGCGCGCAACCTCAATATATCATCCTCACGCTAGAGGGCGCAGATTTAACTTTGCGTTCCTACCACTATTCTAAATAACAACGATAGCAGTAGCATAAAAGCCTAGGTATCTCATCTCCACTGAGGCTGCTACATCATGTTACACAGCTTCTAGGCATCGCGTTTACTGTCAGTCTGTTTGTGTATATTGCTGAAGATGGCGAGCCTCGATCTTGCCGAAACATGTACCATTTTCACCAAATAAACTATTGGCGCCCATAATTACGTTGTTTCCTTCACTCTCATATATATTTTATAACCTATATTTTCCTAAAATTGGATTGTAAGACCAAAAACAATTCAACAGTCATTAGTGCAACTGCATACAAATATTATTTATTCCAAACCTTTGCATTATCAGATTTTTTATGACTTTTAGTTCTTGATTGTTTAACTAGTTCCTTATCTACCAAAAGAATTGCAAGAAAGCCGTGAAACAATTAGATAAAACAAAATACCTTTTTGGTTTCATGACGTCAGTAAAGCCTTTTGTTCCGATTTCTTTATTTTATAGCTTTAAACTAATCTAAGGCCGTTCTATCTTAATAAGACAGTTCGGAAAATTTACGATCTAACTAACCATCTTGGTATTTAGAATATGGCCTAACTCTTCTACCTCTTTGTTCCAAACCCAACTTCCTTCAAAATTAAGGACATTTAGAATTCCAACACGCTCTGTAGCACTTGTCACCACATATCCAGCAGACGATATAAGAGAGATTATAAATTCCATCCCAAAATGTCTCGACAGTACGGGTAAATTAAAACAAAAATATACATGAAAAAAGGTTGTTGAAATTTTGATTTCATATTTCACCGCGTTCCATATTTTTATAGTGGTGTCAGATAAATTCTTTTATGGCGACCTCATTTGGCGACATGTGACGAAAAAAAAATCGAAGATGACTATCTTGAGCTTTAATCTTTTGGACATTCCTAAATCCAGTCCACTTGCCATACAAGGATGTAAGTGTCCGTTTTGGAAAGTTATTCTTGCTTGTTTGTAAAGTTCTTTATAACTTTGAGATTTAATGGGCGAATGAGCTCGAAAGACCGCGGGTCTCCAAACCAAAATGCCTCTGATGTTAATAAAATGGGGAACAATATTTTCTGAATTCCATATATCTCCAGCTGTATTGAATATTTTTACAAACGGCTTTTTATATGATAAATGTAGCTGATTTACAGGTCTCTATAATATTGCATTAATAAATTAATTTGACTATCTTTTTTTAATTTTTAATCAATAATTTTACACAAAATATTCGAACCAATTTCCTAAACCAGGGATTTTAGAGACCTGTAAGTCATCGACATTTATCATATAAAAAACCTTTGTTAAAAATCTTCAATGCAGTCGATGAAAAAAATGTCAAGGAACATAATTTTTTCCTCTTAGGATTAACCCAGGCACTTTGGTTTGGACACCCTCGGCCGATCGGTCTCGTCCGCCTTTAACTTGCCAGCCACGATTTGAAATTCCTATCTTCATTTTTTTAATTATGCGAAAAGTTTACTGCATATTAGAAGTTGTTTACTTGGATTTGATTCAAGGAAATATTTGTTACCTGTAATGCTATATTCCATTTACATTCTTTAACGGGAATGCCCTATCTAAAGACTCATTATCATAAGATTGCACGCTCTGAAATAGGTTCTCAAATTTCATGAAATCGTCCTTGTTTTTAAATGAAACGGTTTCTTCTGTGATGCCCCGAGCAAGCATTTGATCAAAATGAGGAAATAAGATTTGGCAATTTTAAATATTTCGAATAAAAAATATAAAAAAGTAGAAAAATTTTAAAACAGAAAAGTTAGGCATTAATAATATTTGTTATCACATATCAAAATATTTCTAAAAATTAATAAAAAGGTAATATTTAAATTATATGTTTTCCTTGATACGCTTCAAGAGGTATAGAGCCTTCTATTTTTTTTTTATTTAAGGACGTGTATAAAGTTTTGGCATATAATTGATTGTAAGGATATACAAAGTCAATTGTATGAAGGTTTTAGTATTTCTCTAAAATAAAAAATTGTTTCACAAACATGAGAGCTTTCAAAAATTTCAAATGAATTTGTGTTCATTTTTAGTAAATATTAGCAAACTAATTGAATTAAACATAAATATGTCAAACTAAGAAACCACATAAAGAAAATAATGACGTCAATACGTCTTTTTAAGCAATGAACTTCAAACTAAAAAGAATTTTGAAAATTTGTCCTTTACATACATTACTTTAAAAAGAATAACAGTGTATTTTTTATTTTTGTCTAATGACGTAATTTTGACAACCTAATGAAAATGTCAAAAACATATTTATTTTAAAACAGTTTATTTTGCTTAACTTTATTTGACGACGTCTAGTTTTTAACTGAAATTTTGACTTCGTGACTATTTTTCGCTTCACCAAAGTGCCTTGTGCTACTTAATCCTTTTACTAAATCTCTAAAAAAAATTGCCATCCTAATTGCAAATGATCATTTATTAAATATCAGGAAATAGTGAAACCTCTTTCTGTGACATCTGTTATATAAAAAGATATCTCTTTTTGAAGGCTAAATGCCACCTTTTTCTTAATACATCCACAAAGCCGACTCTTTGAAATGTCAACCAAAGCTGAACTGATTTATTTCCAATCACCTCAAAAAACGAAAATAAATGGACTGTTATTTTTTTTATTCGGATGATTTAGATGATTCTCGTTCTAGGAGTTGGTTTTGATTTATAACTTGTAGTATGAAAATTCAGATGTCGCAATAATAGTTTATTGAAATGTATCCGGCTTATATAACCGGATATTAATTATAACACCGTTAATTATTTTCAGAGCTGATGGTTACATATGATATTCAGAATTAAATGTCTTGAGGCTCTCCAAACCTTTCTGTATGTTATTTTTACCTATCTGATATGTTATTTTCCCCACTATTGACTTTAATGTAACTTTTTAAACTAGTATTTCTTAAGGAAGATTAGTTCTTATATACAGTGCTTTGCGGTTCGCTAAGACGTTTTTCGGTCCTTCCTTACTATGTCAATTACCGCACGATAAGATCGAACGCTAGATGGCGCTAATTTCTATTCGATTGCTGCCAGTCATTTAAAGTGAATCAAATACCTTAGTATATAAGCCGAAACTACTTTTGGTTTTCAAGTTCAAGTTCAGGTTTACGGGTTGTTGTAAAATCTTCGATATCGCCAAATACTATGAATGTCGAGAAAATCGCTGTCCGGAAAACGTTTCGAAACGATCGCCGGAAAACGTTTTAGACGGACGTGTTTCGACCGTATCATTAAACAGGCAATTGTTCATACATTTACTTTATTTTTACAGTGTACGTAATTTAAATTTAATTTTTGTAACCAGATATTATTATCAATTTACAAAATGCGATGGTTCGGCTAATCTGAACTTATTTTTTAATTTTTTTTAAAGATTTCATTCATAGCTCATTTTTAACCAATTGCATTTTGAGCTTAATAGTTTTGTCATTTATGTATTGAGGGTTTTAATTTGACTTTATCACACTTGTCCACTCCATTCATTATTGTTTGCATAGAAAAACCAGGACACGAAAGACAAACAGAACGTTTACATAACGTTCCATTTGTAACATATAGAAAAGTAAAATTAAATTTAAAAACACAACAAAAACATGCCCCAAAACAACTTTGTTTTTCTACAGTTTTGGGAGTTGGCTGACATTACAACACCTATCATTTCAAAATAAAAAATACGTCACCCCATGTCACCTAAAAGTCGCCAAGGCCAACTTTAAAAAAACGACACACAAAAAAAAACAAGTACAACTTTTTAAAGCTGCAACGAAAAACGCACTGCAACGTCCTTGGCTATTGTTCCTAAAAGGTCTCCAGCCACTTTTTGGCGATGTGTTTACGACCGTCGATGATTTATGCCAAAGCTTGACAGGCGAGATCAGTTATCAAGATATTAAGTTGGCGATTCTCTACTTTATGATTTCCTTTTTTTACCTTCTCCTGATTGCAATTGATTATACGGTAGTTTATTTCAAACATAAAAATGAATTAAACGCCGCCATTTCCACCGAGGTTGGCGGCATGACCGATAATTCGAGGCGGGGAATCTTGTTGGCTTAATTTTCTCACACTGGCTTGGCGTCTTTTTTCTGTGTTTAGAAATGGTGGCTTGTATGCAAATGAGCTATTGGTTGGGGATTTGAATAATATATTTAAAAAATTTGATAATAATGATTGTATGTTTGGAATGGGATTTCTTTATAGATCGTGATAACATCTAATCGCTTTGAAACTGTGTTTCTAATTTTTCCCCTTCGAAATAACTTTATTATGAATCAAATAAGAACATGTAATATTAACGAACTATCCTCAGAATCAAAGTTCCGTCATTGTTAATTTATTTTAATAGCATATATCAATGCCTTTTTTATGTTATTTAGAGTGTATTTTTTTATAAAAATGATTTTAAATTAAATGTGCTTTCAATACACTTCGTCCCTCATTCCTTTGTTAATCTCCTAAAAAATGCATGCTTTTCTATCTATAATAATAATAATAGATTATTATATATAGTATATACTTATAGATTAAAACTAATTTATACAAATAATAATTAAAATGATAGTTAATAATAATAATTAGATTATTAGTTAGTATAAAAATTTTAAAAATATAATTTTTAATAAAATAATAACATTATGTCATAATAATATTTAATTAATAATATAATAATAATATCATGCTAAAAAATATAAATAAATACTAATAATAACTAAAATAATTAAAATTGAAAAATTAATTTAATTAATATTCATTACTTCTAAAAATAATCATTACTTGAATAAATAATGACATTTAATGAGTAATAATCTCAGATAATATGATTTTAATTGGTTATTAATAATATTTCAATATTTATATTATATTATATAATTAATAATAAATGTAAGTTAATATAATAATAACTATATAATATAATAATACATACGCATAAGTTATAATAATAATATATAATAATATATTAATATATAATACGTACAAATGCAAAATTAATTAATTTATAATTAATAATATAATTTATAAGTGTTATGAATATATATTAGATTAATAATGGTATATATATGAATAGATATAATATATAATATAAATATATTAAATATAATAATTTATAGCTGGTTGGTTGATCGAAGGTCATTGTGCTAGACCTGTATAATGGGTGTGTTTGTAGCTATATTTATTTTCTCGCTAAATTATTTCCCAAAACGCGCAAAATGACCTAAAAGGTGTCATGTATTTATGAGGGAATTGTGAAGACATTTATGAGTGCATTTTATTGGGCATTTTTTATTTTGGAATTTTAAGGCAATGAAACGTGATTTTATACTTTATAACGAGCGGGAACAATAACATAAGCTTATGATCCTGTAACAGGTTATATGTCACACATACCTGGTCCGATTTGATATTTTTTTAATCCGTGCGAATAACGGGTATTCTTTTGCTAGTGTATAATACATTTACGTAGATATTTTTTACCCATCGCAAACAGTGGAAGATAAGAAATCTTAACCATTATTAAATAATGCCATTTATTAAAAGAGGAAAATGCACTATTCTTTAATAATTCCACAGCACACCTTAACTCAATATGTATATTGGTATCAACTTGTTTTTTATTTTAATTTTCAGCTGTTTATCAATTACGAAATTATTTATTTTTAAATTGTTCTACTATTTAAACTAGTTTTCACCAGGCTCATCAGTGTTTTTGAATTTTTATACAATTATTTACCTTCATTATTATAGTATTTCATACATAGATATAGTGTGCTGCTATTAAAAAGGAGAAATTCAGAACCGATAAATTATTCGATCCGAGGGTTTTGAATAACTGCAATTTCCAAAACTATTTTTTTATTATTTAACAGCCGATAATAAAGTGAAGAAATCTCATGTAATTTACCAATTAAATCAAAACACGAAAAAGGCCTTGTCCACTAGATACTACCAGCTTTCTCGAACAAACCAAACATTTACCAATCACTTTTAACTATCAAATTAGCGAAAATTCATCAATGCCAATCTGGAATTGGATTTTTAGTAGATTAATCCCAAAGCTAGTGAAAACCACTCTACTTTTGATTAATGGCCAAAATAATAATAGAGACATACAATCTATAATAATTCCTCTTGGCTTGGAAATTGGTGAGAATTGTTGCATCCTTGAATCAAATATAATGAAGTCGTCACATTTCTTTTTTATTTGGCGGAAAACGTTGGGGCACCCCTTTATTACATGCTGAGAGGCAATAAGTACTGGAAACATTTCATTTCCTCATTTTGATAGAAATGTAACTGACAAAAATTCAACAACTAAATATTTAACTGAAGGGACAGCCTAGGTGGCAAGGCATTGTTGGACTTGCCTTCAGGATTTTTATCTGAACATTTGACTACTTCAGGATTTTTATCTCTCTGAACATTTGACTACTTCAGGATTTTAGACTGAACTTGACTTATAGCTTTTGATTTTGAACTAAACATTTAAAAGAAGAGAGAGCCTAGTTTGCAAGGGGTTGTTGGGGATTCCAGGATTTTTAACTGGGCATTTGACTACTTCAGGATGTTTGACTGAACATTTTGACTAAACTTTTGATTATGAACTAAACATTTAACTGAAGAGAGAGCTTATAGTTGGAGAGGCGATGTTGGCTCTCGAACCCTCATGATTTTCGATAAAATACAGTTTTTAACATTACCGTTGTACATTGTTAAAATTGTGGGTAACATTATTAAAGCTTTATGAAGTAATGTTACACCTTAAAATAGGATACACTTCTTATTTATATAACATTACTCCAAAAGATGGAGTCATAGGCTTCTATACCAGTCTTGTGGATTAACGGTTCACAACGCACATTTATAGCGACATATATGGATTGTGCAGTTAAACATCTATCGAAAGGTAATATATGTTGGTTCTGGTGTACTTTTAATGTTGCCGTTCAACAGCTCAGGTGTCAAAAAAATTGTACTTGTTCATATTTAAAACTATTAGGTGCTCGTAATGTGTTATAAGTATACACTGTTAAAAATGTTGTGCTTGGTTTCACCATGCAATTGGTTCCTAGTAGCTGCAACGGCTGAATGGTGAAACGTTCCACCATATTTTTGGTATTCGGTTGAACCGTTTCTCAGGTTTTTGTTTCCAAATCCAGAAAAATGGTTCAACCAAACACCGAAAAAAAGGTGAAACATTTCACCGTTCAGCCGTTGCAGCTACTAGGAACCAATATCATGGTGAAACCAACCAATATCATGGTGAAACCTAGCACCAAATTTTGAACAGTGTAGATATGAAATTCAAAACAGCCAATTGACTAAAATGAAATAAGAATAATATAATAATAACCAGTTGTACTGGAGATCTGGAGTTGAACTGGATTGAAAAGGAGAAAGCCTTTAATTTGTGTTCCGCGCCACATGCATTTTCGAAACCTATATTACAAACAAATACCATGAGGCCTATCACTTAAATTTAATTTGAACGTTATTTTTTTAAATAGCTTAGGCAAAATACCTAAATCTATAATACAAGTTCATTTTGTACTTTATCTGGCAACATGGAAAGACGAACTTGACGGGTTTAATTTCTCTACAATAACGTACACTCTTAAAACAAAAGAGTGAAATCCACTCCTATAGGGGAAGTGCATTTTCGGCACCGGAAAGGAGTGGAAATTAACTCAGACTGAGTTAAAACCGTTCGTTTTAAGAGTGTAGGACGTAGATTGTTTTCTTTTATTTCTTTTACCCACTCCGCAAAAAGAGTGAAATCCACTCCTATAGAGGAAGTGCATTTTCGGCACGGAAAGGAGTGGAAATTAACTCAGACTGAGTTAAAACCGCTCGTTAGTTTTAAAAGTGTAAATACAAATGCTGATATCAAGTTTATAAAATTACCACTTACAATATCTTCAGTCCATCCCAACAAGTCATGCTTTCTTTCTTGCGATAGGCAACCCGCTGCACAAAACGTTCCTATTTCTTTGTTCACATTGCTGGGTTATTACAGTTGAGGATAGTTATTAATGATCGAGATGGAGATTTTTCTTTAATCCAGCGAAGGTGTTTAGACAGAGGAACGTTTAATCAATGACAAAGGAAAGTTTCATTATCAACGGGGGTTCTGGGTAAAAAGACGCCGGAGCAATAACGTCTGGATTGCCTTGTATAAGAAATGAGGTTTCAGAGTTTGACTTCCAAATAGGGAAGTTATCTAATACTATATGTAAGTGGCATGTATTTCTATATCTTTCTCTTCATGTATAATTTATATCATAATAGTATCTGTTACCAGCAGCTATAATGTAACTAAAATTGTCATGCTTACTTGCTGCATTCCTGAGCAACCAAGCAACAACGTGTTTCAACGATGCTTCTTAAGAGGGATTGTTAGTCCCATAGTGCTAATGCATTAGTTTTCTAATCACAACTTAAGCAGAAGTATTGCTTTGCCATGTTAGCCCTTTTTTCCCAGGTATGAGAATCAACATAACATAGAACTGAAACGAATTTCGAAACGAAAATGTTATCTAGTTATTTATATTATATATTTTTGAAGTTTTAAAATGCCAAAAATTACAGCAGATGGCGACACTATTTTAAAATTTTATCAATTAATAATTAAATAACCGGATGCTATTTTCTATTCAATTTTGTTTTGAATTGATGTTGTGATGATTCTCATACCTGGTGAAAATGGGATAACATGGCAAAGCAATTCTTTTGCAAAAATTGTGATTTCAAAACTAATGCATTATCTCTATGGGACTGACAATCCCTCTTAAAATCCACTGTAATCACATGAATAAACAATACTAATCGTATTTAAGATTAAGGAAAGTGAATTTATCGAGTTTTTAGTTTCCTTTCCCTCATAAAAGAAAATGCAAAATTCATAGGTAAATGTGTAGGACAACTATACACTGTTAAAAAATTTGTACTTGGTTTCACCATGATATTGGTTCCTAGTAGCTGCAACGGCTGTGTGGTGAAATGTTTCACCTTTTTTTCGGTGTTTGGTTGAACCATTTTTCTGGATTTGGAAACAAAAACCTGAGAAATGGTTCAACCTAATACCAAAAATATGGTACGTTTCACCACACAGCCGTTGCAGCTACTAGGAACCACATTTTTGGTGAAACAAAGTGCCTAATTTTTAACAGTGTAAGGCCAAATGAACGTTTTTCTTAAAATTTTGTCTTCATATGTTTATAAGAAGGCCTTGGAATCTTTTTTGTTGGGCATCTTAATCATTTTCTCTGGAATTTTTTTCGGTAAAATTTTTAATTATTTAGATTTTATTTTTGCTATTTAGTTACGTATTAAGATGCACACTGCCGTGAGCAGGTAAACTGCAGTAGTCGCAACAATGAGTTGTACCATTTTTGATCTGAAATAAAAAAAAATTCCAGTATGTTTTCTTAATTATTAGAGTAATTGAGTGCTTGCAGCAATGGTCCAAGTCATCATGGAAGTTGCTGCAGTTTACCTGTCCACGTCAGCACAGTGGCACTATTGATATTATTTCATTCCTGTTCTTTTCCGTTTAGCATAAAAAGGACATTGTCAAACACAACTGATTAAGAGGGATTGTCAGTTCCATAGAGCTAATACATTAGTTTTAGAATCACAACTTCCGCATAAGTATTGCTTTGCCATGTTAGCCCTTTTTTCCCAGGTATGAGAATCAACATAACATCGAAATGAAACAAATTTTGAAACAAAAATTTTATCTAGTTATTTAATTATATATTTTTGAAGTTTTAAAATGCCACAAATTACAGCAGATGGCGACACTATTTTAAAACTTTATCAATTAATAATTAAATAACCGGATGTCATTTTCTATTCAATCTTGTTTTAAATTGATGTTGTATGATGATTCCCATACCTGGTGAAAATGGGATAACATGACAAAGCAATTCTTTTGCAAAAATTGTGATTTCAAAACTAATGCATTAGCTCTATGGGACTGACAGTCCCTCTTAAATCTATTTTAGTCGTAAACATAACAAAATATTTCTGTATAGCATAGTATGACATTTAAGTAAGGCCAGCTCCACTTAATTACAGTTTATAATGTATTGCCCCTTAAACCGAACATTATGAATTAAAACTTTTTTTTTTACACATTTTCCTTATATCCACCCGTTAGATATAAATTTTAAAAAAAATTAGGAAACATAAAATATATTTATACGTAGAATAAGTTCATGGTTTTCGATACATTTGCGAAAATACATGTTAGTTAAGAAAACCAACGAAACTCGTATTTCCGACATAAATGGAGGAAAGATTTAAAAATGTTTAATATGTTGGATAAATTTATGTCTTCCTTTTTACTTCAAATAAATTTTATAAGTGACTACACTTTTTAATAATAACGAAAAAAATATGATGTCATAAAAAAACTTAATGAAAGTTTTATTTTCGACGTTTCTTGATGTATCTGTCAGCGAATCACTATTGACGATGACCTTATGTAGAGAAATGAAAAAATAGGCATAATATTTATAAAAATTAATTATTAAAACAAACTTATTTTAATATGTAGGCTAAATTAATATCTTCCTTATAAACATTTCAAATAAATTCAAAAACTGACTGTAATTTATAAAACTAACGAAAAAATACATCACAAAAAAACCTCTAATTTATATGTCTTTATTTCCGACATTCCCTAATGAATCTGTCAGCGACTCATTTCATTCTGAAAAAAACTTTATAAAAAACCAAAAAGGAGACATTTTTTACTGTTAACATGTCACTTTTTGCAACAGTCATCCCCTCCATGCTTTTATATATATAAAAAAAACTTCTAGCCACCTGCCCGTTTTAATCAATAAGTCCACCTTTTTTTCTAACCCATATCCCTCTCTGGAAAAAGCTTTTTATATCTAGTTAGAGGATGATCCAGCCGAAACCAAAAAGGCTGTCACCTATGTGATTAATCAGCACAGGTAAGCGGGTCACCTGCGCGTATATAAGCCCCTTTATATTGTGTTACTTTTTTTATGTTGTTTTGTCTGTAACGAGCCATTTTGATGGAAATGCTATGGTGATGAGTTTTGGTGGTAAGTGTTTTGATATAGATTGGGAACTTTCTCCAAGATTTTAAGGAATACCAAGATCTAAACAAAACTGTTACAAAATGAAGTATACATATTGTCACCCTATTTCCAAGTGATGTTTTCTGATAAATGTATCTAAAAAAATCTTACAATATACATTTTCTAAATTTTTACATTTTAATCTTACATTTTTATGTTTTGTACTACTCCATATACTTCTATATACCTATACTCCTAATTTACAGTTTTTCTCAATATTACTAAATCCAAAAAAAATATGGTGACAGTTTTCTCTAATCACGATTTATTAACTTGAATCCTTGAGTCTCACACAACCGAACTCCATAAATTTTTTATTAAAAACAAAATCTTCAGCCCATCCCTCATATTACATAACATTTGAGATCCATCATTTAAAACTTAACGATTTATTCAAAAGTGCTAATACACACAACACCTCTTAACACCACTTAATAACCTTGAACCTAAAATGCCATTTTACTGTAATACCATGTCCAAAACAGGGCGTCTCTCTTATATCCACCCCCAAAAAGGTTAACCATCGCTTTGGCCCTCACACACTTATCAGCAGTCACCAACTTTTTATTTTTATTTTTAAGTACTTTTATTTTTTAAGCACTTTTTTTAAGCACCTGCGCTAAATTTATCACCGAAACCTAAAAGCAAAATTCCACCAACATGGAGAAAAATCCGGGTTTCTTCTATCTTTATAGATAACGAAGCGCTCGCTCTCTTTTGGACTTATTGGAGTTAATTGAGCTTATCTTCTTCGTTGTGGAAGGAAGATCGCCTGGTTGACGAAATTTATTTTATGACGAAACCGCATTATCGATATGGTTGTGGTGACGCTTTTTTAAAATATTTTTTTTAACGTTCTTCCTTGTCGATAGAAGGCGTTGATGTGGTTTGCGTGCGCATGCGTGGATGTTAAGGTGTTGTGGTTGTAACGCTTGGATGCTTTACAGTTACCTCCATTGAGGGATTCAAGCATAGATACTTTATTTTTATACCATTAAAAGACTGTCGTTCCTGCAATATATAACTTAATAATAATAAAATAATATCAACAATAGTAAAAGTTATCATAACAATAATAATTTGTTTATAATACTAATAATTTTTAATAATTATAATTTTTGAAAATAATAATAATTTTTGAAAATAATAATAATTTTTGAAAATAATAATAATTTTTGAAAATAATAATATTTTTGAAAATAATAATTATTTTTGAAAATAATAATAATTTTATGTAATAATAATAACAAAACAATATACTTCGACAATCAACAAATTATACCAAAAAATAACGAATCCATGTAATTAACGAAGAATGTATATGAGGAGGTTACCGTTAAATATCGTTATCTAACATAAAATTTTCGGTGATGCTGATGCATGGTTGGATGGCTGGATTCTAGTTTGGAAGAGAGATTAGCTAGGCCTATCCCGAGGTATTATTACAATAGGCCAAATTACTCACTATACTATTTCAATTAAAGAATTAAAAAAACGGATAAAAAACAAAATTAATGACTTTCCAATTTTGTGTTATTATATCGTATAAAGCCTGGGCATGTTGCGTGCGCTACAGTAGAACTAAAATACACACACAAGAAATGTATTATTAATATCTATAAATTTTATTCTAGAAATTATTTTGACCTTTTTAAGCATAAATTTTTTTAAATCTAAATTTGGGATTTTTTTTATATTGTATAATCCAAAATTTTGTCACAACACTTTAAATCTTATTTATTGGTTGTTTTGTCACAACTATAATTATTATTTATTGATTTATTTCATTACTATTATTATTTTCTGTTTTTTAAAAAAGTTCTTCGAAAGGTAACAAGATAAATGAAAAAGAATTTTTAAGATTCGACAGATAGAACGAGTTAGGAACAAAGGTATACGAAAATACTTCTTTAGATTCTTTTGTGGCTATATTTCCCTCGGCTATATATTTTTAAAAATTATATTACGACGTGGCATTTTCATAATTTTTTTAAAACACTTTTACAGCTCGGACGTTGTAGTATCAAATAAGTTTGTTAGCCTTAAGATTCAAAACAAAATACAAACCCATGCCAGTTATTATAATTAGAGAATATCCTTTAAATTTTTGTGTCGTTTAAATCAAATCGTGTCTTATACATGTCTATTCATAATGTACTTTTTTCATTTGGGAATGTTTTTAGATCATCTATTCAAAATTAAAACTAATTTTAATTTCTTAAACAAATATTTTAATTAAAATAAATTGAATTTAAAATTTATGCAGCGAAAACAACCATACAAAAATAAAACTAATTTTAATTTTTTAAAACAAATATTTTAATTAAAACAACTTGAATTTAAAATGTATGCAGTGAAAACAACAATACATTTTTTGCCCATTTTCAAGCCCTATTTTAATTAAAACATTTGTTTAAAAATTTAAATAAGTTTTATTTTAGAAGAAATGATCTTAAAAACATTTCCAAATGGAAAAAGTAATAATGAATAAAAATTTATTATTTATAAAATTTTGAAATTCAAGGTTATTTTAAGAAAGATTGAACAAAAAGGGGCCGGCACACACAGAAATTCGCGTGCTAACACACAATCGAACTTCTTCCCGCGGCCCAGCCAAGAGCGTCGCTCCGCCCACCAACAATGCGTAGAAGACAAGATGCCCTGAGGGGCGCATGCGTCGAGCTGCCGGAGGGCTAGAAGGGTTGAATTCGGACTTGGCCACGCCTACTGGGGGTCGCTAATTGGATCGCTGGGTCGGAGGGTTTGGATGATTGACAGGGCTTGATTGAAAGGAGTTTGAAGAGGGAAATACTGAAACTGAAATGGTTTAATTTTTTTTTAAAACTGTTTATTTGATTGAAATGGGATTATGAATAATAAAAGAAAACCGGGGGAGGTACAGTTTTTCTGTTACAGTTTCAATTCTGATGGATGAAATTGTTTATAGTAGCCGCTTCTTTTTGGGATCAGTGTTTAATTGAATCAACGGTTAATGGATTAATTTACGTATAGCAAAGAAAAAATCACTTCGGAAATTTTCAGCATATTGTTGGGCTGATTTCACAGCCAACATTCTTTTCTGCAATGGCCGCTCCCTGCATTCCTGGATCCTTTAATTGGGTCTTGATCCAGGTGTGTTGGAGGGCCAAACTTCATTGTCTTTCCCCAGACGCATGAATTCCTACTTGGCACCACTGTGACCATGTCCAGCATAAAAGAGTTTTGTTGGAGATGACGTTACACCACAAAGGCAGTGTCAGGAAGTTTTATTGCAGGGGGAACATGGAGTTATGGATCAAGCCACCAGATTACGGCCGTTGTATAGTGGCTCAAAAAATTAGTCAGAGATCAGTTGGTTTTTTTATATTTTATTTTTATATTTTTTAATTATTACTATTACTATTTTGGCCCTCAATGACATTGATATAAAATTTAGATTTCGCAGGTGAAACCATTTTGTTAAAATAAGGGCGATGATTCGAAAAAAAATTAAAGTGTGGCGCAGAACATGTAAGTACCTAATACTTCATTTCGGAGGAGGGGGGGGGGGGCCCCACAACAATAAAATAGGCTTAATATTTTTATTAAAATACTATTAATTTTAAAATTTTATATTTTAATATTACAATTATTTTATTGTCAAACCTAATACAATTTAAGAAATATAATGTAAATACAAAATATAATGTTATATACATGTACACGAAATATAATGTTAATTACATTAATTTTAAAATTTTATATTTTAATATTACAATTATTTTATTGTCAAACCTAATACAATTTAAGAAATATAATGTAAATACAAAATATAATGTATACATGTACACGAAATGTAATGTTATATACATGTACACGAAATATAATGTTAATTACATTAATTTTAAAATTTTATATTTTAATATTACAATTATTTTATTGTCAAACCTAATACAATTTAAGAAATATAATGTTAAAACTTTTCTGAAACTTTCTAAAATGAACCATATTGAAACCCTTGGATCTCGAACAATTTCAAATATTTCCTAACGCTGCTAAAATGACCAATGTCAATTAAATGCTACACCAATCAAGGGCAATTAATAACTACTCCAAAGAAATAAACATTATTAATGATCTAATCTAACACGAGAAAAAAAGAAGAAAGAAAAAAGAAACATAAATAAAACGGAATCATAACGACATTAATCCAACATTTGTAATAAAAAAAACTGTATCAAGTTGTTCTATGGGTTAACCCTAAAGCGGTAGTTTCAATGTAAATGTAATGGTCGCTAATGGATCGTGGGTCCATATTTGATGTAATGGTCCTGTAAATGCAGGCTTAGCGATTCGGACATATATATTGCAATATCTGAATATAATTGCGATTTTTTTTTATTAAGTGGTAGATGTGATTTATATTGGTATTTTTTTTAGTATATGTACTGCAACCATGAGTGGTCATTCAACTTTTTGTGGTTTGGATGTCAGTTAGGTTGCTTATAGAGTAAAAAGTTGTAGTTTTGGTAAAGGTATATTTACGTTCAAAATAAGCTTTGACATAAAATCCGTGGGTATATAATTTTGATATTCAAATTGTAACTTATAGTTATAGAAAAGAGTTGATTCCAAATTTCATGTGAAATTAAATAAAACATGTGAATTATAAATCTTCCAAAAATCCTGATTCATAAGATTCTATCTATCATTAGAAGTTAATTTTATTCTTTCTATATTTATGTTGAAAAAAGTTTTGTCTTGTTATAAGTGAAATTATTTGAAGTAGAGATATACAGCAACAAAAAAAAATTGAGTGCTTCCAAAGAAATTCCACGCAAATACATTTTACAGTCATTATAGATCGCATGTTCAAGCTTAACACACTGCACGAGAATTAATTTAAATTTTTCTCTTCAATTTTCATGAAACAAAGAAACAAGGTTTTTTTAAACATCTCAGACAGTATATTTCTATAATCCGTAAGTAGCTTCAACACAACCAAATACGAATCGTAATTTAGCGCTGCAGTCAAGTGACGAAATAAGGAAACAAGTATAGTGCATTCAGCTTGTCACATTCGGGGGGGGGGGGGGGGGTGCAGATGAGTCAAAGGCCTCAAGTGGCTCTCATCGTTTTCTATTAATTAAAAAAAAATGCTCTAACCAAAATCTGACGTAAATTAAGACGAAAAAATATCTTAAGTAATTAGTGAAGAATTGACGGGGAAAATAAATTAACTTCTGAAATAATTATTAATGAATCAGTCATTGCTTTTGTCAGTAAAAAATAATAAAAAAATATGAGTTTCGTAATCAGTTATTTGAATATTTTTGGCAGTTATAAGGAAAGAAAAGGAAACCTTCGAAAAATATTTATAAAACAATTTACGGTAATATTTACTACAAACATGTTGCAGTAAAAAAAACGTACCTAAGAAAGTGTTTGCATAGGAATATTTTTTTAAGTGTAAAATATTGTTTTAAATTAAATTTGTGCATTTTTTTTTTCAAAAAAGACCTTGCAGCAAAATCTCAGTTAATTGCATGTTTTGACTTTTTTTTTATATAATACATATGATATGAAATAATAGTTTATTTCCTTTATTGTAACTCTTTTCTCATCATAAGTTAAAACGATATTTCATATCTCATTGAAATTAAAATACAAGCAAATAGTTAGTCGTTTAAAGGTTAAAGCCAACAATCCAACAACATCCTCATTTAAAAGAAACCATTTCAGACCTCACATATTACAAATTTCAATTATATCTTAACATTAAGTCACGAAATATCAAACACAACATAAAACACAATACAACTTACCATTTCTTTCAGAACAAACTATAACATCCAATAAAAAATCTTTAGAAAAAAACTCCAATGAAGGATCCAGTGAAAAGAACAATTAGCAATTGCCTTTCACTGACCAATCAAAGTGGTTGGCACCTTTCAATTTGGCTGTCATAGCCAGTCACATTTTGTTCTCAATGTCTTCTATTTACAAATACAAATAGATGAACTGGCCATTGGAGGGAGATTATGGATAATAAAGAAATAACAATGTTTTAATTTTACTCGTTTTTTTACGTCAGTAGTTACTAACTGCCTTGACTGAAATCTGTTTTAAAGAGGTTTCTTAATATAAAGTCCAACATTCCCCCCCCCCCCCAAAATATATTTGAAACTTGAATCGTGAATAAAAAAATTCCTATAGTTTAAAAAGGTAATTTTAAAGAGTGGATCTATTAAAATGTAAGAAAGAATGTAAGAAAAAAAATTGGCAGTTTCTCGTAAGAGGACATGATATTAAAATAGAGTCTTATTAACAGCATCTTCACTCACAAGTTTATTTTAACTTTTATTTGTTTTAGTAGAAAATGTTTGATTAATTTACCGCTGAAAAACCTTACCTTTTTGCAAGACCCACTGAATACTTGACCTGCTACGTCATTTTTTTTATACAAGTAATTAATCAGCTGTTTAAGTATCGGTATTTTTAGAATGCTCAACATTCTAGATTATTCTCAAAAAAATTCTAATCTATAATATTAAGAAAAATGGGAGAATTTCCTCCACAACTTCCTTTTAAAAATGTCGAAGGGTTGAAGCGAAGAGAATAGAAAGAATCATTTCTAATATTTTTGTAAAATTGAGGAGGTATCCAAAATAAGCCTCACAACTTCTCATCTTCTAATGGTAAATGAGGGAAACTTAAGTTTATATTTTTATTAACTTTGGAATTTTTACCCCGATAACAAACATATTTTCAATAATAAAGAATTTTGTTTTACGGAAAACTACCAAGGATAGCCTTAAATAATAAAAAGAAACATGTTACAGAAACAGTTCTCCGCAATGCAGCAAAAACATTCCGAAACTCGTATTTTAAAATAACCTATCATCAAGAACGCACATTACAAACCTCTATTAATTGTAGCCTGTCTTACCGTGTATTGCTTTGTGTACACTCTATAGCCAGTTATTTTGCTGTCTCTAGCATTGTTACTCCTTATAGAAATAACGTTATACATTGTTATTATGCGTAAGTTTAGAAAACCTATTTCCGATTCGGCAATGTTATTATGGGATTAATTGGGAAGTTGTGTGGTAGACCTGAAGTTTAAATTTGTTTTTCTGGGTGCATGATTGGGTGGGCTGGTAACAGGTAATTTATTTGATTTGTAAATAATACAAATCAAGGAATAAATTACCGAATTATATGACATGGTCGTTTGTGTAGGGCTACTGTTTTCCGATATTTTGGCCATGATTTTTTTTAATTACTTGTAAAGGAAAGCCACTTAATAATATGTATAATATAATAAGCAGGGATTCGAAAGTTTTATTTTTTTAAGTTAAAATTTTAAATAATTAAATTGAAGCCTTTCTGTGCCATGGACGATCACCGAGGCTCGACCCAATTTTGTCATAGATACGGACCTGGATTGTAAAATATGCATAAACCTGTGCAAAGTTGGGTTGGAAAAATTTGGTTCATCAGCGAGAGAGCGCAGCGAGCCGGTCGCGAAACGGCCAATGGTAATTGCGCAGCAATTCCCGGGGGTTGGCGAGCGACAGCGAGCAGGGAACGTAGCCCCCTAGTTTTACAAAAAAAAATATATATTCGAACCACTATTTAGTCAGAATTTCCTTTTCTTCCAAATTCATAAAATTGTTTTTGCTTTATCTTTTGGTTTCCAATGACCTTGATATAAAAATTGATTTCGATGGTGATACCATTTTTTAAAAAGTGTGCGGAGGGCCGAATAGAAATTACATAGAGAAAACAATAAATTATGGTTTAATACTTTTAATAAAATGCAATTAATTTTAAAATTTTACTTTTTGAAGTTATATTTAATTAATTTTAAAATAAAATAAAATTTTGAAAATTTAATTAAAAAGCTTTTTTTATAAAATTTCTAAAATTAAGCATCGAAGCTGAACATGAAATCGGTTCTTTCATAGGCTAAAATAATGTTATTCATTCATTTATTTATATGATTGGAATATTTTTACAAACGTTTTTTATATGATAAATATAGTTGACTTACAGGTCTCTATATAATACCACTTTTTCAAATTGATTAGAATATTTTGGTTAAACTTAAAATAAATAATTTTACAACAAACCAATTTTCGGATTGGAGACCCGCGGTCATTCGGTCTCATTCGCCGTTAACATTTCCACTTCGATCATCTAGCCCCGTACGTTAGTTACCGGAATGTGTGAAACCCATTGAGCTTGAAGGGAAACTGGAGTGAGGTGTCAGCGAGCCGAAAACCCATTCACATCCTTTTGAGCGAACAGGGCAGAAAAGGACTACTTTCCCTACACTTGTATGCAATGCAATGCTTGTATGAGAGATGAGACCCCTCTATCATTTTGACTTGGGCTCCTAAATGTATTTTAACATTTTTAGAAAGAAATTAACTTTCTTTAACTTTAAATTCCAACTTTTTTTTAAGAAATAACCATGTGGATATAACTAAGAACCAGCGAAGACGAACCCAATAGCGAAATAGGCAAATTTCTGGGTTTTCTGCCCGGTTCGTTTCTGCTGCAGTGCCGTGTACTCCTCCGCGTTTCGTTATTGAACCGTCTCGTTTGCTGCCCTGTTCAGTGAATCACACACCTCGCTTCACGTTTCTTCTAGCTCAATGGTGAAACCAGCCTAAAACTAGTCAACAAAATCGTACATAACCACCCTCGACTACACTGTCCATATCATACACACTAAATCCTCCCTGTTTTTTTCTAGCGCGAGGACCGTCTTCTGTTATTGATGGCAGGAGACGAAATCTGCAGATACGAGAACAGGTTTGGTGTGGGGTCAAGACATTCTTCATGACCAAACACCCGACCTTGACGATTTTTTTTTATCTTCTCTCTTTACCATGCATTAATATGATAGAGCTGTTACTGGTATTTGGTTCAAATATGGGTTTTATACGCTCTCAGCACTACACTGTTAAAAATTAGGCACTTTGTTTCACCAAAAATATGGTTCCTAGTAGCTGCAACGGCTGTGTGGTGAAACATTAAACCATAATTTTAGTATTCGGTTGAACCATTTCTCAGGTTTTTATTTCCAAATCCGGAAAAATGGTTCAACCATTGCAGCTACTAGGAACCAATATCATGGTGAAACCAAGCACAAAATTTTTAACAGTGTACACTACAGCAGTTTGTGAAGTACAACATGAAGTGACAGCCTGCCAAGTTATCCCCAGCCCACCGGCACTGTTATCATATGATTTGTCTGACCAGATTTATTTCAGAAATTAACATTTTGACTTTGAAATCATCATTAATCCTTCATAAATAACATTTTATTTTCATTGCTTCCGTTTCAAAGAACTGAAAAAATTAAATATAGACTATTTGCATATTTATCGCTAAATAGTTAAATAACAAACAAAACTGTACTGCGAAATGCAATAGTACGTCTTGTCTCACCCTATTTCTCAGATATAAAGATCTCATTTTTAAGGATTCTCCAATCGTCAAAGCTAATTTCGTCACTATTGACAATCTTTTAATCATGGTGTCATGTGACTTTTGATCATTCCGGTTCTCTCAAACGTCCAATGAATTTATTTCCTCACTCATTTCGTCAAATAGCGAACGACAGAAATTCTGTTAATTTGACCGGAGCATTTTCCACAGCATCATTTCGTCAAAAATTACGAAAATGTTGTTATATTTGAGCTAATTTCGTCACCATTAACAATCTTTTAATCGTGGTGTCATGTGACTTCTGATCATTCCGGTACTCTCAAATGTCCAATGAATTTATTTCCTCACTCATTTCGTCAAATAGCGAACGAAAGAAATTCTGTTAATTTGACCGGAGCATTTCCCACAGCATCATTTCGTCAAAAACTACGAAAATGTTGTTATATTTGAGCATCCATTTCTGAGAGTGCATTTGAATTGCGAATGAATTTTTCACAAATTCAGCAATTTCTCTGTGAAGACCCTATTAAAAATTTTCTTTTATGTACACAAATATTGGATGACATTCGCTAAGGAAAAAATACAGAATTATCTCTTGCAACTCCTTACTGTCATTACATTTGCCTTTTTCTAACCCAATATTCTCCAAAAATATTCAATTGTGAATTACAGTTTTGTCAAAATAATGTAAAAACACATTAATACCAAGATTGTCGCGATGGAGCAGGTGACACTTTTTTTTTTCATTTATGGAAAGCATTGAAAGAACATCCTTGTCCTTTTCCAAATTGGGCAAGCAATAAATAAAACATTTTTCTGATCAATAGTTTGTTCTGTAAAATTGAAGTTATTCCTTCAAAAGTTTAAAAGAACAAACTTTGATAAGCAAATTTAAACTTCAGGACAACAATTGATAGGAAAGAAATTTTTCGCAAAATCAATAAGCAATGAATGGAGTTACTTTTGTCTTTACGCAATGTGGCATAGATAACGTTCATTGCCCGATCATCTACAGCTAGAACACCGAAGGATTCTGGGCCCTACTCGGATACTCTATTATTACATAACTTCTCTAATTGTTTTCAAATGTCAAATGAATTTTCCTTGCCGTCGTAAGGTCATTTTCAAAATGTAATTCTTTTTATAATATTGTGTTTGAAATGAAGAATAACTTTGAAATAAAGACTTATTATTATGATATATATATATATATATATATATATATATATATATATATATATATATATATATATATATATATATATATATATATATAATATATATATATATATATATATATATATATATATATATATATATATATATATATATATAATATATTAAGTTATTCTAATTATTAGATATATAATATAATAAAATATATAGATATATATATATTATAAATAATAAGGAAATGATAAAAAAGTATTATATATATATTAATTAAATAACTAACATAAATATA
This sequence comes from Oedothorax gibbosus, assembly GCA_019343175.1. Classification (NCBI taxonomy): domain Eukaryota; kingdom Metazoa; phylum Arthropoda; class Arachnida; order Araneae; family Linyphiidae; genus Oedothorax; species Oedothorax gibbosus. The sequence goes on from CM033271.1 coordinate 12,567,053, forward strand.
TAAGAATAATATATGAATAAATTTTATATAATTATTACTTGTATTATATCAATATTAGATATAATAAATATTTAATCTTGTTAATATAATTGAAAAAAACTGAAGAACCTTATGCATATATTTCAGATTATAATAATATGCAATTAGTTTAATTATAACTTTTGTTTCTAAAAGTAATTTAAAGAGTTTGAAAGTATAAACAAAGATGATAATCAAGTTGAAATTATATAGTGATTGACTTATTCAGTTAAAGCTAAAAGCAATGATTTTGTTATATGTTGGTAGTGATTATATGTACAAGTTATGAAAAAATAATGATATTTGAAAGAAAACGGAATTTGTATTTGAAACATGGGATAATTAAATTGAAACATACGGAATTTTATAACATTTGCTTTAAAAGACGGCGGTCAATTATTTTGGTTAGATTTTTTTAGTTGTTTGTTTTGCTTTGCAATTACTTTCATTACGAATTATTTTGTTGATTTTTCTTCGGTCATTGACGCATGACGTCATTTGTGATGTCACTATAATTACTTCAATCGAGAGGTCCACATACGTAGACCTTTGTGAGATTCACTTCGAAACTTTATTCTACAGTTTTTAGCTTCCAACACGACGTTTATAACGTAAAAAGGGGAAAGGGTATTGGAAACGTTTAGTCTATCTGTCGTCACCACTTTCATACGTCCAAACCAAAAGTCGGCAAGTTAGTATATTTTAAAATAGTTATTGTCTTTGCTACTTTCAGAGTCAAAACGCATGTCTACGGCAATTAAAATAAAATAGTTATTGTCAGAACTTTGAGTGCCGGAGTTAATTAACGCATCGTAAAACTTCTTGTGATATTAAACAAATTTTGGTCACAAAAAAAACTTTAAGTCCGTAAAAAAAAAAACGAAAACTGCTCTATTTCCCCATTTGAACAAGCATTCAAATAAAATTTTCTTACGTCATTTGCCGAAAATTCCTACCCATTTAAAAAACAAATTGATATTTTATCTCAAGTTACATAAGGCGCAAATGCACTAAAAAAACTGGATAATTTTCTCATTGTTATTTTTAAGGGAATGTTCAAATCGTTTTCGTTATCAAATCCTCTTCTCCTTGTTTTATTACAGTGAGAGAGTTCCATTTTTTTTTATCTTGCTATTTTGTTACTTCCACATGATGCAGTTCATTATCAATTGCAATATCTTCCTTATTCACTCATGTGGTTACTCGATAGCCAATACCAGAAATGAGAGGTAAAATAATCGCTTCTTTTTTTTTTTTACCAGTTATGTATTTTTGGATTTGTGGAGGTGGTTCTTTTGAAATAAATTGAATGGTTATTTCGCTATGTATTATTTTATATTCTACCATCCCTGTTTTGACGTTAAATTGCCATTGAGTTCAATGTTTTTTTGTTGATAATTTTACAATATAAAAATACGAATAATTTTTTTTACTAACCTGTAGAGCATACCTTTTTTTAGATTTCAAATTTATTGCATTGCTATACAACTACACTGTAAACTGAAATAGCTTAAATTTATTACATTTTAATACCAGTTTAATGCAAAAATAAAAATATCTAAAAGCAAAAAAGTATAGCAGGAATGAAGGTAACTGCTCTTTTGAAATGAATTGCATTTTTAGTAAAGATATAATTGGGAAGATTGGTAAAAAGCTCACTCATCTAAGATGATACTTAGAATTCGATTTTTTAAATTTATTTTCTAATATCAAATTACACGTAAGAAATTAGGCTTCACATCATTAATTGCTTCGTAATTTTATATATCTTTTTTTTTCAGCAATTAAGTTTAGTATGTAGTGGATAAGATGTTTTTTCTTTATGTTGTGTAGAACCTCGATAAAGCGACTCCTTATATTGTTCGGGGCCGACAACATACGGCCGTCAAAACGAATTTTAATGAAAATTTGAAAACTAGCGATGTGTTGTACTACACGAGTATCAATTACCGCTTAGTAACTCCATATATTTAAAGGTAAGTACACTCTTAAAACAAAAGAGTGAAATCCACTCCTATAGGGGAAGTAAATTTTCGGCACCGGAAAGGAGTGCACTGTTAAAAATTTTGTGCTTGGTTTCACCATGATATTGGTTCTTAGTAGCTGCAACGGCTGAATGGTGAAACGTTCCACCATATTTTTGGTATTCGGTTGAACCATTTCTCAGGTTTTTGTTTCCAAATCCAGAAAAATGGTTCAACCAAACACCGAAAAAAAGGTGAAACATTTCACCATTCAGCCGTTGCAGCTACTAGGAACCAATATCATGGTGAAACCAACCAATATCATGGTGAAACCTAGCACCAAATTTTTAACAGTGTGGAAATTAACTCAGACTGAGTTAAAACCGCTCGTTTTAAGAGTGTAGGACGTAGATTGTTTTCTTTTATTTATTTTACCCTCTCCGCAAAAAGAGTGAAATCCACTCCAATAGGGGAAGTGCATTTTCGGCACGGAAAGGAGTGGAAATTAACTCAGACTGAGTTAAAACCGCTCGTTTTAAGAGTGTAGGACGTAGATTGTTTTCTTTTATTTATTTTACCCTCTCCGCAAAAAGAGTGAAATCCACTCCAATAGGGGAAGTGCATTTTCGGCACGGAAAGGAGTGGAAATTAACTCAGACTGAGTTAAAACCGCTAGTTTGTTTTAAGAGTGTATATACCTTTTACGGTAATTTCCCATGCGCATGCACAATTTTCTCGAAAACCTTATTAGGACGTCCGAGAGGTACACTCTTAAAACAAAAGAGTGAAATTCACTCCTATAGGAGAAGTGCATTTTCGGCACCGGAAAGGAGTGGAAATTAACTCAGACTGAGTTAAAACCGCTCGTTTTAGGAGTGTAGGACGCAGATTGTTTTCTTTTACTTCTTTTACTCACTCCGAAAAAGAGTGAAATTCACTCCTATAGGAGAAGTGCATTTTCGGCATCGGAAAGGAGTGGATATTAACTCAGACTGAGTTAAAACCGCTAGTTTGTTTTAAGAGTGTATATACCTTTTACGGTAATTTCAAATGCGCTTGTACAATTTTCTCGAAAACCTTATTAGGACGTCCGAGAGGTACTGAGAACTCGCATACCCCATTGGAAGTTCCTAGCTCGAGCTGTAGAGTAGTTTTAGACGACAGACACACTGACTGCCTGACTGACAGACCAAGGTTCGAAAATTTCTTTTCTAGAATCAAAACCTTCCAAAACATGTCGAAAACACAAAATCACCATTTGGGATTTTCGACCCAATCGCAATGCTTTCCTTACCTTATATTTCTTATTAGGAAATTAAAAGTAAACAAAAAAAAATACTCAGGAAAAATTTTAATAATTAAAGTTCGACTCTACTTTTAGTACAAAAATATTGACGCTGATGGCCATTTATTATTTTAGTGTCTCTCTCTGCCAACAGTTATTTCTGTGATTTGAAATGTGTCACTGACTTACGGACCACCCTGTACTTTGGATAAATGTTTTCATGTAATGTCGTGTGTCAGGTCCCATCTATCGTAACATCGAATCTTCAGCGTTAAAGTGATGTAATGCTGTCGGCCACATTCGAACATCCTTTGACTTTGGATCGATTCCTGGTTACCTGCACTGCTTTACAAGACACGGAAAATAGAAAAAAATAACAGAATCTGTCACTTAACCCGCTTCCACACCAAAGTTGTGTTAAACAGGTAACGAGGCGCCAAACACTGCATTAATTCTATATTAAACATTTACATGCTAAATTTGGCTAGTTTTATTTATTTTATTTCGAAAATTCAATAATTATTACTTATCGTTTGCAAAAAGTAATTTTTATTTCAAAGAATAAATATGTAATATTCCCTCGCTTTTAAATAGAATCAAAATATTTCATATCAACATACAAAGAATCTCGTAGTGAAATATATTTGACGCCATTTCAAACTGATCGATGTCGCAAAAATACATTTATTTTAATTTATTGTCTAAAAGAATTAAAGTTTCTCGAGCGATTGTTGCTAATGGCAACGGTGATTTAATTCTAATAAAATTGGCTTCCTATGCTTTTTAAATGAGCATTCAATTTTGCAGTTTTTTTTAAATAATTGAAGTGTTTCGAATTTGAATTCTTCTCTGAAATTTTCAATGTATTCTAATTTCGATGCGCTGAATTTTTTGACGTATTCCACTTGTCCGTAGCATTTGTAGTTTGGACTATGAAAGTAGGTGTGACAGATGGACAGACAGACAGGCAGACGGACTGAACGATTATAATACCTTCCACTTTTTACGTTATAAACGTAGTGTGGAAGCTAAAACTATGGGAGTGTGTAACATTACACGATTTTCAATTGCCGCTCAATAAATCAATACATTTAAAGGTAATTATGTACTCCATAAGGTAATTTCTAAACTATCTAAAATGTTTCACGGGAGCTACCATTTGCGCATGCGCGATATTCTCAAAAACCTGATTATGACTTTCGGCAGGTACTGGTAACTCGTATATTAAATTTGAAGTCTAGTTAAAGTATTGGATTGGCAGATCACGTGACCTCCAATGCTGACGATGGGGCGCGCATGGAGGCCAAATAAGGGGGCAGAATGGCCAGTGTTGCTGCCACTTTAAGGAGAAAAATACTACGAAAAAATACCATCTAATTCTAAAATTACAAAAAGAAATGCTAGAAAAGGATTTAAAGTCACTAAAAAGATTCCAAACTGCAGCTAGTGTTTTTACGATATTTGTTTTGTAATTTTAGAATTAAAAGGTATTTTTTCGTAGTATTTTTCTCTTTAAAGTGGCAGCAACACTGGCCATTTTGCCCCCTTATTTGGCCCCCATGCGCGCCCCGTCGTCAGCATTGGAGGTCACGTGATCTACCAATCTAATACTTTAACTATGATATCTATGTTTTTCACCAATACCTTCAAAACTAAATATGTTTTTTGGCAGCTATACCCTTTTGTGCATGAGCGATTTTCGCGAAAATGGAATGCGATGTTCATAGACGATCATTTGACGAATTTCGTGTTCGTTGAATTAATTACAAATCTACTTATTGTAGCCAAGTGTTGACATAATTGAGGCCCAGTGGCTTAGTGGTAGTGCTTCGCCTTGCCACGCCACAGGTCCGGGGATCGAGCCCCGGATTGGGCGAGGTTGACTCATCCTTTCATCCCTTAAGTGGGTCGATAAAATGAGGACCAAGCATGCTTGGGAACTAAACACTGGGGGGTTCCGCGTGAGCCTGACCACCTTACCGGGACATATGCCTATAGCACCCCAGAGCCATTGGTCACGTAAGCTGGAATGGGCACGGCAGGAATATGCCCACTAACGGACTGTTGAAACGAGGAGTTTTTTTAGTTGACATAATTAGTTAGAGGATTACTATTTATAAATACTTCTCGAAAATTGCCTAAAATTTAAGCATTTCAACATATAAATTATTTTTGTTGTGTCACTTCTCCTCTTAGAATGCGTTATGTGAACTGTCCAATGAGTTCTTAGATTTCGTTCTTAAAATTAACCGTTTTGTTCGAATTCGAATGATCTATGTTGCGTTGGGGAAAGAACTATCGATCAACGGAATTGCGAGGCGTGTTTTGGTAGTGTCAAAGATCAGCAATTGTTCTCAATTCCTCACCAGGATGAAAAAGAAGAAACGGTTTTTGCTAATCCACGTTCTGTTTAAAAAATACAGGATTTTGTAACAGCACCTACATTTTTATGTATAAAAAATTAAATAATGTAAAAAATAACGTTCTTATTTTAGTATTGTAAACCCGTTATTTTTTCAATGAATTCTAAAGATATTCATAATCGTGAGGCAAGAGCCAAAAATCTATTTTTCTTTAGAAACAGCTTATCCTTAAACCTTTATTTATTTCAAATAAAACAATCGTTAGAAATTACTCTAAGGGTTGGGGAGCCCAGTCGTTAAGGCGCCTACCTTACATGCCGACCTATAAAGGGTCTATGCATCCGAAAAGGGAGAGAGAATGCACATTAAATATGCTCCAAAGTCTCGACACTGCGTGCGATGTCGCCCTTAGCAGTAGCGTTGGATGCCTACTCAGGTGCCGGTTCGTCACTTGACTGTGGTTCTTAATTACAACGAACGTCGCCAATACCCCTGTGTAGCTCTAGTGCGACTATAATCCCACTCATCTCAACTTTGAAATTACTCTTAATGCACAAAAAAGAAACCGGTACAAAAACCAACTGTTTTGTATAAGGAGCAGAAATTTTCCAACTTCATCCCCAGTAATACAAGGATTTCGTCTTCTGAAATCAACGCTTGTTAACCAAGTTCGTAGTCAAAAGAGGTGCTGTAATTTTAATGTCTTCTCAACAACACCCCCACATTGGAAGGAGCCATTTGGGCAGGTAAATCGCCTTTTCGGCGAGTTTGAAACATATTACGTACAACATTTTCTCTCAAAATATATATGAAGGTTTAACGGGCATTGATGAATGAATTATCAATTATCTTGTTACATATTTTGTAATTGTTAACTTTTATTATAATTGTTGACGTTTAGGGTGATTTGCATTAAAGATTGCTATTAGAGATTACTGGTTTTCTAAATTTGCACGATGGTTTAGTTGTCAATTCAATTACGCCTGGTTGATATTCATGATTGTAAATAATGGCTGTTATTGACTGGCCGCATTATGTTCAAATTTTTAGAAATTGGTAAAAAGAAGAGAAGGGAAAATAAGAATTTTTTTCAGAAAATTTTATAAAGAATTTTTCTGACACACAAGCTTTAAGTTTTTTTTTGAAAAACAACATATTTTTGTACAGTTTACCTTCAACCCGTTTAAATAACATAAGTTGGCAGAATTCTGAATTCTCTAGAAGTTAAAAGCTCAATCAATCCACTGCAAACCAAAAATATTCTTTATTTCAATTAATTATTAATTTCCCAATTACTATTTTCTAGTTTTTAATTGTAAAACTTTTGTTTAAAATTAGCATCAACACAAAGCCATATATATTCGCCAATAACAAGAGTTACCTTTCTAAACACCCACTACCCCGGCCCCAAAAAGCACCTGAAATTACAAGCATTTCCTTTTTCAAGGTGTCGAAAAGTTTACAAGAAGCGTGATTTTCACCATATGTTTAATCTTCAAGCCTTATGTCTTGGACATAAGGAGTATTTCATTATACTAATCTCTTAATGTAATGAAAAAGGAACAAGTCCGTTGGAGTATTTCCCCCTACACTTCTTCCATTCAACATTTTAGTTAAAGAAAAAGTCTATACGGTAACCCCACTGAGAACTTGTCTTTTCTTCGTTTAGGGTTCATATAGGCTATTTCTGTGGAGCGATATCATTTATTAAAAAGCCTTCAGATCATGATACACCTAAATGTTTCGAGATGAAAAATGTAGGGATGAAATATGGGTGAACATACAAAGGGCGTGGGTTGGATTATTGATTGGTGATGGATTATCGAATATGGAAATTGAATAAGTGTTTGTGGGATAGGTAATAACAGTGGTTAGTTCAGTGGAATTCGGTGGACTTTATGAACTTTAGAGGATGTAAATATGGAAGTGATAGATAGTGATAGAAATATGAAATTATAGATCTAGTAAATGTTTGTGTATATATAATTTTTATTTAAATAACACAGTTAAAACTGAAGGTGACACTTGGCACCCACAGGGATGAATGGCAGTGTCCCGTCAGCGGGACCCCTAAGGGTGCTAGAACGGCACACCCCTAGGCGATTCACAAGCTCAAGATTCATCGACCCAAAGTGATTCATAGCATTGAGATGCCAAATGTTTAAATATGCCAAATGCCAAAGTTTTAGTCCCATTTTGACCTAATTTTTGCTCAGTTTTATAATACGAAGTACTTCCGATTCCACGATGGTGAGTGTGTCCGGCTCCTTACTGTCGACGTGGGTTTGTATACAGGTTATGGGCTATGGCGTGACGCTTTCTTACTTTTTTTAAACGCACCCAGCAATACGGAATATATTTGTTAGATATATTATATTTATAATATATCTATCCGTATATTTTCGGTGTTGCTTGGTCACGGGAAAATTCTGTCAACAGATTTCGTCATCAGTAGCAGTATAGATATTTTATAGCAACTGTGCTGCTAGAAATTTTCTCCAATGAAACTGGATTTTTTTTATAGTGTATGACATCGCAGTGCAGGATCAATAATGGAACTCGGTACTTATATCAAATTAATTGCTTAGTTTTAAGTTTTTTTTTTATTTTCGTAATGACATGTTTAAGATTTTTTTAAAAAAAATATCTTATGATATTTCATTGCATTTGTTTTAAATATTATAGATACTAAATTGTAGTATGTTTTATAAAATAGACTTCTTCTTTGTTAAAGCTGCTCTATAAATACAAAAATGAAACAACTTTATAAAGGCTAGATATAAGAAATAGTCTAGCCATGGAAAATTTTCATAAAGTATACTTTACCCAAAACTTACTAAAAACAAAAATGTGGTCAAATATACATATCAAATTCGAACTTGATTAGAAATACATATAGTAAGGGGAAAACGTATATTGGACATTTAATTAATAATATTGAAATTTTTTGGTGTACTGTTTACTATCTAAACATATTTATTACACTTTCTGTCAATTATGGTTATGCAAAAACTAAATAAAAAACCAACTAAATATTTAAAAAAAAAGTTTCAAATTTCTATCCCAAGAACACCAAAAATTCCACCGATCATCCCTTCGTAAATTCCCGCGCAAACAATCCACCACCGCTGTCGTCTGCCACGGCCAAAATCCACAAACCGTTTGGCAGCATCTCCAACGCAACAACACAACTCCGACCGGGGGCGTGCCCTCGCCCAACCGCGCCCCCTTACTCCCCCCCCCCCCCCCCAGCTAGACATTTTTTTATTGTTTCTGTCCGTCAGGTAGGAACCCCCCTCCCCCCTACTTGCAATGACGTCACAAACTGGCCGAGTAGGGCCTACCCGAAACAAGTTGGCGGTGGTAGTCACACACTGTAACCGCAGACCGCCGCGAACAGAGGTTTGGTCAGTCCGTCGGTCCTTCTTCGCATTCGATAGTTCGAAAAGGTGTGTGCGCATTGGCGGGGTTCGCATGTGCGCATTGTTTTGGTTTTTTTTATTTGTGGAAATTTCAGTTTGAAAGTGGAAATCCGCATGTAAAGATGTGTGGTGGATCCTGTCTTGGATTTTTAGTGCATAAAAGTGTGTGGTGAAAGACTTGGATTGATTCAGAAAGAAAATGTTTGGATTTTATTGTCTAATTTAAAATGGATTAAAGGTATCGTACTTTGGATTATCATAAGTGCTCCTGGAACTTTGGATGAAAAAGAATTTGATTTACTTAAAGAAATGGACCAGAGAATTTTGGATGTTCAGTAGTAATTTCTTATCAAAAATATAATTTTTATCAAATCATTGTTAAAAAAAAATAAATTATTTTTTCATCAAATAAGTTAAGATCAGGATGCATTAGTCAATCTCTTCTGTAAACGGAAATGTGATGCAAAAATAAGAAGTTAAAAACATCAAGATTACATCCAGCAATCTTATGTTCGTGAAGAAATTGTAAAAGATAGAAACTCCTAGAGATATAATAAGATATCTGTGTAGATTATAATCTGTTTATCAAAATACTGAGGATTCATCATAAACATTTGAAGAAAAACCTAAAAATTAGTATCTAAGGGAATTATATATCCAACAAAGTTATGATAGATTCATTTGAGCTTTATGTATTATGATAACCGATATTAGTCAGCAACATTTGATTTAAAAAGTTATCCAGTGATATCCATACAAAATTCATCTTAGAAATAATTTGACATCTATTGTTGTTATTGCTAACACATCATTTACTTTGAATAAGCAATTGTTGAAATAGAACAAATATATCTTAGAATTAAGCATATTTCAATTGTTGATTTTGATACCCAATTGAACAAATATCTTAGAATTAAGCATATTTCAATTGTTGATTTTGATACCCAATTGAACAAATATCTTATTTCTAAGTATACATTGGGTACGTACTGAACAGATTAGTTTGAGCACGCGTTTCGTTCATGTGCAAGTGACCTTCTGAGCAGGACTTCCTTCAAGGCCCAACGGTTCCGCATGTCTTAGTGGGAACGCGGGGTGGATACGATGATGCAACCGGAGGGTTACGGGGCTATCCCCATGGATCTGCATATCTCGCAGCAGGGATACCATCCTTATTACAGGTGAGTGGATGGGGGAATTTTTACCCTTTAGTACCCGTGGTATAGTTGTATGGAAGTGTTGTTGTTAAAATTGGGTGCTTGGAAAAGTGGGATGATCAGACGTATTGCATTTTGCAGTACAGTTTACACTCTTAAAACAAACGAGCGGTTTTAACTCAGTATGAGTTAATTTCCACTCCTTTCCGGTGCCGAAAATGCACTTCCCCTATAGGAGTGGATTTCACTATTTTGTTTTAAGAGCGTAGTTTGTTATTTCGCCATCTAGCTACAAAAATAGTGCAAATAGTATCCGTTTCATTTGTTTATATTTTTTTCAAGCAAAATCAACGTAAAAGAAGTGTAAAGAAAGCAATGAAAGTATTTCGAAAAATAGTTTATTACATATTTCTGTGTTATTGTTTATGTCACAAGCTAGTTTATGAATTTCCGAAAACCGAAATTTGCAAACCGAAAGAATTTTAAATTATGATAAATTGTTTTCAAAAAATATGCTAGCTAAAATATAATAATCAGAATCAAAGAAAATCTCCGCTCTGCATTTGCTCTTGGTTAGCTAATGTTTTTAGAAATAAGTGAAACTTTTAGCTACAAGGGGTTTGATGTCTAGCGCAAATTTATCTTTATTTTTGAACGTGCAGTATTCAATTTTTTTATACTTAAACATATCTTATAAAAACTACTTTTCAGTCAAAAAATTAAAAAGATGTGCATAATTTGTCAAAGTTATAATTTCTAAATTTTACAAAAAAATTTCACAAGCGAATCCCCAAGGAAAAGAAAAAAATTTTCAACTTTGAATACAGATAATAAAAAACATGTCAGTCAAAAATGAAACAAAGGGAATGTATACTTTTATACAAACATAATTTTTTAATTATAAAAGTAAAGAAATCGGTTCTAAGTTCAGCCTTAGCATCAAAATTGCTTAAAGTATGAAAATCCCGTAAGGAGATACCAGCTTCTTTTCTGTTGTTAGTTTAAGCCTTATCATTAAAATTGCTTAAAGTATGAAAATCTCGTAAGGAGATACCAGCTTCTTTTTGTTGTTAGTTTAAGCCTTAGCATCAAAATTGCTTAAAGTATGAAAATCCCGTAAGGAGATACCAGCTTCTTTTCTGTTGTTAGTTTAAAAGTTTTATTTTATCATTGTGGAACATCAAATTATTGTAAAAAGTTGCTCATAACTCCTTTGGTATCATTCAATTTTTGCACTTCCGAAGTTTCGGATTCCATTAAATTTGTAATGACTGCATTAGAGAAGAAAAGTTGAATATTTTAATCCAAACATGACTACACAGATTCTCTTCCATACAACTAAATGTTAAAATACAGATTTATATGATTTAATGTTTGCTTAAACACAAGTTGATACTTTCAAAAAATAATGAAACAAGTTGAATTTACTCATTTCCAAATAAGAATGATACTGCGTTTCCAAAAACGTGGTAGTTCATTTTTTTTAATTTTAAAGTTCAATAAAATTTTGATTTCTTATTTTACTTGAAACTTAATAGATAATTTATAAATTTAATGTATTAAAATATAAATTTATAAAATTAATGTATTAAAATATAAGTAAACTGGTAAACTCTACGATTTAAATTATCATATAGACATCAAAATAGGTTAAATTTTCAACTCTCATAAGTTTCTTTAAAGATATTATTTAGTGTCGAATTTGCTTCTGTAAAATTGTAGATGATTCTAACTTCAAACATAAATATTTACATTTTAATAATTTATTTTATACATTGCGTGCACCCATTTAGCTGTTATAAAGATTCGTATGTGAAATATAAAATGTTGTGATCTTTTGTCCCACTCTTTCATTCGCTTCAAACAAAATAATCAAAACTGAAATTTAGTCTTTTCCGAAAACGCGCTACTCAAATACTATCGAAAAAAATCAACCGGAACGCAATTTAACACAAATGTAAATAAATTCTTATGAGTTTAATTGCACTTTGAAAAATATATTTGTATGAAGTTAAATCCACTACAGTGTTGAAACTTTAAAAAACAACAACTTGATTTTACACCATGTTTTTACACTTTTAAATAGTTATTATGTTGTTGTAAAAAGTTAAGTTTGTAACAAAAATGCAATACGCATTCATTGCGTAAGATTTTGATGCCGAGTAATATGTCATGAGAATAGCATTATCGAATTCTTAATACATCATTCAGCGAAGGTGTTATGCTCCTGGTATTTGAAGTAAAAATCATTTGATGAAATTGCTTGGAAAATTAACTAAAACTACGAGAAAAAGAAAAACATCTATTATTCAAGATATTTGTTTGATAAAAAAAAAAGGTTTATTAATTAAGCACGTCATTGAAATGTCGTAAGTAAAATTATATGTATCACATGTAAAATAGTTAATATAAACGATAAACAAAGTCCTTTAATGTTATTAATAAAATTTACATTCGAATTAAAAGAACAAATGTATCCATTTTTGAATAAAATAAAACAATAAATTCCGCATTCACGAGAATTAAATACTGGTTGCATAGAAATACATTTTTAATTTAAAGATGATATAAAATTTAAACCGTTATTTGTTTCCAATATTAAATACATTTTTAATTTAGATTTAAAAATTCTAATTTTCATTATGATAAAAACCTTTTCAATTAACAAATTATTCTTCCGGCAAATTCGGTTATCAGAATGTCAAAATACAAAATAAACTTTAATTAAGTTCGAATTTTGTTATAATTCTATTTCAAAATCTTCGTTGAAACACACTTGCAACAATTCATATGATTTGTTAATATTCATGACAAATAAAAAAAAATCTTTTCACTTATAATATTTTATGATTTTCTTATGTTATTTTGCTTCATTTTAAAGTTTTCTAAATAAAATTTATCTTTTAATAAATCCATTATAACAAAAACTTTTCTGGAGGGAGACTTGCTGTCAATTTTATAAGAGTATCTTGAGATTTGATTGCATTATTCAAGATTTTATAACATCTATATATGCAATATTGACGAAAAAAAACTTAAATAAACCAATATATCAAAACAAACCTTTTTGAATATTACTTTCATGTCTGCAATTACTGACTAAAAGGTTATTTCGTATATTAAGGTTTTCTATCAAATTTAATTTGCAGTGATCTTATAGATACAGCATTTTCTTTTAAGGGGACGCATTACCCAAAATTTAGGGCTGCCCAGAAAATAATAAAACATTCTCGAATGCTGTGAGATAAGGATATTGTTAAAAAAAAGGATTCTTTTATAATGGTGCAGGTTTATTGAAAATGATATAGTGGTTTGGTAAAATAGTTTTTGAAATTTTATGTTGATTTTTTAAATTTTTAATTTTTTCAGCTTGTGAATGGTTAAAACCCTAAAGCTTTTAGGTAAATTAATGTAGAGCTCCACAATTTTTGTCCTGTGTTGAAACATATGCGTTTAACAAAAGTTGGTATGGGATACGGTCTAGTGTGAATAGATATTTTTTTAAAAAATGATGAAGATGAAAATTTACAAAAAATCTTATTTTTTGACCATTTTTATACATAAAGCTACATAACTTTTTTTGTTTAACTGATAGCTCAATATCCATACCAACTTTATTAATAGATGTTGTGGGAACATTTTGAAAAAAAAAATCCATTACAAAATTCTTTACATTGTAGGAGGAGTAGCATTTTGAAAAAACGTTAATTTTGTAATTTTTTTTTTAAAACTTATGTTCTAATATTTATCATTTTTTCGTATATGTTTATTGAGTGTTAGTTATTTGTAAAAATAGTTTAATTTGAATGCTAGCGATAAAAATACTGGATTTAAGTTTTTGGGTACCGCGTCCCCTTAATATAATTAAATGTTTATTCGCTAAAATTATGTAGCAACAGTTCTTAATTATTACGTGGTATTTCAATTGACGACAATGTGATATAAATACGGTTTAAATAAAGCGGATTTTACTTATTTACTGAATTAAAATACTTAATAATATGCATAAAAATTAAAAAATATTTTTCACATTTAAAAAATAGTAATTTTTGGGAAAAAAAGTAGGTTTACATTTGAACAATTTTTAAAATAATTTTATTGAATTTTTAACACTTACTTTCATTTAACCAACTAAAAATGAAGGATGCCGTAGGAAAAAATGAATGTAAAATGATGACTTTTTGGCAATAAAAAAACTAATGGAATGATTATCATGCATTTCAGAATATAGAATTTTCTTTGGTTGAGTAAAAATTGGTTTTAAATGCGTACTTACAAATTGTTTATTATTGATTATTTATTTTTTGTCCGAAAATTAACATTTCTTAATTTCTAGTTTCTATTGAAAAAAATTGTAAAACTTAAATATCTAAAATTGGGTTACATTTATATCGGCTTAATGTTTTATAAATTTATGTATAAAAACTAAGAAATGCCCAGTAACACAATTTACTTCGTTAATTAAACCATTCTGCCTGCAAAACAATCAAAATTCAATATTTTTAAGAGAATAAGAATTCTCAATGTATTTATAAACTTTGTAAGCATCAATGCACAATTTCAATTGTAATTTTATTTGTAAGACTTAGTTTATTACTCTGCTATTCATTTTTATAGATAAAAAATCCTCGTAATTTATATTAAAAAACAGTTACTTGTCAACTGGATAAATATATCTATTAGTAATTTTATTTGTTAATGTTTGATTACTGTTTTGAAATTAAGGTTTAATAAACCATTTTCGCCAAAGACAATCTCACCAAAGACAATCGTAAAGTTACATGTTCTCATAGATCGCTAATACATCTTCAATTTTTCATTCCTTTTAATGATGAACAGAATTTTTATAGATTTGAAATTAGCGATTAGTTGCTGAAAGTTTAGCGAATATGTCGTTATACGTTAAGTTTCGTGCAAAACAGACTGATTGTATGAAATTGAAATATTATGAATCCACCAAGAAAACTTACTGTAGATAATTAAATTGTTTGTAGTTTCAACAAAGTTTTTTTTTAAATTTATATACTATAATCATTACATTTACAGTAAATTAAATAGTTTTTCTGGAGATTTTACTATAGTTTTTTATCAATATTTTTATAGAACAGATAATAGTTTTGATTTTTTCGATATTAGAAAATATTTTCCTCCAACATTTTAAAGTTATATCATAGTAAGTATTGATAAATATATATTTTTATATAAAAACATTATTGCATATCTAAAGAATTAAGTATCATGCATCGATGTAATTGTATTATGAGTTTACATGCTTTAATTTTACCCTCTTTATTT
Source organism: Oedothorax gibbosus (assembly GCA_019343175.1). Classification (NCBI taxonomy): domain Eukaryota; kingdom Metazoa; phylum Arthropoda; class Arachnida; order Araneae; family Linyphiidae; genus Oedothorax; species Oedothorax gibbosus. Next base: position 12,582,557 of record CM033271.1, read on the forward strand.
TCGTAATACTGCTATAGTAGATCTGTCCAAATCTTTTTCAATGTTTTTCTATTTCAACTACAAAAACTGAATAATATCATTTACTTGTAGATACGTTGAAAGTTTTCCGGCTGTATTATTTAATGGTATAAAAACTGAATAATATCATTTACTGGTAGATACGTTGCAAGTTTTCCGGCTGTATTATTTAATGGTATAAATAGTTTTGCATAACTAACATTATATGTCATAAATATTTTAAAAAGAATGCATTAATTTTTTTTGCATTTGACATCTATTGCTCGCAGCCGTCAAAAATGATTTAAACAAAACCCTGACTTAACTTTTTTTTACTTTACGATTTAAGATCGTTCAAAAATTCCTTACCTTCAACGTAAAAAAGCTTTTATAACTATCAAAACACTCCAAATAATAAATGTTATACGTTAAGAAAGTAAAATTAAGAAAATATAAAATAATAAATGAAGTTGATTTATTTATGAAATGAACGTTCAGAAGTTGACTTCCCTGTCTTGAGCAATAACTTGAAATGGTGTTAAGGAATAATTTGTTTTCTTTTTTTACTTGTTATTTCTTGAATGTTCAGTTGCCGTCAAACTATTAAAAAATACCACCATGTGTTATACTTTTTTTTAACACAGTAAACACAGTTATGCTATTTAATTGTAAAATGCTACAGTTTGTAAAATATTATAGTAATTGTATGCTACAATTTTGTAAAAGAATTTAAGAAACATTAAAAGTGATTCAACAAAAACTACATAACATAATTTGCAGTCTACTGATTGTCTTTTTTGTGACATAAACGATAATTTGTTTTGACGGTTTGTGATATTTTAACAAAATCTGAAAAATCAATACAATTCGCCTTCATATGTTATTTAACACTTACAGAAAGATAGACAAATATTTATGTTTTGAAATACTATTTAGTTTCTTCAACGTGTCCGGCAGAACGGTAAAAGGTATCCGTAAAACTGCATTTACGAATAAAATAATGAACGTATTTCTTACATGCAATAAGTTAGATGAAAAAAATTCTTCCTTTCTTATACAAAGATAACACTTCAAAACTTTGTACTCATAAATTTACAGTTTTTATCCGTTTAAATGATTTGAATTCTTTAAATCTAATAAATTTGCTACACGCTGCATACTCGTAGACCCTTAAACTATTAAAAACAATCCATTTAAAATAGTGGTGATGAGTTGTAACTACTATTTAAGACGAACACAAAAATTACCTTCTTACTAAACCTGTCTAACGAAAAAAATTTTTGAAGACCCATAATAAATAATTTTTTTCAGTCGAGGGAGGTATTAAACTTTGATGATGGGCCATAAAAACTTTTGCAGCCGGGATTTTCGTGATGAATTTGAATTTGCGATTATGCATCGATATAAATATTTAATCGTACGAGGGAGTACGATGTTGACATTCAGGAAGTATTGGGAACTGTATAGCTTATTTTAAAGGTTGTTGATTGTTCATGTTAGAGGTTAAGTATCATATTGATTTGGGGTCAGTGATTTTAATAGTGTGATGTTGGCGTAGGTCAAATTTGATGGCTAAAATCTTTAGAAAATGTACTGTAGACCATAGGTGACTGTTAATAAAATAGTTCTGACCTGTCTAGAAGAATTGTACGGTCAAACTTTGCGGATATATTGTTATATAAAATGATGGAATAACAAGTATTTTGCTTCCATTATGTCTGTAGATCAAAGTGTTTGAGTCTAATGTATACAATTAAAAAATGGCATCAAAAACGTAAAGTTCTCTTTTTTTGCTTTTTTTCAATCTATTTAAACAAATAGACATAATTTAAACATATAATTAATGAATTCCGCTTTATTAATGTATCGGTGTTGTTTCACAACCACAAAAATTGCATTTTTAAAAACGATTCTGACTGATTTGTGTATAAAAAGAAATCAGATTACAACTTAACGCAGACAAACACAACGCCACCTTTCATTATACAGGTGTTGAGATTTTTTAAAATTTAATATTCGAAGAAAAGTAATTTAAGTAATAAAATGAAATTATTGGCTATTAAAAGAATTTCTGGAATAAACTTTTTTTTACCACAATTAAAGTGTGAATGTGTTAAATATCCATCTTATAGTTTAATGGCAGACATATCAAATGTAGAAATAACAGTAACCTTTCGAAGACACAGGCAGACAAAACTTAGCTTAATTTTACTCTATAAAACTTTTAGCAGCCTTCAGGTTTTTTGCCGCTCTCATCTTCATTATGAAGTAATGTTACACCACAAAACAAATTAAGCTTATGCAAGCTTACACCAAATATAAGTAAGCTTGGGGTGATTTTGTGTTGTAACGTTACATAACGCTGCTCCTTAATATCGGATGAAGCTTCAAGCTATCTCCTATTTAGTGTAAATTTACCCTTATTTGATGTAACGTTACTCCATAAGACAGGTGGTAGTATCCGAGATTTTGTTGACTCCAGGCTTACACTGTTAAAAATCTTGGCTTAATATTACACCGGAATCCTGGAACTTTCTAGCTGCCACCACTATTTAGAGCGTGAATTTACCAATTTTGTGGTAAAACCTTAACTTCGATACACGCATAAGTGGTCAATCAACGCTCCAAGAAAGAAGCTAGAAAGTTAAAGGATTCCGGTGCAATCCTGCGCTAAATTTTTTAACAGTGTATGGAGCACTGTAGTTCTGTGGTACGGTATTTCGTAAGCACGGTGAGAGCATTCAATATGTGGTGCAGGACCGGATTTAAAGATTTGCCGCCTGTGGCTACGATTGATTTGTTGCCCCTGTCACAATATTCTCCCCCTTGGGGAAAAAGGTAGCTGGTTAGCTGCAAAATAGGGTGGTATGTGCTGTTTAAAATAGATACACATATTAGAATCATCTATTTACCTTTTCACGCTAAATCGAAAGCGAAATAGGCGATTTTTTTAAAAACTGTTCGACTACTTTTCTTTCAACTTCGAAATCCGGGAGGAGGGGTGCAATTGCTCTCGCAGCTACCATGTTTGCTACGAAATATTATTATTATATATACGTTTACGGTTTACGCATTAATATAAATTATTTGTTTTCTTTCTTAAAAATATTCGTATATTTATAATAATATTTTTATGCTGAATGCTGCTTTAATTGGTCGTAAAATTTGCCGCCACAACAAATTCGTTGCTCTAGGCTACAGCCTACTTAGCTTATTCAGAAATTCGGCCCTGATGTGGTGATACGTGCTTAACCTGTACACCTTTTGCTTGCTTCCACCGCGTTGCCGGAGTAACGTTCCACCAGTTTTGCAGTGCTCCACAAGCCTAGAGTCAACAAAATCCTAGATTCTGCCACCAGTGTTATGAAGTAACGTTACATCCAATTTTTACAGTGCAGACTTTCACCGTACGCATCCGTACGAGGAAGTATTGCTTCGCCCATCTGCCCAATGGCCCCAGAGCAGATTCATTTATGATTAATGATGGTTCCGTCTCTTTCTACTATCTCTTGAAGACACTGGAAAGTTGATTAGAGCTGATCTCTTTTCTGGAAGGAGTGGCCGTTTAGCTGATCTTCAAATTGAATTGGGAAATGCCCAATTTGGGCAAGGGAAAGTGGTTCGGACGTTCAACAGACATCAAACCATAATTTAATTAGTCCCCCTTTTAGCCTACTTTCCTTTTTTTAAATTCGAAATAATTGAAAAATGAATGGAAAGTAGGTATTGACAATGTGCCGATTTCCACCCGCCTGTCTTTACCCTCCTTTCAAAATTCATTCTAAACGATTCTCATTATTTCTTTGTAAGATGCTGTAATATTAAATGACTACTTTTTTATACTGTTGTTTATCTGTCTGCCTATTCGTACCATACGAATTTCTCTTAGTATTAAAATTACAGGAAAAAATTACATGATAGTTCGTGCACAACTTCTTATTTGCTTCTTGGATATATATGCAGCACTTATGGGCAACGTTTGCTCTTGCAATCGAATGTCCTGTAAATGGGACTGGGATTTTTCCTGTAAATGGGACATATATTAATTTGGGATGCTGTTTTGCAACTTTTGTCTAGCTAAATAAAAGTTGGGCTCATGTTTTGATGAGTAAGTCATATTAGGTATAGTCAATACAGAGACTGGTTTGGTAGTTAGATTTCTTACAAAAAAGATTGCCGATTTAGTTGGTCTTCAAACTAAATTGAGAAATTCTAAATTTTAAAATGGTAAGGGGTTTAGATTTTCTAGAGTCTTCAAGGTGTAATTTATTTAAATCTCGAGTATTGCTTTGGGATAGATCTGTATGCATTGTTCTGCAGCGTAATATTTGTTTAGCCGTAATTGTTATCGATGTGTTATGACTTAAGTTTTGTTTCGTGCATTTTAAAAGATACTGAACATAAAAGCTGATTAGACATTTAAAAAAAAAGTTTGGGTTGGGTGAACACAAGAGCTACAAACCTATACTTAAGAAAGATATACACTTTCATATTTTATCAAACCTATAATTTTAATTTAATCGGTCTCAATATCTGAAATTTAAAACATTTCAAACTGAATAATTTCTGTAACAGAAATCTTCGTAAAAATTTATAAAATATCAATTAAATCAACACAAGGCACCATCAACACAAACATCTCATGACACACTCCAGAAGCCACCCAATACCGTAATCAATAGCCCAATCAATTAAATCTTCCCAATCCAATTGAATTCATTACCAACCTCACCAATTTGCGACGTGTAAGCAGCAGCACAATATCAATCATCACACTTAGCACAACATCTCTTCCCAATGTTTCTTTGGTGTGATGATGCAGATGTTTCGCCAATGCTTGTTTGCAAGCAGTTGTTACTTGCAGGTGTGTATGAATGTCCATTTTTCTACATATCTACCTTTCAAAAAGTATATATAAGCTGTTTCTCGTTGAAGTTTGGCTAACGAGGTTGGTGGTTTGTGTATCCGGAGTTGTTGTACGAATATTGATGTGCGAGCAGTCGAAATTGAGGGGTTGATGGTGCATTTGCATATGCTGTGGGGATGATTTGTGGTAGGAGGAATTTTTGTTGATGTGTTGGACGGTTTTTGATTAGGTTTTTTGTCTATTTTAAACTAACAATACATATTTGCTAGATACTAGTTTTACTGCTAGATACTAGATTTACTGCTAGATACTAGATTTACTGCTAGATACTAGATTTACTGCTAGATACTAGTTTTACTGCTAGATACTAGATTTACTGCTAGATACTAGATTTACTGCTAGATACTAGATTTACTGATATTACTGATATATACTGATTACTGATTTACTGATATATACTAGATTTACTGATAGATACTAGATTTACTGATAGATACTAGATTTACTGCTAGATACTAGATTTACTGATAGATACTAGATTTACTGATAGATACTAGATTTACTGCTAGATACTAGATTTACTGATAGATTTGATTTTTACTCGTGTAGTCCTTAGACTGCCAGAATCTTTTCCAAATAATTGTTATGTTTGCTGAATTATTTCTGATGCATAAATAAGATTACTGTGTTAAATTTACAGTAATTTATTTTCTGTGTGATTTGACATTAGAACTTAAAGATAAACTGAAGTCAGCTTCGTTGGTTGAATAATCTTTTAAACAGTAATATTTATTTTCTGGATTTGACATTAGACTTAAAGTAACTGCAAAGTCAGCTTCGTTGGTTGAATAATCTTTTAAACAGCAATATTTATTTCTGGATTTGACTGAGACTTAAAGTAACTGCAACGATTCTTTGTTTGAATATTCTTTTGACCACCGATATTCATTTTCTGGATTTAATTTGAATGAGTAGCCTTAATGTTTCTTTCGACTTTGAACTTTACGATTACGGATTTTTTAAGTAGCCTAGTTTTCTTTAAGGCTAGTGGTGGATGTATATTTCCTTACTTTTAAAAGTACTAGCTGTTTTTCGTTGAAGTTCTGCTAACGTGGTTGGTGGTTTGTGTATCCGGAGTTGTTGTACGAATATTGATGTGCGAGATGTTGAAATTGAGGGGTTGATGGTGCATTTGCTTATGCTGTGGGGATGATTTGTGGTAGGAGGAATTTTTTTCGATTGTTAGGTTATACGTTTGAAGGTTTATGGTTAGTTTTTTTTTGTTTATTTTTTAAACGATCAATAGATATTTTCTAGAAGCTAGATCTGATTATTACTCGTCTAGTCCTTAGACTAACAGAATCTTTGCCAAAGCAAATTCTTTATTTGAATATTCTTTTGGCCACCAATATTCATTTTTTGGATTTTACATCAGACGGCCAGTAACTGATAAAATCAGATTCTTTGTTTAAATATTCGTTTAAATACCAATATTTATTTTCCACATTTGACTTTGACAAGGGTTGGTCCTTGCCCTGTCAATATTTTTGCTAAATCAGATTCTTTGTTTTAATAGTCTTTTGATTATAAATATTATTTTCCGCATTTGTCTTTGACTGGATTGGTCCTTGCACTGCTATTGCCTTTGATAAATCAGATTCTTTGTTTGAATATTCTTTTGATTACCAATATTTACTATCTGGATTTGACTTTGACCGGAGTAGTCCTTAGACTACAAGGACCTTTACTGAGTAACATTTTGGCTTGAGTCGCGTTGACTACGTATGTACAGTTGCCCATTTTAACGACTCAAATATAGGGGTTCCTTATAACAAACTGAAAATATTTTAAATACATCTCATAAGTTACCCGTCAAATATTTCACATGATATTTAGGCTGCCATAGATCTTCCCGATTCAGATTCGTTTCCAGGCCATCAAACGCACTTGCTCCCTTCTTGAATTTGATGCATCGGTCTTCAGAATTTTGACTCAGACCCCACCCATAACTAGGCTGCACCAAACTCTTCTCTTGTCTGAAATCGCCACTACATTAAATGTGACATTCGAATACGACATCCAGTTGAATCCTTGTCCAAGGTTTTCAGTCATATTTTTGTTATTCTTAAAGAACGATATGCACTGTTTTGTATTTTTTTTGGGAAGCAGTTTACTTTTGAAGTAGTATTAAGAGTGTCGAAGTATGTGATTTTTTTATTCATGCTTGTTCACGAATATACTTCTACACTTCAATGAATACACTACACTGTTAAAAATTATGCACTTTGTTTCACCAAAAATATAGTTCCTAGTAGCTGCAACGGCTGTGTGGTGAAACGTTAAACCATATTTTTGGTATTCGGTTGAACCATTTCTCAGGTTTTTGTTTCCAAATCCAGAAAAATGGTTCAACCAAACACCGAAAAAAAGGTGACACATTTCACCACACAGCCTTTGCAGCTACTAGGAACCAATATCATGGTGAAACTAAGCACAAAATTTTTAATAGTGTACCTGATTGGATATATACTGTACTTAGATTTGTAAACAATGGATTTGGACCTACTATAAACCAATGGGGTTCTCATAAACGAGAACATTATGCTCAAAAATTGAGAGTTCCTCTTTAACAGTGCATAAATGTCAATAATTACCATCGTACAAACGACTTTCTATTTGAAAAAGATGAAGAGTTTAAACTGACTATAACAAACATAAAATGTTACAATAGTTTGTACTCGCCAACTCCAAAAAAACTTGGAGGAAAAAAACCTGATTATTATTTTTTTAACATCTACAGTTTCCTCACCGTGAGATCTTCCAACAGTTGAAAGTTTTTCTATGTTTCTTATCGCGACTGTCATCAACGCTTGGTTTTGGCTTCTGATCGCTGCGTTGATTCGACAAAATAGTATCTCAAGTTTATGTCGAAACAAGTTTTATATCTTTATAATACTTATTAACCATTTTATTTTAAAGGAATTTCTTCTAGTGATTATAAGGGTAAATATGATTTAAGAGTGATTATTGAAGGAGGGCGATATCTCTTATGAGACCACCAAAAGAGTAGCAAATTATTTGAACACACTTTTAATCATGGTATTGAATCAACACAGAGAAGCGTTCGGTTTAGAGACTCATTTTCCGGTCCTATTCCCCCTTAAAACTTTGTTAAACCATATATAGGACGATGTCTTAGCAGTACATCGGTCACCCAGAACGGTCGAATAGGGGCCGTAGTGAGCCTAGTGGTCAGCGTCTCGGTCTCGGGATCGGAAGGTCCTGCGATCGAGTCCCGGTACCACTGAAGACCTACCGAGTATATGCGGAGTACGTGCTCGTTAAATCTGTTGGGTCCGAAAGTCCTCTAAGTTCCCATACCAAATCAATACCTCTGGGGGTGACAAGCCAATTCTGGGGATCCTCTAGTTGGCCTCTGTCTCTAAAAATTAGATGGATCCACTTATGTGTGTGTGTTGTCTGTTGTGTCTGTCTTACTTGACGAAGGTTTATAAGCGGGTCGCTGACCAAGCACACAAACCTGAATATATATGTCTACCAACCAACCAACCAACGGTCGAATATTCTGAAGAAGGACCTTCTTGCGAAAAATCTAGAGATTCCAGACAAAGTTTTTGCCCAATTTTCGTAGTTTTTTGTTGTTCTTCGCTCTGAAGTTCTTTTTTGAATTGCGATGACAAGGTAAACTTATATCTGATGTCTGTGTAAGAAAAATGCTGTCAAATGTTCAGAAAAACACGTTGTTCTAGTTCCAGGTGTTTAGCTTGGGGAGACGTATCGATGACTTTGAAATTGAGGTAGTGCGACGAAGTTTTTTGTGTGCAAATGTTTAAATTGACCAACACTAGATAACTTGGTTTGTCAGTCTTTTTTGCGGAATTTAAAGGCAGTTGCATTATTTATTGATGTTTTTTTTAAAAATCTAATTGCAAAAGTTTTTTGGGGAGTTACAATTAAAAATATAATTTTAACCTTGAATTTAAAGTTAAGAAAACGGCACTACAGAAATATTTATTAAAGTATTGAAAATCGAAATCATTCATAAGCGGAAATTTTATATTGTTAAACATTTAAGTATAAATGTTTTAATACGTAAAAACTTTAAAACCATCAAAAAGGTTAAAATTGAGTTCGAACTCGCTAAAAAAAATTACCGTTACTTTCCGTTACTATATACCAGATATTTTCCTGGGAGTCCGGTGTAAAACTTTTGTAAGCTGCATGGCAAAAACTGACATAGACATTTTAAAACCAATGGATTTGCGGCTATTTTGACATTTCAAGCTAAGCTACTGGCTTTAAGTGGGATTGTTTCTAAATGTTTAGGGAAAATTACTGTTATATTCTAGGTACTCTACTGGGAGTAAATATTGGGCATATTAGTTGCCAAAAAGTTCGAGGAATGTCTTGAATTTTTTTCATCGTTTTACCTAAGCCCAATTTGTTTTCTTTCGTAAAAAATGAAGTAAAACGCTTTTGTTGATAAGAAAACATAAATGTTTAATTTTGGCCTTACTCCCAACATAAATAACGACTTAAATTTGTCGAAATTTACTTTTCAAAACATTCGAACGGATACTATTTACTCTTTCACTACAAATTTAAAATCCACTTCCCCACCTACATGACAAATAAAAGTCATACCGATTCCTTTCAAAAACCACAGTAAACACATACAGCACACAAAAACATATCAACTATTCAAAATGTGTCTAGAAAGTACAATCAAATAGCCATCACTTTAAACCCAGGGTGAACAGAGGGTGTACCGACCACTTAAACCCTCTTATTTTGTTGCAATCGTCGAAAGACCCCGATTCACTTTTAACACCAACAATCGGAAACCGGCAATTACATCGTTTTCTTTTCGAGATAGGGTTAAGTTTTAAACGCCCACCGCGGGTTGAAAGTTTGTTGCAATGGTTGGGGTTGTCAAAGGAACAGGGGCTTAAGTCATTTTGCGATGCTTTCAAAGTATTCAAATGTAGACGAAAAACTATTTGACGGTATTCTCTTTGGTCTGTGATGAATAAGCTGAAACTCGATGCCAAAATGTAGTTGGAAAGATGTGACATTGTATTTTCGACTTCCTAGATTCTATGTAAAACACATAATAATAATGCCATTTGAATAAAGAAGTATCTTTGCTTGACTTACTAATATTTGAATTTGCCCTTTCTTTTTGTACTAGGCAATTTTTTGCAACCTTTCACATCATAATAAATGTTTATAAATAACAAGCAAATGTAAAGGGAACTAACTGCTTCTTAGAACTGCTTCCACATAATATTTATGCATTATAAAATGCGTCAAACACAGTATTTATATAGATATTAAATTTTTAAACTTCAAATTCAACCAACATTTTTCAATCGAAAGTTCAATGCTTAATTTTATAGTTTGACAAATTTGTTTGTATTTCGAAGAAAAAATATAAACTATTGCTCACATTTAAAAAGAAGTAAAACATTTTTTATTCACACATACGACATTGATTTTTTTTAATATTTACTTCGGTTTAATAAGTACTTCGGTTTTATATTTTTTTCTGAGATTTTCAATGACCTCTATAGTTTTGATACGCTTATTTTTTTAACGTATCACACAAGCCTGTAGCATTTGTAGTTTTGGCTAAGAAAATTAGTGACTGGCGGACAGACAGATTCTTTATAAAAGCATCCACTTATCACGTTGTGGAAAGTAAAATGACCATACATCATTAAAAGGAATGAAATAAGTTTTTCAGTTTAAACATACAATATCAAATCCCATGGCCTGATAGTCTGAGACGAAGTAGTCATATGACGGCGAATATTAATTTCTGGACTTACTGCACTCTTGCTTTAAGGTAGAGTGTTTAGGATGCCGCAGAAAGCGTCAAATTAAAATCGCAACGTAATGATAGACTTGGTTTCGGAGGTTTCTTCGAATGTTGTGTCTGATGGAATTTGAGTGAGTGATTCTCCAATTAGGTGAGGGTGGATATGAAGATGAGAAAGAAAGAAGCATATTGTTATTTGTTACAAGTGCTCAGACTATAATAATTACAGTTCTTGAATTTTCTGCGACTTATTCTTTAAACTTTAGTTCTATTGATTTACACCTTTGAAATTTATTTTTTACGATGCATTATGAATTTAGTTTTTTTACGCATTTGCAACATATTGCATCGTTGTTAAACAACACTGGTGAATCTGTTAATACGTAGTAAAATTTGAATTATTTTGTAATAAAGAGTGTTACAATTTTTGATTTGTATAGCATACTTTCTGTGTCCAGTTTTTGTAGCTGCAACGGCGATGTGGTGAAATATTTCACCATACTGTCAGGTATTCGATTGAACTAATTCACAGAATTTGGTTTCCAGAATCTAACCAAACCAGTTGCCAACGGAATACCGAAACTATGGTGAAACATTTCACCACAAAGCCGTTGAAACTACTAGGAGCCAATATTATGGTGAAACCAAGCACAATTTTTTTTAACAGTGTATGGAAAATTGCGAAATTGGAAAGCAAATTTGTATCAATGGAACGTGACACATACAGCTTTACAGCTTTTGAAACATTCTCCATATATATTCAATTCACACTGTTAAAAATTATGCACTTCGTTTAACCAAAAATATGGTTCCTAGTAGCTGCAACGGCTGTGTGGTGAAACGTTAAACCATATTTTTGGTATTCGGTTGAACCATGTCTCAGGTTTTTGTTTCCAAATCCAGAAAAATGATTCAACCAAACACCGAAAAAAAGGTGAAACATTTCACCACAGAGCCGTTGCAGCTACTAGGAACCAATATCATGGTGAAACCAAGCATAATTTTTTTAACAGTGCACAATATTCTTATTGCAATTTGTACAAATTAATTGTTTGGACAATAGCTAAAATTTTACAATTTTTTTTTTAATTTTTAGTATTAGGATAAAATTTCGCTTGGAAGAGAATAGCTGTGTTCACTTCTTGAAAAAATAACTTGAACAGAGTGCAGTTGCCTCTCAAAAATAACATTTATGGCACAACTCGAAATGTATGTTACTGAAGAGTGGGAAAAAAGGTGACAAGACTGGGATCGGTCAGCACATTAGATTGCAATGTTAATGTGCAGGGTTGGTTGGGGAATTTCTACAACTTATATTTTCCTCTTGTTATGTTAAAAACTAACAACCCAAATAACACCACAATTATATTATTTAGGTTGTTACTTTTTAACATAACAATATACTTTTTGAGAACGTAAGTTGTATGATTGTGAAGTTAACAATGTATGACTTCAGAATAAAACCTAAAAAAAAAAGCAATACAAAAATAATTATAGTTATTACTATTAGGTAACGATTCTGTCTGCTTACTTCTTAACTTTGTAATGGCTTATAACATAGCCAATATACGTTTGTAGTTTTAAACTTAGATATTATGCAATTTTTGGAAATGCAGTGTAAATACTTTTCGCTTTATAGATTCAACTTATACTATCTATATTGTAGAAACTAATGCTAGACTTTTTTATATATTTGTATTCTTATAATATTTTAAAGAAATCTAATACAAATTACTTTTTTATGATTAATAATATTCCTTTTAGAAAAAATGTATATTGAATTGATTTCTTAAACTCTAAAACAAATTCAAAATCCTATTAATGTCTTACTTAACTGTATAGTGCAATATCTAAAACACAAGTACCTTATAACTTAAATGTTTAAAAAAACAAATTTTATTATTTAAGAAGCATGCATGACAGTAAACACTAAAAAATAATTCTGAATTAATTTTAATATAAATAGTATTCATTTCAATACATCATATTTATTTTTCAATACATCATATTCATTATATATTAAAAGTAAAAAAATGCAAATACGTTTTCGTAACAATACATCATAATTACCAAGTCTTATATAAGGAAAAGAGATGACGGATTAAGCAATTGTACAGGGTGGCGCAAATAAAAGTGGCCCCATCATGGAGATAGGAATAACATAGAATTGTTGCCAAGTCAAAAACCAATTCAAAAACAGGTTTGCTAAGTGAAGCTATTGATCGCTTCAATATTAAGCCCAAATGTACGTTTGGCGAAATATTTGCCGGCAACTATGCTATGGTTTGACAAGCTAGTTGAAATGCAATATAAACTAAAGGTTTGTAAAGCTGTGAAAAAATAAATTTCCAGTAGTGATTTTTTCGGCCGTTATTTATCCTATAGAATCGGATCCTTCTTTTTTGTTTATACAAAACCTAAATTGATTGCAAGACACCAAATTTGCATTATTCACCCTCGCATTGATCAACTCACATTCACACAGCCGCAACTCACACTTACACATTCAAAGATCTGAACTCGCCAATAGTCCATGAGTAGCTCTAATGCGATGCTAATCCAATCCAACCAATGCAAAAGTAGGTTTGCCAAGTGAAGCCATTACACGCTTGAATAATCTTTCATTTTGACTCGAAGGCATTCAGACGGCTTCAATAGTTTTTCTCGCCAAGCATTTCAATGCATTCCTATCTCTACGCCGGGTCCACTTTTATTTGCGCCACACTGTAGTATACGAAGAGTGAATCAATACAATATACATTGGATTAGCAATTTCATATCACCAAAGCAATTTCATATCACCAAACATAAGCAATTTCATATCACCATTTAGCAATTTCATATCACCAAAAGAGTTACACAAAAATATAAAGCTTACTGTTGAAATTATTCATCATCTCATACATTACCTGAAATTATACATTTCAAATTGTAATGGGATGATTTTGTAAAAGAGGAGAAACTTCCTACTTTAATAATAAAGTTTTTTACACAATTTTAAATCTTGACAGGATAACGATAATCGATTGGATAATTTGTGAAAAATATAACAGAAAGGCATGATGAAATTTCAATATTTATAACTGGGTGTAACCCATTTGAGCGAAATTCCTTTTTAGGTGGGTTTTCTGTAAAAAAAAAATACCATGTTTTTGTAGTTAAGTTATATTTAGTAGTATGAAAGTATGGATTTGTATTTAAAATGTCATAAACATAGTATGATGTTAAGTACATGGGATTATAAAGACATTGATGAATCCTTGGGGAATAGACATTTTGAATTTAGGTAGCCAATATATTATTGTGTTAATTTGGTAGTAAAGGTTTTTAAGCATTAGGAATGCGTCTAATCATAGTAGATCTTAGTGCAAGTACGTGCTAGGTGACAAAAAGGAGAAGAAGATAAAATGAGCTTTAAAGTTTTTTGTTTGCACTTAGAGCAATTAAAAATGGTACTTGCAAACGATAAAAAATATACTTAAATTAAAGTTTATGAAAAAGGGGAATCTTGTTATCATTTAAGAAAGGAATAACATGTTCATTGACACAAAAATATAATTATTTTAAAAAATGTCACTCAACACGCTCTTTAATTAAGTGTAGTGAGTTCTCAGTTATTAGCAAGCTTTGGTGTTTTTTAAATCTATTTTTGCGAAATCGCGCAAAGTTTACAGTGTACAATGAGTACAGTTTATGGCAGATTCTGTTGGGAATTTCCCATGTGCAGTTTGATTCACGTTTGAATAATTTGAGGGCAATTCCATGCGTGACGGAATGACATTTTGAATTGTAGAATTGAAGTAAAACAATTACCACGAAGCTATTTTCAAAGGTAAATTGGTTTTTCACTTTATGTATTACTGTTAATGACTAAAAGATAATCAAAAAGTTGAAATTTTTTTAAAGTATTTTATTATTTCATTTTTGACTAACTTCTTTTTATGTGACGGAATGACATTTTTGCAACCACGACTGCATCCTGGTACTTAAAAATGGAAATTTCTAGCAACCAATGAAATCCAGTACTGATACAAATGAAAACAAGATCGTTGCATCATCTGAAGCATTCCCATTGCAAGATCCCCATATTTAGAATTCGAAAAACCACACACCTCCAACTGAAATCATCACACAACCACCGCAACTTCCACCACCACGATCGTAACACACAAACATAGCAATCACTCACACACTACAAACCAACAAACACCACTAGGATCACACCCGAACCACCAGAACAAAAGAACACAAACTGGCAGTCGGAATCAAAGTTAAGTGGCCAAATTTCGCGCCAGACCCCACCGCCAACTTCAAATCTATCACCTCGCAACCTATCATTACGTCTTTAGGCAAGCCAGTTGCCGCCCTGCAAAAGCGAGCCTTTGGGGCAAATTACAAGGCTTTTATATCCCCCGCACCCCCGTTTTATGAAAAAGGTCGGAGGAATAATCGGAGTTTGGGAAGTTGTGTATAAAATCTTTCTTCTCTTCTGAGTGATTGAGGATGTGGAGTTAAATCTGTAGTTCTGTGGGTAAGGAGAGGCAATGCGGAATTAGATATGTAAATGCAGTTTTCAGAAACTTTGTAGTTGTGTTTTTGGTGCAGATGAGTTTTGCAGTTTTCTTTGTGATCAGTTGGCCTCGAACGTCTTACTTCGTTTTCAAATTTTGTATTGTACGTTTGATTTGCACAATTGTCTGATGTACATTTCATGCTTGAATATTTCAGTCAATTAACACCATTGTCATATATTTTTTTTCTCAATTTAGAAGAAAAGTTATCTTAGGACCCTTGAGTTTGAGAAGAATTATTATATAGTATTACCAGCAAAAATCTGTTTATAGGATAGCTGGAATTCGAACAAGGGCATTCTGGACAAGAGGCAGGTGTCGGGGACAGTCAGAATCATTCAGAGTAAATGAAAAATCGTCTTTTTCATCAACTGTGCATGGATGGGTCCCTCTGAAACAGCGCTCAAATGGTTATTCGTGATGTAACGGAAAATAATGTCTAAGATCGAAATAGAAACTATTTATAAAAATTGAAGAGTAACTTAGTGAAAAAGAGATGAGTTTTCAAGATATTACATAACAATAAAAACTAACTCAACTTAGCTGTCTACTATACATTCTAAAATCCAAAGTATATATAATAAAAGCTTAAGAAAACCTAGTTCTATTACCTTGTATTATATAAGAAATGAGCTTATGAAGTAAACATGAGGAGCATTATGTTATTTTAATGGATATTTTTTTCGTACCAATCCAACAAGACAAGCTACAACTCTGCACCTTATTCTTTAAAAACGGTTTTTGTCATACGTTATACCATTTGACATTGGCCCTTTATAAAGGATCCAAAATTTCCTGTTCACCGAAACCACACCTTCGTATCAATAACTTATTGTACAAGAGAAAACGACGTTAAAAAAAATCACTCTCCGAAGCCAACCTTGCAATTTGGCCGCTTGACCCGGCCACCCCGAAATCCTTTATAGTCTGGAGAAGAAATAATGAAAAATGATTATATCATCATCAGGTATACCCGTTCTTATAAAAAGGTGCTTCCATATAAATATCACTGGCATTGAAGTTATTTTTTGGGAGTATGATACTTGCTTGTAAAAGTTCTTTTTTTTTCAATAATCATGTCCATCTGTACCATAACTTTTCTTTCAATATATAATCAAAAAGAAATAACAAAAAGTCATCAATTTTTGTATTAAATTAAATTTTTATCGCTTACTAATAAATTGTGTGAGTTCAACTGTTATCGCCTATACATATTTATAATTTTTTTTCTGGCAACATCATTTACAGTTATACTTACTATGTAAGCAAATAATCTGATCATTTTAAACTTCTTTTAGTAATGCTTAAAACCGTATCTTTACTTTAAAAGATTGTATTTAAATTTAAAAATTTAAAAAAAGGGTTTAATCAAACAAATAAATGTAAAAAAGGAAATTTTCCCTTGACATTCTTTTCTTTTGAATCTCCAATAAAAAAAGAAGTGTGTGTGGAAATACTCTAATGAGCATGACTACATTTTACGCATGACGATTCATTTATGCTGTGGTTTAAGCTCCGACTCTTATTATTTACTGTGCTCTACTATGTCCAACTGTACTTGTTAGGTCAGAGAAGCTCTCTCTGATATCACGTACGAGATGTATTAAATACACTGTTAAAAATTTTGTGCTTGGTTTCACCATGATATTGGTTCCTAGTAGCTGCAACGGCTGTGTGGTGAAATGTTTCACCTCTTTTTGGTGTTTGGTTGAACCATTTTTCTGGATTTGGAAACAAAAACCTAAAAAATGGTTCAACCGAATACCAAAAATATGGTTTAACGTTTCACCACACAGCCGTTGCAGCTACTAGGAACCATATTTTTGGTGAAACAAAGTGCCTAATTTTTAACAGTGTACGGCACGTAGAAATGATAAAAAAAATCTACTTAACTTTTAGTTTAAGAAAAAAAGGAAATCTTGTTATCGTTAAAGGAAGGAATAATATGTTCATTGACATAAAATTCACGATTTTTTTTTAAATGTCACTTAGAACGTTCTTCTACAAAGCTCTCCAAAATTCAAGATGTTTAGAAAATTTCAACAAACCGATAAAATAACACAATCGTTTTTTCCTTAACATGGTATCAACACCATATCACGATTCGACCATCATTCCTAAACACCAACAAGCGTAAGGAAATAACAAGTTTTAAGAACTTCTATCTAATATAAGTAAGTATAAATTAAGATCCATTCGAAAAAGTCATGAATTGGATATCACGTCAGAGATAATCACAATTGTTCACTTAAAAACAAAGTAGTGCGGTCAATAGGATTGCCGCCTATAAATCAAATTGTTTTGTTTAAAGTTTTTGGGTTTGTTAAGATGTTATTTTATATTATTGAAGTTTTTATTGATGTTTATTGAATAAATGAACAAAAATTAAAAAATAAATCTGTTTATAAAATAAATTCAAAAGGAGATTTTGTTTAATAAATAATAGACAATACAATAGAGTTACTTAAAAAAATTTTGGAAGAAATTTTAGATGCCTTGTTTTTTTTTTTTTTTAAGTTAGATCCTGAAAGTCGTACAGTATTGTTGTAGACATGTATACTGCCGTGGGCAGGTAAACTGCAGTAACTTCCATAATGACTTGGACCATTGTTGCAAGCACTCAATTAGTCTAACAATTAAGAAAACATACTGGATTTTTTTTTTATTTCAGGTCAAAAATGGTACATCTCATTGTTGCGATTACTGCAGTTTACCTGCCCACGGCAGTATACAACTGCACAGAAAACTTCAAATTTTAAAGTGAAATAGAAAAAGAGAATTTGAACCAAAAGTTTGAATGTAGTTTTTCGTAAAAGCGCACTTTAGGGATTAAGAGTTAAGGGAGAATGAGCCCGATTGACAGCGGGTCTCCAAACCAAAGTGCGGTGCCTCTGTGTTTTAGTCCAATTTAAAAAATTATTTTCTAAGCCACATTTCTCCGGCTGTATCGAATATTTTTACAAAGTTTTTTATATGATAAATAAAAACTGACTTAAGATCTCTATAATCCCACTTTTTGAATTTGGTTCGAATATTTTTAGCCTACTTTTCTTTTTTTAATTTGAAAGAATTAAAAGAAATAAAAAGTAGGTATTGAGATGTGGTCGATGTCCGTCTGTCCAAAATCGGTTCTATCCATCGGATCTTAAAAATTCTTTTTTTTTGTTAGAAAGCTATGACCTCAGAGACCCGGCTTTTGTACTTTTTGTCCGCCTGTCTGTACTTCCGGACGGACATAGATCTACTATCTGTCAGCGAATTTCCTATTAAATTAGCATTGAAATACAATTTTGTGCATTTAAATCGCTGTTGGTAAATCAACAATGACATAAGAAACTTTATTTAAAAATATTTGAAGCAAAATAAATTTTTCGTGAATCAGTTTGGAATGACGTCATGAAACGTAGCACAATGTGATTCTTTGATTGTTCATTAATTGTTTACTAAGAAAGTGGCAAGGCAAGTTTTTTGCATACAATTCTGCTTAGTTTTAATTTTCATTTATTATTTTTTTAATGCAGTTTGGAGTAGTTTCATGTTTTTTGTTATAAATAAATAAATATTTAATTATTCTTCGAACTACAAATAAATCGAGCAGACGATAAATAATATTAAGTTAATTTGCGAAAGAATATTAAGGAAAATAGTTGATTTTGGCTTTTAGAAGTTTAAATTATAGCTGGATGCTGTGTTTAGAGATTTTTTTCTAATGTGTATAAATCTTGTGCAGAAACGGTTGTTGATGATATTTACTGTTAGGAACCTAGTTGTTTCTCGATAAGAATTTCAGTAAGTAACAGGAAAGGAAAAACAGGAAAGTAGGCTATTTTACACTCTTAAAACAAAAGAGTGAAATCCACTCCTATAGGGAAAGTGCATTTTCGTCACCGGAAAGGAGTGGAAATTAGCTCAGACTGAGTTAAAACCGATCGTTTTAAGAGTGTAGAACGTAGATTGTTTACTTTTATTTCTTTTACCCACTCCGAAAAAAGAGTGAAATCCACTCCTATAGGGGAAGTGCATTTTTGGCACGGAAAGGAGTGGAAATTAACTCAGACTGAGGTAAAACCGATCGTTTGTTTTAAGAGTGTAGTTTTTTAAGAACATCTTGTTTTATTTTTAATAAATAATTTTACACAAAATATTCGAACGAATTTCAAAAAGTGGGATCATAGATACCTGTAAGTCAAATACACAACTGAACATTTGAAACACATTTTGAAACATTTATCATAGTAAATACAAAAAACGTTAGTAAAAATAGTCAATCAGACGGTCAGCCATTCGTGCTCGTTCGCCCTTAAAATGAAAATTTGATATTTTAAAGCGTCGTTTTCTTTCCCATTACCTTATGAAAAAATTAGCATGGTTATTACTTCCATGGTTGTTTGAAACAGAAAACTAGCCAATGATGAACGATGTAACTTAAAAATTACCAAGAAACAAACAATGCATAGCTAACTATGCATCATTTTGGTCTGCTGATTTGCATTTCCATTTTCCATTATCATTGGTTAAATGAATGCGTTGACTGTGTTTCCATAATCATCATTTAATAAATTGTTAAAGGAAACATTAGATAAATAGTTCGAATTTACACAACACTGCGTCTGGAACTAATTTGTGTTTCCTTTCTTGAATATGTTAATCAAGATTGGGTCATCTTTCTTTTCAAATTACTCTTATGGTTTGAATTATTCTTTTTTTCCCAAAACAACTGTGTTTTACCAAAAAAACTTGCGATAAATTCTGTAGCAATAGAAAGTTCAATAAAATTAATTTTATTTACTTTACTGGCTTGAAAAATCGTATTTTTGTTGATACTTATTTTTGTGTCATCACATATTTCAATTCGAATTGATAAATATTTTTTCTTTATCAGTATATATTTTATCAGTGTTTCACCGCACAGTTTTGTCAGTTCTAAAAGGCATTGATAATGAACAAGAGTTATCTTAAAAATTCGAAAACTTAAGTTTATTTAAATTGATAAAAATATAATTTAAATCACATATACTAAAAGAAAGCAAGTGTAAACATATCGGAATAAACAGTTACTCAATTTTTAAATAGTTTAAAAGGCTAGAATAGTAGTATTTAAGCAACCAAAGTGCAAAAAATAAATGATGATTTCAGTTGTTCTTTTTCAATCTTATACATTGTTATGCAATTATTAAGTTTTGTTTCGAATCATTGTTGAAATAACTACTGCCATTTGTAGAAACAACGAAGAACAAATGTACAAACAATGAAAGAATTGGTAAAACAACAATGAAAACCAATTATTGATTAACAAAGTAGCGTTCGACATACAATGAACTGCTGCGGAAATGGAAAATTCTGATTTCGTAATATCAATGGCGGTCGAACATTTATCCTCATTATTATTCTAAAGACATTCGAAACTATTAATGTATGCCATAACTAGTTACAAATAACATCTTCTGTTTAAAGCGACAATATTCGTATTAATTACGTTTGAAGCGTACTCCTTCCCATTGAAAGAACACACAGAATGGAATTTTTTCCCCGCTTCTTTTTTTATTGGCACGAAACTCATTAAAATCGAACTTCTTGTTCAGCGACCATCATAATGAAAGAACATTATGTTGGTGGAAACATGAATAATTTATTCCGAAATGCCATTGAGGCACAATGCAAAATAATAGAATATAGAGAACAAAAACGGAATGGAAATTCTTGTAATAAAAAAATCACAAAAGGTTAGGCCTAACAAGACAACTGTTTGTCAGAAAGGAACTAATTATAAATTTGCTTTTTAAAATATCGCCTGTTAATGTTGCAGTTATAAAAAAGAATTTTAAAATAAAAAAATATTGACAGACAAATTCTACACTTCGAACGTAAAAAGTAGACCCGTTTTCACTAAAAATATATGACGTTTAATATTTATCGTTTAGATAAACAACCAAATTTTGTTTTTGAATTTATATTCAAGCAAAGCTTCGATTCATGTTAATCTTTTTATATTTTCCGATCATGTGCAAATTGGCTTGTTTCAGCCGACGTAGTTCATATGTTCATTCCAATTTTCATTTTTTTCTTTGTTTGGTACTCAGATTGGTGCTCTAAATGTTAGTTTAATTTGTTGAGTTTCTTCATTAAAAATATCTGTTTGACGTCCTAGATCTTAAAATAAATTAAAACGTTGGGTTTGACGAATATATTGAAATGTCCAACTCTTGTAAGAAAGCGTTTTATGTATTACAATATTCACAAAACAAATTCAAATTCACAATGTATCACCAAAACAAAAACTTGTATCTCAATTTTAGAACAATAGTTCCTTCTTTTCAGTTCAGTTCTTTTTTGAAAAACGTGATCTAAACTGTATCCATGCGCGTTATGTTCTTTATCACACTCCGCCATCAGTAGGTAGAGTTCTAACGAGTTTATATCATTAGTTTCTTAAAAGCGTTACCGCACCTTTTTAATTAATAGAGGGGAAAATTGGATTCTATAGTGAGCGGCCGGCCCATTTGGGTGAAAAATCGCCATTTTGGGGCTTGTGTTGTTGTTCGCTTATCTATCGTGGCCGACGTGTTAACTTCATATCATTGAATCTAAAGATTGACGTAATCCTTTTAAGGTTCCACGCCTCCGCATAGGGTTTGTTTGCTTTTCCGGTTAAACTGCGTTGTTCGGCGGTAAAGCTTGAATTACAGGTTGGGAATAGCTTTACAAAAGCTTGGTGGGTGGTATGTAAGGTTGTACGGCTGTTCGACTGAATGACTGACAGCTTTTAAAAATGAATGTAATTTTTTTTTACTTAGAGCTCCCATAGAGCTAATGCATTATTTTTGAAATCATAAGGTCTTCTAAGGAATTGCTTTTCTATGTTAGGACTTTTTCAACAGACATGCAAATCGTAATAACAAAAAGATAAAACAAATTTAAAGGGGGCGATACATGTAACCACCTGAATTTTGATCGTTTTTCAGAGACGTTATTAAAAGGGAAGAAATACATGAATCGTTTTAAAATTCAGTATATTTATACATTATACATTAAAATACAAAAATCAATTTTTTTTGTTTTAATTTTTTCAAAATGGCCGCCGTAGTAACTCATCTCCTGAGACCCTTGCGGTTTAAAAATATCGATCGGCGGGCGTTCTAACGTCTGCTACAGTGATCTGAAATCAAATTTTTTTATTTGAAAGTGGTCATATCACTTACATTAATTGGCACGCCCCTGAAAAAAAAGTTCGATTTTTTACCTTTTTTTTCAAAGATTTTTGGGTAAAAAAACTGTAATTTTTAATAAATGATTGGCATTTTTGAGGTTTAACTAGAAGCTAATACTATGGAGAAGACGTATACCAAATTTTATAAGGATCGATTGAGAACTTTTTGAGTTTCTTGCCTGCCAATTTAAAAAAAAGTAGTTTTGAGATACGTAAACATGCTTAAATTTTTGACAAAGCCCTCCAGCGCCGAGTTGAGGTGAAGCATTTATATGAGTTTTTTAATCAATAAATAATGCGAATTTCATTCTAATAATTTGAAGGCATATTTTTGAGATGTTATTTTAACTATTTATGAAATGAAAAAAAAATCGATTTTTACATGTATCGCTCCTCTTAAAGGAAAAATATCATCTGGTTTTTTCCTTAAATTTTATGCGTTTTGTTGTTATTATGGAAGTTACGATTTTCAATTTCCATAACTAGAATATGTTACGATTTTTGTTTCTAGTGAAAGCTTTCTTACATATCAAAGTCATACTTTCACAGAAGAGAGGATTTCAAACTAATGCCTTAGGTATAAGGTACTACCCATCCATCTTTAATGTTTTTATGTAGATTCTACTAAAAACATTAACGATGAAAGATTCTAATTTAAAACAGAGCTTTATTAGTATAACTATTATTAAATTTAAGTATGCTAATTTATAGACTTTATTTATATTTATATATATTTTTATAGTACTTTTCAGGCACTAATTGTAGCGTTTTTTTGTGAATATACTTAAACATAGATGTGTTATGTTTCTGAAGACATACTGATATGCAGTGTTCATTTAAAAAGTATTTAGTATTCTATTTTAACTTTTGTTTTTAAATATTTTTGTATACTATTATGTAGTATTTACCTTTCCAAATTAAGCTCATTTAGCAATTTTATCTTAAATTTTACTTTAGTATAATAATATTATTTATAAGCGCGTGTTAAAAAGAAGTTATACTATAGACAACAACCCAGAGAAACCAAAGTTTTTAAAATAATAACGTTGCTGAACAAGTATCTTCTTTTTTAATACAGTTCTGCAATATAAAAACATCTAAACCCAAAGTAAAGAATATAGGCCTAATTTCAATTTCAATTGTAAAGAGTACAAATCCGAACCCTGAGGATTTAAAATATATATCTATGATTACTTAGAAACAACTACTGATAACTGCAATGTGGTTTGTGTAAGTTAAGGGTTACGTTCCGCCTAAGTGGAACAAGAATTTCTGTTTTTTATTACAGATTAAACTCAGCAATATAAAACATCTAAACCCAAAGTAAAGAATATAGGCCTAATTTCAAATTCAATTGTAAAAGAGTTACAAATCCGATACCCTGAAGGATTTAAAATATATATCTATGTTTACTTAGAAACAACTACTGGTAACTGCAATGTGGTTTGTGTGTTAAGTTATTCACCTAGTGGAAAAGAATGTTTTACAGAACTCAGTGTGGGCCTAGCAGAGTGAGTTGATTTACGGGGTGTCGGATCACGGCCTACTCAACTACTAAGGCCGAAGAAGCTTTCGCAAACAAGCTCGGGGACGGAAATTTTGACGTCATAGTTCCGAGTGACGTTGTTCCGAAGATAAAGACAACCTGTCTCGAAACCTGTTCGGAACCACTCGTTCACGACTGACCACAATTTTAGGGTTCCGAATGCGTCCGAACTGTTTTCTCGATCTTCGGCACTGGGAACAGTGACGTCAAAATTTCCGTCTACGCTCATGTTTGGGAGAGCCTCTCTGGCCTTGTTATTGAAGTTGGCCGTGGTCGGATGGGTGTTTAGGTCAAAAATGACGATTTTCTGTTGTTCTTTTATTTTTTAATTTGCATATCTATAGATTTAATTGAAGACCAATATTATCGATTTCTGTTTAGTGGTTTTCTTTTTATAGGCATTTTTCAGAAATTCTATACATCAGTTCTTACCTATACCTTAATTTTCTTTTGCGCTTCCTGAAATATAAGGTTTTTCAACAGTCAGGAAAATTTTTCTCCAGAACTATAAAAGATATCAACATGTTTTGTTTTACTATTTCTTCCCCATTAATAGCTCTTTCATTTAAACTGAGGAATTTTAAATATATCTGCTAAAAAAAATATATAACTTTAAATCGAATTTTTGGGTTTTTAATACATATTTTTAAAAAAATCACTGTGAAAGTATGTTTTTATTCTGTGAAATATCCTCAGTTTAAATCAAAGAGCTATATGTAAGGAACAAACTATAAAAAAATCATAATGATATATTATGTAGTTCCTGAGAAAAATGTTCCTTAAGTTAGTAAAATTAACATGGGCAAGATAGAGCCATCCGACTCACCTTAATAGTTTATCTCAATGTTGCCCTTCGAATCGAAAAATTCATGTGTTGAGAAACCATATTTTTTTGTACTGAATCGACTCTGTTTTAACAACTTTTACTAAAAGGTGTATACACACATATTTTACTACAATTCTAGTGGTTAAAAGTTATCCGGAACCCATTAAAAACCGCTATATAAACCTCGCTAAATTAAAAAAAAATATATGTAATGGGCTGCGATCAAACCCACTAGTCCACCAGGGCCACTTGTGTCATCTTAACGGAGTCCAATAAGAGGCCCACAAACCAAAACAATACTCCGCCAATCCATTCATAACCGCGTAAATCCCTGTGATAGGCGAGGCCAGATTCCTGAACCTCATTACCAGATCCAATCCAATAACATGTCAGTGGTGTTGCCAGTTTCCTCCTCCGCAAATTAAAAGAAAAAATAATCATCTTTTTCCTCGCGCTGTTGCGCGGGCCCCCACACCCTTCTTTGTCACTCAGCTTGCCTCTTATCGTCTGCAGATTACTTCCTCTTTAAGTGAGACGATTTTTTTTTTGGAAAAAAATATTTAATGGATTTTGGGGGATCTTAAATAATTGATTTGGTGCGAAAAGGTATAATATTTTATAGAATCGACAGGAGGGTTTTCCTAAACTGTCCTGTATGCAAAAGTCCCATAACCGAAGAAAATGCCTAGGGAAATCCTTCTATTTATTTTTACATCGGTGTTCTATTAATATGGTATACAAGCAGTAATACCACTCATTCGATATATTTAGAATGACTATCTTTATACCAAAGATAAATATGGTATACAAGCAGTAATACCACTCATTCGATATATTTATAATGACTATCTTTGCACCAAAGATACAATGGCTGATAAAATATGTAGTAGAGTTTACACACAAACTTCTCTACACCAGTAAAATAAGAAATTAGGCACTATTTAGGAAAATGTTTGTATCTATTTCGTTGGACATCTCATTTTTCAACTAATCCAGCGAATCAGTGATGCTCCTTTGTTGATATACGGATTTAAAATGTATACCTTAGTACATTTCATTAGATTGGAGATATTCCTTACACATTTTGGCACACACAAACAGCATAAGACGACATCTAAAAATTTCAAGGGAATCTTCCTTAACGGCTTCTTTGGACAATGGCCTTTTTTCTACTACTTGGAGTGAAATAGCGATACTCTTTCTTCGATAAATTAAAAATGGGTGGCATCGAAAAGTGATTATTGAAGAATTGAAGTTTGGAAAGTGAAATTTTTTAATTTTTGTATCCTATTGTGAATTGTTTGTTATAGTGATAGTAGAGTGATAATGGAACTAACATGGCTTTTAAAAAGAAAATTATTCGAACATTTTGATTGGATCTCTCCTAACTGAATAAAAAAGGGTAAATGATAAGTGAGTTTTGGGGTTTTGAAAAATTGTATTCAAAGCAAAGTTTCCATCATCAATTAAATATACACTGAAAAAATTACTCCAAAATAGGAGTAAACTTCTTATTTGTGTAACGTTCCTTCATAAAGCTGAAGGAAGCTAGGCTTTTACTAGTTTTATGGATTAACCTTATACAACACATTTTGAACAGTGTATGCAATAAGTGCTCTAGCATTAGCTCAAGGTCCATCATGTTTCTAAATAGTAAGATCTTGGAAAGGTTTAGCCATTGTGTGATAAAAAAAACCGTATATATCCAAAAAAAATGACCTTGACATTTCAATGCCAAACTCTACTGCTTTACAAAACAATCCCTAATGACAGTCAGGTATTTCACTACAAGATTCACCTGGAATCATCACTCTTGGTACATCTCGTCAACCTGACATGCATTCACCCACACACGCTCAACCGATACATCATTAAATTAATTTATTTTCACTTAAGGTCGGATCAGATTAGCGTCTCCAAAAACAAGAAGGCGGGCCACAACTCAACCATGATTAACCTCGAACCAGGTAGACACCTCCACAAAGCCAACTCCGCACAAGGGACAGCAAACAGCGGGGTAGCCCTTTTTTAGGACTTCTAGGACCACCAACGGAGGAGACAATATTATTCCGAATCCCGATTGTGGCAGCAGTAATTATTATTGATATATAGCTCTGACGAATGTAGCAAGAAGTTAACCAAGGCAAATATGAGTCCGAATATCCTCTTGTTCTTCTGGAGATGTATAAATGGAAGTTGGAAGTTATCTCGCTTGGCGACTAAAGAAGTGAAGCACTTGGCGACTAAAGAAGTTTACCAGCACGACCGACAGACAATGAAACCTAGAGGTAGACAATAAGACCGAATGATCGCGAATCTCCAAACCAAAGTGTCTCTGTGTTAATCCAATGGGGAAAAAATATTTTCCTAGCTACATTTCTCCTGCTGTATTGAATATTTTTACAAACGTTTTTTATAATAAATACAGCCAAATTATAAGCCTCTATAATCCCACGTTTTGAGATTGGTTCAAATATTTCTTAAATTTTCAATAAATAAGTTTACGAAATATATGAACCGATTTCAAAAAGTGGAATTATAGAGACATGTAAGTCAGCTACATTTATCATATGATAAATCCGTTTGTAAAAATATTCAATACAGCCGGAGAAATGGGACTTAGAAAATATTTTTCCAATTAGATTAACACGGAGGCACTTTGGTTTGGCTACTCATGGTCCTTCGCTCTCATTTGCCCTTAACCGATAGATGGCTTCATTTGGCAACCCCGTTTCTGCATTGTTTTAAACCAAGCAGCATCCCCACTCTTACCTCTACATGTATCAGTATCTCTATACCTGCATATCCCACCCACAGCGTTTGGTTAATTGGAGAATAAGGGCTTGTGTAGTTAGATTGCACTTTGACGTATCACTTCTTTTCCAACTTCTTTTTGGTGTGGTTTTTCTCTTTGTTTAGCTGGGGTGACGAATTTGTTACAAAGGGTGTGTTGGTGCAAAGCTATAAGATAAATGCCTGGGCATTTGTTAAAATATCGTACGCCTATGGTATGGCTAATCGCTAAGCATGATTTAGTGGGACTATTAATATACTGAACTTTAGAGTTGCATTTGTAGAGTATAATTGAAATCTAATAATTGCAATCGTAAAAGTAGGTCTCTGTCTTAAGGGTTTTATAACTTTTACCAAACAGAAATAATTTTTAAATGGCAATGATTTTTTTCTGTAAATGATTGAAGCTTCTCATTTGTTCCATCATTAAAAAGTAGTTTGTATGTTTGGCTTTGTGTGCATGCACAGATGTTTTGTAGTTGGAAATAATCCCTGAATCTTTCAAATTTAAAAAACAAGTAGGTTTGTAACAGAATCTGTCACTTAGCCCGCTTCCACAAAACAGCTATGTTTAACAGGTAAAAAGGCGCCAAACACAGCATTGATTATATATTAAACATTTACATGCTAAATTTGGCTAGTTTCTTTTCTTTTATTTCGAAAATTCAATAATTATTACTTATCATTTGTAAAAAATAATTTATATTTCAAAGAAAAAATAGGTAATATTCCTCGCTTTTAAATAGAATGATAATATTTCATATCAACTTACAAAGAATCTCGTAGTGAAATATATTTGACGTAATTTCATACTGATCGATGTCGAAAAATAAATTTATTTTAATTTATTGTCGAAAAGAATTAAAGTTTCTCGAGCGATTGCTGCGAATGGCAATGCTGATTTAATTCTAATAAAAATGGCTTCCTATGTCTTTTAAATGAGCATTAAATTTTGCAGTTTTTTAAATAATTCAAGTTTTTCGAATTCGAATTCTTTTCTAAAATTTTCAATGTATTCTAATTTCGATGCGCTAAATTTTTTGACGTATCACACTTGTCCGTAGCATTTGTAGTTTGAGCTAAGAAAGTGGGTGACAGTCGGACAGATGGACGGACGGACTGAACGATTATAATACCTTCCCTTTTTACGTTATAAACGTAGTGTGGAAGCTTAAAAGAGATGGCTTTACAGAAAATAAATCTTAAGATATTTTTCTATAAATTAAAAATATTAAGTTTCGAAAACTGTAGTTTAACTAAAACTTATTAAACTTTATTTGAAGTTCACAAATGAAAGCAATACCTACAATTAATTTTGATAAAACGTACTGATCCTTTTATAACCTTTATTCCACTTGGTTGTTTAAACATCGAATTTGTTTTTCTTTACAATTTGTTGTTTCATTTGCGTTGGAACTACAAATTTTTCAAATAAAATAAATAGATTTTCTCAGAAAATTATGCGTAATCATTCAGGCACACCAGAGGACAGTTTTTGCTCTAAAAACAATTTTAAAAAAAAATTTAGTCTTTTCAAAACCGTAAACGATTCTTGCATTATCTGAACAATAAAGCCTTTGATCGAAACGGAAATTATTTGTGAAAATGACCAAACATTTAGTGTAAAATACAAGTTTTTTTGACAGTGTGACATTTTTCACAAGTTATCCACACTAATCATCCGATTAAACACTTAAAACCTACCCAATCACTGTACAACGGCACTTAATCCATTACATTGACAACGATCAATGCCAAGCTTCTTATAATCACACATACAGCTGCAAATAAAAAAAACACATAGGTGTAATTAACTCTTAACCAATCGCAGACTCGACAATGTTTCATCTGTTACAATTAAACGCCCTGTAACAGCGAGTCCGGCGCTGAAAATGATACCTTTTGGAGTCGGACTTTTGAGAAATGGGAAACTGAGACGGTCATAGAAATTATGGGTGTTATGCTTCTGCCATCTTTAGTGAACAGTTGCTGCTTTTTCCCGTTATTTCTTTAGAGTATAACTTTTTAAACGTCAACTTTTAACAACTTTATTTTTACACTGGAAGATATATTCGCTCAAGGTGAAGATAATTTTATTTAATGTGTCGCCTGTTATCTTCAAGAGGGTTGTAGTTTCTCTATTCTGTATGTTAGTGATACCTTGGAGGGTCTAGCTTAAGTCAATTATTGTTACTGCCTTCGAGAAAGAGTCCTTGTATTTTATCGGTTCAGTCGGGATGAATTTATTATTTTTAGAAAACGACGGTTTAAAATAATAAATTCTGTAATTTTAACTAATGCATACCTCATAGAAGCTCCTGGGTCAGCCGTCATTTGATTGGTTATGAATACGGCAACATTGTACTGTAATGAGAAACAAAGAAAAAAATTCAAGACCGATTGGCAATTTTTACTTAAATCTTTTTGTCTTCTAATGAGGCTGCAATATTGGCGGAAAAGCCTTTGCAGACTCGGCATATTCCCCAGAACTGAGAGCCATTTCTTTGTGGTACCATCTAGGCGACTCTTGCTACCAATTTTGACGCTCAGATTACAAAGAAATCTGAGTTCTTTGTGGATGTTAAAGTATGCCGAGATTTAATTTTGCCGAGAGAATCCAAGCCAAATGGGTAGCTCCAGGGATCTTTCACATGCCACGTAATCATATGACATGAGTGCCCAAGATTTTCCTAAGTCAAATTTGTAATTAATTGGCATTACAGTTTATTAAAAAAATGATCTTATGCTATATTTCTTGTCCTCTGTCCCCCCTTTAATAATAATTTTAAAACAAAAATAATAAACTTGTTTAGCTAAAACAATGGCATAGAATGACATTTATTTCTGATAATGCTATACTACTGGACAGGTCAACGCCAGTATCTGCACAAATAATTTAGGCAATTTTCCCTCTGAAACGCCTTTTGTCTTATAAGACCGTGTTTTTGGGAATAAGAGTTTCAGGATACGAATAGGAGGTCCTTTTTGTAAGATACTGTCGGTTACCTACCCCGTGAAGTATACTTAAGATTAGTTTAGTTTGAATTATCGTTGAACTAGAGCTACACGAGGGCTATTGGCGACTGGCGTCGTATTTTAGAACCACAATCAAGTGACGAGCCGACACCTGAGTAGGCACCCAATGCAACTGTTAAGGGCGACATCGTACGCAGCGTTAGGACTTTGAAGGATATTTAACGTACCTCCACACGGGGTATTATTCGTCGGACATTTTGGCTGCACGGGCCGTTTATAGGTCGGCAGTTATTTTGGCGATGCCCGGACCCGAACCTGGGACCTTCCGCATGCTAGGCGAATGCTTGACCGACTGGGCTTCCCAGCCCCTTAAGATTAGAACTAAGATATTTAAGAACGCGTTTGAAAGTACCAAATGTTATTTTACTACTCATCTGTATCAGAAATCGCAGGGCGAGGTTTGATATTGGTATTTATTTATACATGTAACTTCTTTTGTAAAATGGGCCTTGGGGCAACGGACTGGCTCAATGGTTGGGGCATTTGCCGGCAGTTTGTGAAAGATTAAAACGCCATTGAAGTTGTGGCGGTGTTTTTTGATTGCCTCATTTGTGAGTTATATATACAGATTTGATGTGGTTGAAGGGATGTTTTAAAATGGTAATACCATTTGTAGATATAAAGTAATATAAAGTAGAAATTCGGGATGAATCTATGAATAGAACAAAGAGGATGTTCATAGGCTGGTGAGCCGCACCTTTTTAAAGCATAAAATGCACTAGTGTACTAGTAACACACTGTAAAAAAAATCTGTTACAAAACAGAATATTTATGTAATTTTCTTGCATTGTATTTCTGCTTTCTAAAACTATTAAAAAAGTTACCGTAAAAATACATCGCAATTTTTTAAGGTACATTTTCTCTGTTTTGTTTAATTAAAGTACTGCCCATAAATATAAAAAGTATCTGTTATGCACAAATCTTTTCTGTATGGCTTTGTTACGGAAAAAAAATATGTTAATATAATTTTTAGTAGCATCACTTTAATAAAATAATATTGTTTACAGTTCATTACATGGTAAATTTTGAACGGAAATTCGTGTTTACAAGCTTTACTAACGTTGAATTGTAAAGAGATAGGCTATATAATGCTTATACAAAGTAGATTGAAATTTTTGGAGAATAAAGATGTTGTGTTGTATATTTGAACCAAATGCATTACACAGTCCTTTATGCCTTAAATGCATACACTACAAAAATCAGCAAGATTATCAAACCGTGTATCTTAACATCGTATTGTATCTTAAAATATTAAAATACTGAAATTTTAAAAAATCTTAGCAGCTGATTTACTATTATTTAAAACAAGAAAAGATTGGGTTAAAAATTAGAATTTTTGTGTCGATGACCTTATTTATATATTGTTTATTATAGTTAGTTATTTTTTAGCGTCTCTCTCTCTCTCACACACACACACACACACGCACGCACACGCACACGCACGCGCACACACACACATACACACACAGTGGCTGAGAGGTCTAACGTGTCCGCCTCATAAGCACAAGATGGGGGGTTCGAGTCGTCAGATTTTCTGGATAGGAAAATCCTGGGCACGCAGGTCATATGATTATGTGGCATGTAAAAGATCCCTGGAGTATCCAATTGGCTTGGGTTCTTTCGGAAAAATTAAAACTCGGCATACTTTAACATCCACAGAAAGCTTAGACTCTTTGTAATCTAGGCGTCAAAATTGGTAGCGAGAATCGCCTAGATGGTGCCACAACAAAATGGCTCTCGGTTATGGGGAATATGCCGAGTCTGCAAAGGCTTGCCCTCCAATATTGCAGCCCCATTAGAGAAAAAAAAAAGTTAGTTACATGTTCACAATTTTGAATAGTTTCTTAATTATTTTTTTTCTATTTTTTTCAGAAAAGGCCACGATGATGCACCGGGACCTCCAATAGTACAAACACGGTATGTTGATTTTTATTTAAATATCCCCAATAAAAATCTCTCGTAGTTTGAATTATCAAATACAACTGTATGTACTAATTATTAGTGCCACTTAGCAGATGAATAGTTACTTAAATAAAAACCTCTTCGATTTTTATTTTAATAACAGTTATTTTTAAAACTAAGTAGTAATTAACTTTCACGATAGAGTATAATAAAGCATCCCACTTAAACCCTCATCCATTTAATTCATGAGTTTCCAAAAACTTCCCAATAATTAAAACCCAAAACAAAATTTATGTTTCCCAAACCTCTCCATCTAATTTACACAGAGCCAGACAATGTTAATTGGCCTTCCAAGTAATAATTATCAAACCTGCAACGCTGAAAAAAATGCAACAAAACTCTGAAGTTTCGCTCTAACGCAACGTTATTAATCTTTAACGGGTGGCATAAAAAAGCATCGTTTGTACTGAACGTTCTTCAAGGCTAGGTGTGTGTCAGGCTATAACTCACAGTGAGATCTCTTTCTTTTATTAGGATTGATGAATCTAGCTGGTATTGTTACTTGTTGTTTAAAGGGGTAGGTTCATATATATTCCGGCTTGTGTGCTTAATCAGAGACCCGCTTATATAAGCCTTCGTCAAGTAAGATAGACACAGAAAGAATTTTTACTGTCACAGTGAGAGAAAGGAAAGTACACCCAGGGCGAAGGCGGGAATCGAACCCACACCCGTTACAGCGCGCAGACTGCTAGCGTAATGGTCCAAACCACTCGGCCAACTGGGCCCCACGAGAAGGGATACGAGCCAAATATGTTTTGTACTTACTCATAGAATAAATTGTATGAATACATTTTCTACCAAAAGGACAAATAGCGGTTTTTGCTTGTGGTCTTTAAAAGTTCAATCCAAAAAATGTTTATAAAAGGCGAATATATTTTAATTTGTTTACCACTTTTTGAGTATTTAAATCAAAGAAAAAAAACGCGCATAAAGAAGGTTATCTTTTGTCTAAAAATTCTTAATTTTGGAATAGATTCAAGTTTATCTCACGGAAATGGTTTCATCGCCTTATGTCTCCGCACAAATCCTTTATACACCATATTATAAAATATAATTTTTAAATAACATGAAATAAGCTAAGGCCATTCTGAAAACCCTGACGAACAAGGAACAACTCTTTTTTCCAACTTTGATTTCGTTGGAAAAAAGGCGAATTTACTCATCTCCGGTCTATAAAGTGTTAAAGTGTTTAAACAAATATATAGCAAGAGCGCATGTACAGTGTTTCCTAAAAGTAATGCAAATGTTGCTCCTACCTTTAACTGTGTTGCAGGAAAGAAAAAGTCGACCTTGGTAAGGTTAGGTGGTGTCGCGTCGATTTAAATATTGTTGGTGGATTGGCGATCATATTTATGTGTTTTGGCACTTGGCTAAAAAAAAAAATGGTTTTGATTTATTGCGGAGGTGTTTTTGAAAAACAAGTTGGGAAACAGAAATACGGTAGAATGTCGTGATTCCGGACATATTATGTTAATCCAGATAGAAGATACTTAAAAACTGTTTCTGCGTTTCAGTAATATTTATTTTATAAAACATGCATTGTCGGTAAAAACTTTTTTTTTACAATGATTTTCCATCTGTTTCGCAAGTTGTTTACCTTTTGATTTAAACCATTATTTTTTCGTTTATTGACGATTAGTTTGCTGTTTTGAGGGGATTTCGCATAAGCATGTGCATTCGTCAAAATTTTCAACATGTTTGAATCTCACGACAAAATTTTAGAACGATTTTAACGAATTTTCAAAGGACCCATCCTAAAGAAATTCAATCTTAAAGTCATATTTTTGAAATCTCATTATGATTACATTTTATGTATTATTGATGTACAGTTGAAATATTTCTTGTATTATTTTAAACACGAATGAAAGTTAAATAGCACCTTAATTTCGTCTTAAAGTTTACGTAACGCTAAACAAACGAAAATGGTCTCAACTAACAGAGATATTCCGGCAACAAATATGCAATATGTTTTTATGCTAGTAAAATTTCCTTTGATTGTAAGAATTTTTTTTACGCGTGATTAACAATTTATAACATTTCTAAAAACAATGGAATTATCAATAATTTAATGAATAATAATAAATATATGTAATGAAGTTAAGCCACGTTGAAACTAAAAAGCTTTATCATAGTAAACACATTTATTATAAAATTTCGCTTAACTATAATTTATTATTCTCTTAAAATAATATTAGTATTTTGCTGCTGAGTTTCTTTAAAATAAAAATAAAAGAACATTTTTGAATGCAGTCCTATGTATTTTATGTTTGATAATTTAAATGGAGTATTTTATTATCTGGTAACAACTACTGTTACCCAACTGTATATCATTTTTATTACAATTTGGAGAAACGAACTACACAAGCTATGTAGATAGAAACCACAATATACAATTAGTAGTTTTAATAAAAGAAATTATCTATATTATTTTATTATTTTTAACAGAACTTTAAATATGCAATAACGGTAAATTCTATTGTACAGTTTATACTAAATTAAAAATATCAAGGTGTAATTGACCTAAGATATAATTTTAGCAGTAAAATTTAGATAAAAAGAGATAAATTCTAGGTATAAAAGACCGTATCTTTATTCAAACCGTTTAAATGATGTACTTAAAATAATACTAAACTTCAAACGAAATTATACATAATAATACATATAATAATTATATACACATAATTTTAGCAGTAAAATTTAGATAAAAAGAGATAAATTCTAGATATAAATGACCATATCTTTATTCAAACCGTTTAAATGATGTACTTAAAATATTACTAAACTTCAAACGAAATTATACATAATTCGTTAATATATCAACTTTACGTTTTCCTTTTATACATAATTGAATTAGATTTTTAGCATCCAGAAAAGTGCTAATGCGACTCTTATCATAGCGATTCTATTGTATAAACTTTTAACCTAATGGGCCTAGAATCTATCAAACTGCATTGTGTAGAGTAATAGCCACATACTTCAATAAAAGTCACGGTTGGTTACTCAGCAAAATTTTATACAATGAGCAATATGTCTTAAAATTTATGGAGACAAGGTGGAATCATTCTATAATAGCATTCATTAAAACAATAACAAAATGACAAAGAAATGAAGAATTTCAAGTGCATTGATCGCTTAATTTTGTCGGAATTTTTTTTTTCAAAGGTATAAATTGGTGTCAGCGGAATTTCCTTGCATTGTTATTTGAGCATAGATTTCAACTTAAATTTACCCTCTCAAAAAAATTTACTGATTTTTACAAATCACTGTAAGCAGTAGATAACAAAGGGAATAAAATGTCAATATATATTTTTTTTAAAAAAATTTTATTACGTGTCCACCTCATAAGCCCAAGCTCTGGCTGAGTCGTCAGGTTTTCTGAATGAGAAAATCGTGGGCATGTATGTCATATGATCATGGGGCATGTAAAAAATCCCTTGAGTACCCATTTGTCTTGGGTTCTCTCGGCAAAATTAAATCTTAGCATACTTTAATGTCCAGTTCAGATTCATAGTAATCTGATCGTCAAAATTAGTAGCGAGAGTTGCCTAGATGGTGCCACAAGAAAATGACATCAGTTCTGGGGAATATGTCAGCTGAGTCGTCGGATTTTCTGGATGGGAAAATCTTGGGCACGCATGTCATATGATTATGTGGCATGTAAAAGATCCCTGGAGGGCCCATTTGGTATATTCATTTGCCCATTTGGCAAATCTCGGCATACTTTAACATCCACAGAGAGTTCAGATTTATTGTAATCTGCGCCTCAAAATTAGTAGCGAGAGTCGCCTAGATGGTGCCACAAGAAAATGGCATCATTTTGGGGAATATGCCGAGTTTGCAAAGGCTAAGCCGCCAATAAAGCAGCCCCATTGGAGGAAAAAAAAAAGATAATACACTGTTAAAATTTTAGTTCTTGGTTTCGAGATAATAATTGTTCTTAGTAGTTACAAAAGGCTGTGTAGTAAAATGTTTTACAATATTTCTGGTACTCAGTTTTTTTTTTAAAATTCATTTTTTAAGGCAAAAACCTGCAAAATGGTTCAACAGAATACCAAAAATATTGTGAAACTTTTCTAAACATAAAACTAAAATAACAGAACTGGGCTAAAAAATTAAATGGCCATAAATTGTAATTTCTTCCACGTATTTCTACAACCAATTTCACAGCACATATTTCATATCTGGTACACGGGCGTTACAGTTCAGGCAAACTTGTATAACAAGATCTCCAACAAATATCCGTTACATTATAATATTTTTTTCAAACATGATAAACATATCATTTTAATGCATGCCCATCATAATAATCCCTGACACTGACAATTGGTTAACACCTACTTCTCAATTGAAGCTTCAACAAAAGCACAAATGTAGCAACCTATATAAAAGCAACATGTTAATCTGAAACGCCGCTCATTTTAATTAATGTTTATCGCACCGATCTTTAACATTTACAATGGGTTCGCACTATTTATTGTTACAAAGAGAAACATTAATTTTAACGCAACGCATAACTGAAGATCTTAACGGATCTCTACAGAAGCAACATAGAGTAGGAGTTTGAACACAATTCTTTTCTTTAGATGTTTTTGTGAACCTTTTAAAATACTAAGTGAATGAAATATTCAGTAGTTAGTTAGAATTATATGTTTCGTCACAGTCACACAACCTTTAACATTATGTTCATTTGTTTACACCTTCGCCTTTTTTGATTATTATTCTTTTCTCTATTAAAGAGACGGCTGAGTGTGCATCAAATTATATTTGTAGGTTGGAATCGGGATTCTGTGATACACCTTTAAGTAACGAGAGATAAATGAAGTTTTCCTTTTTCCTTTTTATAATTTAGCATAAAAAGAAATTAGTATTTTTTTGGGAAAATATAACCCTGCTTTTCTCAGATCTTAACTATATTCGTGATAACAACTGAAATATTTTTTTATTTAAATAAATATGTTATATTTTCAGATATAAAAGTTATTTCGCATCATATAAACACGAAATAGTTAACTAAGATATTCCATTTTGATCATGCTGGAAACTATTTAAACATGGCCAACAGTTATAGCAATGAATTTACATAACAATTTGCCATTTTTCAAATGACAGGTATCTAATAAAAATAAGATGCTCTAAGTCCCAATTTCATATTTTTTTAAGTAATCACTGTCAACATAATTACGATATCATTCATTTTTGATTAAAACAATGTTAACAATTAGAGGAAAAATACAATAAAATGAATGATAAGATACACAAACATCAACATAGATGATTCATATCATATGAGTTAGTTTAATAGTTCGAATAAATTCCTTCTCGCCGTTACACTTTTATTTTATCGTATTTGTTCTATTCAATACAACACAATTCGATTGAAAAACATTTGTTAACACCAATATTAGCTGATTTTATCACATTTGTTCACGTCAATACACTTGATTATTAATTTCTTTACATCAATTCCTAAACATGGGTAGTAACAATAACTTCTTGAAAATATTTAGCCTTCATTTAAACATGCGAAGAAAAACCTGCCTCTGAACTTTGACTCTTTTCCCATGTTTCCACACCTTGACATGCCAAACAATCCTTCATTTTGCTAAAAGCAATTGCAGAAACATCCATATCCGACTGTAGGCCAAATTAGCTCTTTGTTATAAGCATTCAAAATCAAAAGTCTGCAGGTGAATTGGTTCGAATTTTTCTGCATTAGAGGAAGGCATGTTGTTTTTGACAGATATAAAAACTATAGTTGATTATAATTTATATTGAGAAAATAAATGTCTACACGTATAAGTAAAGTATTTCTAATGTAAGTTTTCTAAACGTGTACACAAAAAAGTGTTATTGAATTGTTCAAGGATTAAAGTTCCATGAAAAATATATCAGTTTTAAATAATGATTCTTGAATATGAATAAAAATGTGTTTGAGTAAATTAAATACAAGCAAAAATATATTAAAGGTATGCTACCCGAAATTGAGAATGAATTCTTTAACTGTGTAAACAGCGGTAACTTTGAATGTAGTGGTCTTTTTGCTGTGTATACTGTGTTTTGTCGGCCAAGATTCCGTTTGCGCCCGTGAAATGAAACAAGTAGGTTTGTAACAGAATCTGTCACTTAACCCGCTTCCACACAACAGTTATGTTTAACAAGTAAAAAGGCGCCAAACACAGCATTAATTCTATATTAAACATTTACATGCTAAATTTGGCTAGTTTTATTTATTTTATTTCGAAAATTCAATAATTATTACTTATCGTTTGAAAAAATTAATTTATATTTAAAAAAATAAATAGGTAATATTCCCTCGCTTTTAAATAGAATGAAAACATTTCATATCAACATACAAAGAATCTCGTAGTGAACTATATTTGACGTCATTTCAAACTGATCGTTGTCGCAAAAATAAATTTATTTTAATTTATTGTCTAAAAGAATTAAAGTTTCTCGAGCGATTGTTGCGATGGCAATGGGGATTTATTTCTAATAAAAATGGCTTCCTTTGCTTTTTAAATGAGAATTCAATTTTGCAGTTTTTTAATTTTTTTTGCAGTTTAATAATTGAAGTACTTCGAATTCGAATTCTTTTCTGAAATTTTCAATGAATTTTAATTTCAATACGCTGAATTTTTTGACTTATCACACTTGTCCATAGCATTTGTAGTTTGGGCTATGAAAGTAGGTGACGGACAGACGGCGGACTGAACGATTATAATACCTTCCACTTTTTACGTTATAAACGTAGTAAGGAAGCTAAAAGTACCATTTTACTTTCTTGACCATTTACACACTTTAAGCAACCTGATTGCTGGAACCCCACATTTACATTATGTCTAAAG
Source organism: Oedothorax gibbosus (assembly GCA_019343175.1). NCBI lineage: Eukaryota > Metazoa > Arthropoda > Arachnida > Araneae > Linyphiidae > Oedothorax > Oedothorax gibbosus. The sequence continues at coordinate 12,622,049 of CM033271.1, forward strand.
CAGCTATGCTCGTCAAATATCTTTAAAAAAATAAAAAAGTAAACTAATTAGAACAAGGAAGGTCCGACGCCTTCCTAAATATATCCACAGGGATGTCCCACATCCTAACAAAGGAGCTCCATCATAAGCTTTATGTTCGGCGACGGAGGCTTCATTTTTTATCGCCAACCTGGCTCTCTGTCAGCAGCTTCCGCGTTAATCATGCGACAGAGAACACAAGATATCGCTGACATTTTGAGGACGCTTGGCGACCCCCAGCCGAAAATCCGGTCGTCTTTAGTTTTTAAGTAGCCGGTCTGGTGGTTTGGGAAGGGTGTAAGTGTAGCTGGGTTATTTTGAGGGATATATTAGTTATTATTTTTGTCGTATCCGTGATATGCAATAGAAGATGGTTGCCAGAGCGTCCAAAGAGGTTGGGCTTCTTTTACACAAATAAGGACGAACACAAACACATAGACAATAACACTTTATGCACAAGATAAACATCCATGCGTCTACCAACCGGGATTTGAACCCGGGACCCACTGGTTGGGATTCAGACGCGCTATCTACTACGCCGTGCATTGATATTAGTTAGAACTATTAAATAAATCAGTCGATTAACTTATAAAGGACAATTTTGTGAGTCCCATTAACACCTTCATTTCAGAATAAAAACGTTCATTTGAGCTTTTAAAACTCGTTTATGGTGTAACTTATTTGGCCTACACAATTTGTTCAGGAATATTGCCTTTATTTGGCTTATATTTTGTTTTTTTAGATAAATTTTAACAGAAAGCATATTTTTGAGTGGCAAAATATCTTGCCAATCGTGTTTAATGGGTAAATAGACACTTTGGTCTTTGTGGCTGATTTTTGCCAAAAGTCGGATCAATTAAAACACTGTATTTAGTGAGAAATTTGTACGGAACCAATCTTGGGCCAAAGTTAAATAAATTGAAGGAACCAGCCTTACCTACACACCTAAACTAGCAGGTATAGGTGGTCAAAGGCAGTTAGTTATACCTTTAATAGACTTAATTGAAGACTGAAAAGCAGTTTTAATACAGAAAAGCTGTTCAATAACAAGGATATAAAGGTATAAAAAAAATTATATCATTATAATATATAACAAAAAACTCCTAAAGTTTGATTTATTTTAATCTGAAAAATGTCTACAAAAAGTGCGTACTTCTAACAATAACAAATTAACAATGACTATTAATTAACGCTTTCATTTCCGAATAAAAACTTTAAGTTTTTTAATTCAATTTTCGTGTGACTCAATTTGTTCTACTCAAATTTCTCAGGAATATAGCTTTCGTTTGTCTTCTATTTTGATTATTTAGATAAACTTAAGCAAAGGGCTCTTTTCGCGTGGCAAATTTTCTTCCCAATCGTCGTCGATTGGTTAAAGGGAAGTGGGCGCGCTGGACCATGGGTCTCCAAACTAAAGTGCCTCAGTGTTAATCCAATAGGAAAAAAATATTTTCTTTGCCACATTTCTCCGGCTGTATTGAATATTTTTACAAACGATTTTTTTAAAATAATAAATGTATATAACTTACAGGTCTCTATAATCCCACTTTTTGAAATTCCTTCTAATATTTTATGTAAAATTATTTATTGAAAATTTAAATAAATTATTCGTTCCAATTTCAAAAAGTGGAATTGTCGGAACCTGTAAGTCAGCTACATTTATCACATAAAAAAATCCGTTTGTAAAAATAATCAATACAGCCAGAGACATGTGGCAAGAAAATATTTTTTCTTAATTGGATTAACACTGAAGCACTTTGCTTTGGAGACCCGCCGTCCAGCGCGCCCATTCTCCCTTGAGGCAGTTCATATAATTTGGCCTAACGCAATAGAGCTTTCCCAAAAGGACTCACGATCTTTATACTTTGACGACAAACATGTTACTCATCTTGACGTTTTTGCTATGTTCACCAATTGAGAGAAACTTCAAATTTCCGTGTTTCATTTTCCATTATTATGCATTTAACTAATTTTATATAAGTTAGTTGCATCATTGTCAAACTTTTCTAGCGTTAGCGGGGCTATAACATTCTCCCCACATTTATCTCTTTTCTTTTTATTTTCAGAGGGCAGTTTAGAATGCTGTTTGTCTTTGTTTATTACTGTCAGCTGTGGGCACGGCTTAGGTTTTGTTTATTTCTTGTGATTGTGATTTTTTTTCTTTTTTAAAGAGCATATAGTAATTCATATAATGTCACGAAAAAGTAATAAAAATCGGCTTTGGCTATTTTCATGGTTCCTCCGTTCGTTAATTGAGAAATAAGTCAAAAAGTATCTGCTTTGTTGTAATTTTGGGTCGCTGGCCAACGTTCTTTAAAATGAGGATTTCTAGACTACAGAAGCTTTTAAAAGTAGGTTTAAAATAAAGTTTTCTTACTTACACCATACAACTTTAAAAAGAGAAAAACATCATACGATTCGGCATCATACGTTGTTAAATATCGTAATCATCTCTCTTAACGTTAAATTTTACGTTGATGATATCAATTTCTGCAACATTAATGTAAATAATAAGGGAACTATTCAATTGGAAATGGGCTGTATCAAATTGAAAAGAAATCTAGCTTTCCAAGATCCAGTTGTCGGAACGTCCCTGTCTCATCGAAAAGGTTGCGGTTTCTAAACACACCATCCACCGCACTCTTAAAACAAACGAGCGGTTTTAACTCAGTCTGAGTTAATTTCCACTCCTTTCCGCGCCGAAAATGCACTTCCCCTATAGGAGTGGATTTCACTCTTTTTGCGGAGTGGGTCAAAGAAATAAAAGAAAACAATCTACGTCCTACACTCTAAAAACGAGCGGTTTTAACTCAGTCTGAGTTAATTTCCACTCCTATTTCCGGTATCGAAAATGCACTTCCTTTATGGGAGTGGATTTCACTTTTTGTTTTAAGAGTGCGTATATACAGGTTTGTGTTGGTTAAAATAAGACCAAACTCATATCGATCAACGAATACTCTGGGATAGACATGCTCGTTAAATATGAAGAGTACAAAGTCCCGATGGCGTTGGCATACGATGCCGTCCAAAATTTCACTCAGGTGATAACCTCATCACTTGACCACGGTTCTGAATCACGAGGTATGCATTGAGTAGAGACCTTCTAAGTGAAGTATACCAAAGTACCGGTATAACTATCCCACGGGTATCAAAAATAGTAGTCCATATCTTTCGCAAACAAACCTAAACCTGGGATCTGGGTGCCCAAGTGGGTTTGATCGCAGCCCATTACGCTAACAGTCTGCGCACAGTACAGGATGCGGGCTCGATTCCCGCTTTCGCCCTGGATGTACTTTCTTTCTCTGCGTCAGTGAAAATTCTGTCTGTGTCTGTGTTACTTGACGAAAGTTTATAAGCTTGTTTCTGATCAAGCACACAATCCGGAAAATATAAGCGTACCAACATACCTACCTATCTAAATCTAGCTTGAAGGCTTCGTCTGATATATGATGATCCCCTGCCGACCATACCTGCAATATTCCCATATAAAACATTCCCACAAAAACAAAGACCGCCTCTAAAAGGAAGATAGAGTGTCCCCTTCGAATTATTACATGGTCCTTACACAAATAAACAGAAGGTCGTAATAGCTTTCGTTCTCGGACGGGCTATGCCACCGATCCCGGCCGAAATCATATTTCTCAAGTGTCCAAAGATTTAAAAGCACCTGTCCTGTCAAGGCTTAGCGACATTCTTCTGTGGGACCGACAACAAGAACTTTTTTGGTCTTCTTTTTGGCTTTTGGGATTTATAACTCTTTTGCTGATGGTTAAGATAGCAAAAGAAGCCTTTATTCTGTCGTGGGATTCGAAGTAGGAGATGTTTTAGTTTTTCGTCAGGAGATATTTGGAATTTTAAACACGTACTGTGTTTGTTTTTGCGTTACGGCAGCCATATTTGAAATCGCCAAATGGAAGATTTCCTGGACGCCAATGGCGGGATAGTTTCCTTTGATAAGCCTGGAATTGTCTTTCAGCGAAAATAAATTATTAAAAATTATAAAAAAAAGTTACATTATTTATTTTAACGGGAATGTTCAAATGTTGGTTAGTCCCATAGAGTTAATACATTAGTTTTGAGATTGCGACCTCTGCGAAAATATTGCTTTGACATGTATGCATTATTTCACCTGGTATGAGAATCGTCATAACAGAAAAATGAAACAAATTTAAAGGGAAAATAGCATCCTGTTATATAATAATTCATTGATAAAGTTTAAAAAAATAGCTTTGTCTTTTCAGAATATTTTGGGGTAATTAAAACTTAAAAATTAATATTTAATGACCAGATGACATTTTCCCTTATAATTTGTTTTATTTAGCTGTTATGACGATTTTGGTGAAAAAATGCCTGCATGAGAAAGCAATACTTTCGTAGAGGTTGCGATTACAAACCTATTGCAATAATTCTATGGAACTGACCAACCCTCTTAACCAACGATATCCTTTATGATGAAGAATGGTTGAAAAAACTAAACGTTTGTTAAGTTTTCATTCAAATTAATGTCGCACAAAACTAAGATGCGATGCGATTTCCCGCCAACCATGGCATTGTTTTTCTTTATCATAATTTCAAGTTAAGAGACATCGGCAAGCTGTACTAACTATGCTTTGTGGATAAGTACACTCTTAAAACAAAAGAGTGAAATTCACTCCTATAGGAGAAGTGCATTTTCGGCACCGGAAAGGAGTGAAAATTAACTCAGACTGAGTTAAAACCGCTCGTTTTAAGAGTGTAGGACGCAGATTGTTTTCTTTTATTTCTTTTAACCACTCCGAAAAAGAGTGAAATTCACTCCTATAGGAGAAGTGCATTTTCGGCACCGGAAAGGAGTGAAAATTAACTCAGACTGAGTTAAAACCGCTCGTTTTAAGAGTGTAGGACGCAGATTGTTTTCTTTTATTTCTTTTAACCACTCCGAAAAAGAGTGAAATTCACTCCTATAGGAGAAGTGCATTTTCGGCACGGAAAGGAGTGGAAATTAACTCAGACTGAGTTAAAACCGCTCGTTTGTTTTAAGAGTGTATATTTTTAATTCTGTTTTTCTCGAGCTTTATATATGTTCGCACTTAGCCAAAGGCCATTAAAAGTTTTTATTTGTCCGTGAGAAAGTTTTTACAAAACTTAAAAAATAGGCATTTGAGATACTTTGTTTGAACGTAAATGACTTTTATCCTATAAAATGTGATCGGGGCTGGACAGGTTGGTGAATTATGGCCCTAATTATAGCGATTTATTGGAGTCTATATCTTTTGAGTGAAAGTACAGCATTACCTAAAGTTTGTGTTTTTGAGACACAGCTAGATAAATCTATTTAAACTTAAGCTTAATTTCTGAAAGTAACAGGTATGCTACTTGTTTTTGATGTCTCACTTAAGTACGTAGCGTGGAGTGATGTTTTTATCGACTCAAACATTGAAATTTGTACTTCTTTTCAACCTTTCAAGGTTTGTACTTTAAAAAATTTCTCCATTGTCATTTTTTTAGAATATATTCTTTTAAACAACAGTTCACTAGTGTTGTATCTTTATGATTTATAGCTTAAACCTTCTGCAGGGAAAAAAAATACAGAAAACAGGTATCAACAACTTAATTTCAGCAGAAAACTTAAAGAACTTAAAAAAAACTCATTAAGTTATGTATTTCGAAATAAGTTTTTATTGTCCAATATTTTTCCATTGGTCCTTTCTCAGAACATCAAGCAACTATTCATTTGGGTTTTTATTTTATAACTTATAGCTTAAACCTTCTGCATAAAAAAATACAGAAAACAAATTGGTATCAACAACTGAATTTCTTCAGAAAACTTAATGAACTATCTAAACTCATTAAGCTTTGTAATTTAAAACATTTCTTCATTGTCTCTTTCTTTTACCTACCAGCAACTATTTATTTGGGTTGTATTTTTGAAAATTATAGCTTGAACTTTCTGTAAATATTTTTAAAAAACAAACTGGCATCAATAACTATTTTTTTAGAAAATGTTCATTTCTTTTTAGCTCATTAAGCTTTAAATTTAAAAACATTTCTTCATTGTCACTTTACCTTCAAGAAAATATTTTGTTTTGTAAATTTATATCCAATAGATTATACCTTCGGCTAAAAAAAAAAGTTAAAAACAAGTTTTTAGCAACAACTGAAATTCTTTTTAAAAAACTTTAAAGTTCGTTTTCAACCCATTAAGATTTGTACTTCAAAACATTTCTTCATTGTCACTTTCCCAGAATATTTACCTTCAAACAGTTAACCTGGCATTCCGAAAATCGCTTCCTCATTGCATTTTTACGAGTGCTTTTTTAATGAGCTGTTAAAAAAGAAAGTTAGTTCAAGACACAGAAAGAAAAAAAAAAGCCCTGTTTCAATCTTGTTGTCCTACAAAACCGCTGATCAATCACTTGAAATTTTGGGGTCATTTTTCCTGAAAGCTACCTCCAAAGGACAACAAAAAGAAGAAAAGTAAACAATGCTGTATCTACTGCGCACATCTAACTTTTAACTACATTCTTTTTTGGCTGTTGTTGTTTTTTTGCGATGTTTTGAGCTTGCTCCACTTGGAAGAAAGTGTTGCCAGCGGTCAAAATGAAATGAATTCGTTTTCTTTTAGTGATGTAGATTTGAAGAATGCAATAATTATTACCCATTAAAATTGTTATTGTTTGCTTCCTTAGTTTTCATATCACTTAAAAGGTATCACAAAAGACTATGATACCATGAAATCTGCGAAGCAAGTCGTATTAAGTTCGGGAGCCCAAACGTACTGCATTTCGCAGAACAATTGTAATTCAACTATCTAGCTATAAAAACTGTGCAAATGGTCTCGGTTTAATTTATTTTGTTTTAAAACAAAAACAATTTAAATAAAATATGATTTATGAAAATTCAATGATGATTTCACAGTCAAAAAGTTAATCAATGAAGCAAATCTGGTGAGGCTATCTTGAGTAAGGTATTGTAATACAAATAATTATATTCTAAAAGCTTTATGTTAAATGCAAGGAGCGAATTAACATATTTAACAAATCTCTAAATAGAATATACGTTTAACAAATTTCAAGATGATCTAAAATTTACACTCTTAAAACAAACGAGCGGTTTTAACTCAGTCTGAGTTAATTTCCACTCCTTTCCGTGCCGAAAATGCACTTCTCCTATAGGAGTGAATTTCACTCTTTTTCGGAGTGGGTTAAAGAAATAAAAGAAAACAATCTGCGTCCTACACTCTTAAAACGAGCGGTTTTAACTCAGTCTGAGTTAATTTTCACTCCTTTCCGGTGCCGAAAATGCACTTCTCCTATAGGAGTGAATTTCACTCTTTTGTTTTAAGAGTGTAGTTGACTATGTTTTGTTTCCATGAATTTGGACCAACCTTGCTGGGCCTTTGGACCTGATGTATAGAAGGTCACCGATTCTTCAATTTGTACTTTCAAGTTTAGGGATAAAATTATCGAATTAAATCTGAAAAAAATATTCCCTGCTTTTTAAAAATAATTAATGAAATAAAACTTCCCGATTCTTAAACAAACATCAGAAAAATATTTTCCTTGTCTAATATGAAGCACTGAATTTCTCTTTATGATTTTTCTCTACCCAAATATAAATCTCAATATTTATTTTACATTATAGGTTCAAGCTTTTTTCATAGTTTAAGAAACGGGTAACAGATTAAAATATTCACAATTTAAAATACATAATTCTATATAATTACTAATCAAAACACATGATTTAATTTTTTTTATCTATCTCTGGATTATATATGTGCCCGCTACATTTCTGAACATGAAAGTTGAAAAATATGAGTTTTTCTTCAGTTTAAAAGAGAACGAGTGTAAAATAACGCGTAATTCATTGTTTTTTAAACATCGGATTAGATTAAGTTCCGAACGTAATGTTTTTACTCGGCAGGAGGTATTCTGGCACAATTGGTAATTTTGACACCTATCTTGATGGAGGTTTAATTAAAGTTGTACCAAAACGGGATTTTCTATAGTAAATATTTCATGGATATGATCTTGTTTTTACGAATCTAATAACTATTTAAATTAGCTATTTACAACTTTTAGAATGCAATTTACTTATTTTTGTTTATTTGTTAAAATATCAATGCAACAGAAGTGTGTGTAAAGTTAATTTTTAAGTACATTTATTTTTATAAACTGACATTAATTTGTCCCATAAAAATAAAACTAATTTCAATGATTTGTGGAGAAAAATCTTTTAAGATTTTTATTACTTTCGAGTGTGAAATGATGACACCTTTGATTGAACCTTTGTTGTTTCATCAACATCAATTAATTTTTTGATAATTTATTCTTTCATTTTTGACAACACACCCCTCCAAAAAATGTGAACATGGTAAAAAATGCCGAATATATTCCGAGAGCATTCTGCTGTATTTGGTTGCAGCTGGTGCTGTAAACCAGGTCTACAGCACTATGCTGTAGTTTCTCAGTCTACACACGCACATTCCGGCCTTGTCAGTGTTCTTTTCTACAAATCGGTGAATTCAAAATAGATGTTGGCTGAGACATATGTGCCTGAAACTTTCATCACACGTGTAGGCTTGGCGTTCATCAGTACGGATGCTGTATTCTGACTGAAATATTCTACACTGAAGCATAGTACCCATTTTATTCTATTTAACATTGGCTAAAAACTCCTGAATTCATCTACAATGTTGCTAAATATCAAAAATTCTGAATTGCCAGCTAATGTGGTGTTTTACTTAAGCGTACTAATAAAGTTTCAAATTCGTTTTATTCAATTCAAGTTATCATTAATTGACAAAGTTTAAATTCTCATTTTGATTGCGAATATTTTGTGTTTTATTCATGGACGAGATAATTTTAATTGCTTTTCCAAATTGTAAAATCCACTAAATGCAAAAATGGGTCAATTCTACAGAGAAGTTACCGTACACACTTCTTCTTTCACTATAAGAAAGGAAGGCACAAGTAGAAAGGAAGAATCTTGGTGGATAATTCTCCAATGATTCAGTTCAATTCAATTACTCCCTTCAACTGACAAGATACCGTTCACAAAAACTTATAAATAACAATTTTAATTGCTTTCTTGTAAACAAGCTACCGTCAAGCCTTTCTATGATTAATTGTTAAAATACATTGTAATTACTTCACGTTTTTTTTTAAATGTGACGCCTAACATTTAATTTTGGGAAACCCTAAAAATAATTAGCATCTTAGTTATTGGCACTGAAAGCGTTAATATTCAAATTAGTCAACTACATATTTATGATTATTAATTGTGTATTTATTCACTTAATAAATATTAATAATAGTATTTTATAGTTGTTTTAAAGAGAAGTTAATTTTTCATGGATTATTGAGATGAAATGTAAATTTTATTGTGAGATGTGGTTAAATAGTTGCGTAATTTGATGATTTAATATAATATTAATGAAATATTTATGCATCGTTTAATACTACTTCTAAACTTTTTAAAATGCAAATGTCTTAAACATGTGCAATAAGATTCAAGGACGCATACAATTAGACCGTTATCACTTTAGGCCATTATGTAATAACATTCTAATTCATTTAAAAAACCAGGAAAACTTGATACATAAGCATATTTTCAATTAATTTCCGTGGTTTTTACTTATATTTTTCCACTTTTTACGAAACACTATTGTTACAAAGTATAATTTTAAACTAAAGTAAAAGATACTTTAAGCTTGTATTGACCTTCAATCAAGCATTCGTAACAAGTCAGTTTTTAGTGATATATAATTCGTTTTTATTAGCAGATTAGGTTTTTTTTCGTTCATTTTAAACATTTGGAGTAACGTTACTCGAATAAACTTTTTTATAAGAATGTGCTTTCTACCATAGACAAAAAGAATAAGACAACGCTTCAAGAATCCTTCTACTTTGTAGTGTAACGTCACTCCAAATGTTTACATTTTAGTTTCCACACTACGTTTATAACATAAAAGGTGGAAGGTACCCAGCAAACATTGAAGTGATGGCGAACTGGTGGCCCAGTGCTGCCAGTGTTGGCTACTGCTGTCCACCGGTCAGTCGTGCACTCGCCCAATACAAGGCCAATACTAATACCCGTTGTAACCCTACTGTTATGGCGATGTGCGGGACATTATGTAGTGGCCTAACAACAATTGGCCAGTACCAGGCCAACGTTGATCTTTCAGTACTGGGGGGGGGGGGGGGCTTTCATTCCCCAGCCACTGTTTTAGCCAATATTTAAAAATATTAAAAACGGAATACCAAGCTTTTAGTAGGGTTTTTAATAAACTTTTCGATAAAGATTAATTTACACAATTGCTGCGTGTTAGACATAGGAAAAATGAAACAATTTATCTTCTAAAAATCACCTATTTGGACTAATTAGTATATTGGCTAAATGAATGCTTATAAGTATTGGACCAATACAAACTGGACGGTATTGGGCCAATATAACCAGGACAGAATTGGGCCAATAAAAACTGACCCGTATTGGGCTAATATAAACTGGACGGTATTGGGTCAATAAAAACTGGCCAACGTTTTCTATCTATGAATTAGTCTTGACTTTTTATTTTACGATCACAGTTTTTCACCTGCATCCGAAAAGTGAAAAAAAATAAAAGACATTGAAAAAAACAATAAATTGATATAAGATGTCAGAAATAATAAGCAAAATTTTTTATGCCGCCTCTGTTCTACGAATTGTCACATTTTTTAAAGTATTTTGTTCAAAATTAAGAACAAGGAGAGTTGAATTTTATTTTCTATTTGTTGTGAAATAAATTTAAATTAATATACACACATTTACACACACGCGGCTCAGTGGCTGAGAGGTCAAACGCGTCCGCCTCATAAGCCCAAGATCGCGGGTTCGAGCCCCGGCTGAGTCGTCGGATTTTCTGGATGGGAATAGAACACAATTGCTGCCATTCCAATATAAGAAGTACTGGGCTAACGCCGTGATTAAAATATAAACGGTACTGGGCTAATGCCGAGATTAAAATATAAACGGTATTGGGCTAATGCCGTGATTTAAAGTATAAACATCACTGGCATAATATTGGGCTAGTTCCGCGAATCAATGTAATTTAATGGCAGAGTACTGAGCTAACACACATTTTAGCCGAATTTCCAAATAAGAACTTCTGGCAGAATGCTGGGCTAGTACAGCCCAGCAAAATATTATTTTAACTGTACTGGCGGAATGCTGGCCCAACGTCGAAATTTCCATGAATCCCGGATCGCAAGTATTGGCATGGTACTGGCCCGTAACATTGGGCCGGTACTGGCAAGGGCGGACACGTTTGTGACGACGCCGTTACGGCCACCGTGCATTGGGCCAATACTGGAGATGCCGACATTTCAGTATTGGCCCAATAATGGGCGAGTAGAGTATTGTTTGCTGGGTATTGTAATCGTTCAGTCCGTCCGTCCGTCTGTCTGTCCGTCCGTCACCCACTTTCATAGCCAAAACTACAAATGCTACAGACAAGTGTGATGCGTCAAAAAAAATACAGCGAATCGAAATTAGAAGACATTGAAAATCTCAGAAAAAAATTCGAATTCGAAGTACTTTAATTATTTAAAACACTGCAAAATTTATTGCTCATTTAAAAAGCAGAAGAAGCCATTTTTATTAAAATTAAATCACCATTGCCATTCGCAACAATCATTCGAGAAACGTATTAACGTAAAGAAATATCTTTGAAATAATAAATTGCGAGAAATTTATTTTTGCAACATCAATCAGTTTGAAATGACGTCAAATATATTTTACTAAGAGATTCTTCGTTTGTTGTTTATATGAAATGTTTTGGTTGTATTTAAAAGATAGGAATATTACATATATTTTTTTTTAATATAAATTAATTTTTGCAAACGATAATAATTATTGAAGAAATAATTCTTGAGTTTTCGAAATAAAATAAATGAAACTAGCCAAATTTAGCGTTAAAAGGTTTATAATAGAATTAATATTGTGTTTGGTGACTTTTTTCCTGTTTAACACAAATGTTGAGTGGAAGCGGGCTGAGTGACAGATTATGTTACAAACCTACTTGTTAAAATACAATAGACCTTAGAATAAAATTATATTTCAAGTAATTAATGGGGTTATATATAATGTGAGTTAAGTAATTAATGTAGGCATTTGTGAGCCTACTAGTAAGCAGCTTTTCTAATATATTATTTTTAAAACTATTTTGTGGAGAAGAAACTTTGAATTCTTTAGTGAATGAGACGAATAACCACAATTTCAAAAATTAGGATTCTAGAGCCCCGTAAGTCAGCTACATTTATCATATAAAAAATCCATTTTAAAAATATTCAATACAGCCGGAGGATGTGGCTGGGAAAATATTTTTTTTCTATTGTATTAACACAGAGAAACTTTGGTTTCGAGACTCGTGGTCATTCGTTCTCATTCAACATGAAAGAAATACATTAATCTGCATCATATTTTTTAACATATGTTAAGGCTGATGAACTTTAATAATAACATTACAATTCCATATTTATGTATATTTGTTTGTAAAAATGATATTCTACAATTTTTTTTAAACTCTAAATGGATAGGATGTGTTTATAACAATTAAATACGCATCGATTTAACTTTTATTTTAATACAAATTAAATGCTCCGTTTTCGTTATTAGTCAAAAAACGATTTTTCATTATTTTAACAATAAAACTCCATTTCTTCTTCGGTAAATAGTCTTACACATCTGTGAAAAGTCTACAGAAACAGGTGTGGTAACATCTGCAGGCTAATTGCAGACTCCGGTAATTGATAATAGACTTTGAATTGCAAAATACACTTATTATGAAAAACAGTATTCATTCTTTTTTACATTTAATATTCTCAGATCTTTAAGAAAAACTGACACAGGTGAAATATCTCGTCGTGTGTGCCTTGTTATTTAAACGTGTTTTGGATTTTTAGTGAATTTATTCATTGTGTAATAAAATTGAAAAACAATAAGATCATTTAAAATAAAATTTTTAACAAATGGCTAACTTGGCAGAAGTCGGGTTATATAAGCTTTATAACCTGACTTCTGTGTACAGATATAATGAATTTAATCTGTCTGGCTGACAAGTATAATTAATTTTTAATAATATTTTGAATAAAGAAGCTGAAAACCTAACAAAGATATCGAATTTGAACAAAAGAACTATGACATTATTATTTATGATGATTTAAGGTGCGCGTATCAATCAAGTTTTTTTTATTCCTATTTTTGGATTAATATATTATTTATTTCTAATACTTCCATTAGCACAACTATTCTTTAAACTTAGATTTTTGGTGTTTATATTTTATCGTCCAGTATGGAGACCAATAATTTTCAATTCATTAAAATTCTGCATTTTTTTGTGCTAAAACTTTCAGTTATGTTTTTAATTCTTTTTTTTTTTAATATATAACATTTTCATATTTGTAAAATGTTTCAATAAGTTAATCGTGCTATTCTTATCATTTCTATACGTTATATATTTTAATATATTTTTATACGCAACTTTCCACCCGTTCCACCACTGTCTAACAACAGCTTGCATCAACAACAAAATCTTAACAAACCGAAAAAATTAACAAAAACAAAGATTTGTAACAATTAATTCCATCACTAAAGCACGACTCTTCACAATGGGAAACACATTCGCCAAATTTGAATGCCAATTGATGGCGTCGTTACATACTATTATTATTTTTTTTTTTGTTTCTCCTAATCTCAAGTGTTACGACGATTGGTCACAGTGGTTGTTCGTCTCATTATGTTGCAAATGAACCCTTTCGGGTGGTCTGCGAACCGTGAGAGGCGACGCCAAGCAACGAAAAGCGCCAAGGAAATGTTCCATTTGGCGGTGGTTTTTGGCGAGATTTTACAATGGACAATTACAGCGTTTTCCACAAACATATTTATTCGATTAAGCATATTAAAAACCTCTAAAACACAAGTATATCTGGTTTTAAAGATGTATTTATTTTTAAATTCATTTTTAAAGTTAATGATACGTCACTCACTGCTAAACCTCTCTTAGCATAACAGATGACGACACGGTTAGCTTTTTTTTTTTTGTTCTTGGCGTGTTATTTCGTATCATGTTTCACTGTATCGCTTTTGAAACTGTGAAACGTGCTTTCATCCTTATCAATCTCTTAAAAAAGTTATGCTATTTTACAGAAACATGTCATGTTCATTCCAGTTAATTTCTTCAAACGTTGACGATTTCACTCGACTATTCCGATCAGATCCAACAGTCAATAGTTCTGCAATAGCTCATACGCGCTCTAGTGTGTGTATTATTAAAACTAACAACCATACTTTGGTTACAAATAATATTGTCTTCTTCTTTTAATGAGGTTTCGCAGAAATTGTAAGGTTTACTAATTTATAAAGTGTATTACAGCATAGATCGAAACATCGCCAAAAACATAACAGTTGACGTCAGAGCTGTTTTCAGTGACGTACATTTTCGGCAAATTTCAAATGCATTTTTGTTGAAATTAAACATATTTGTGAATATTTAACCTTACATTCGGCATCTGCAGCTTCTAATGTACCAGAAAAACACATATATTATGAATTTCGCGTTTCATGCAACTTGTCCATTCGACGCTTACAGTATTTTAGTTGAATTGTGGTTAGACATTGAAAAAAAATGCAGTTTAAAATATTCTAAAAAAAATCGTGAAGTCGCCATCCCGATATGCTAAAATGACTTTATAAATCCCAACCATAAATAGCATTTGTGTAGTTGGTGTTATTTCAATGTAGTAAACCATCTATTGTTTTTCAAGCGCAAAATTTATTATTTTATGTATTTTGATAAACCACGAAGTCTTTTAATTATTATCGCAATCGTATTTTAAATATATATTAGAATATCCTTTCAAATGCTTAACTAACACCACAAAAGTTTTAAAATTAAATTATAAATGTTTTTTTAAACCAAATGTAAAAAAGGGATGACCAAAATGTCCACATTAGAACTTTCTTACACGTTCCTTCTTTCACTTAAATATGGAAAGAAAATAGCGTGGTGAGAAATACCCCAATGAACATGAACCTATTTAACACTAGCGACACTTTTAAATGACATATTTTTGTTCGACCTAATGTAATTTATTATACAAAAAATTAAGTAATTAAGACCATTAATGTACTAAGTAACAACCAACTGCATCCTTATTAATCATAAAAATAAAACCTTTAAATCCGGACAATTTTATCAACACCATTACATTGATAACATCATCAACATTATCTCTCATCCAGGCTGTTGCCATTCCACTAAAACAAATTACACGAATCAAATTCTTTTTTTATTTATTTTTTCTTGATATACTAATTACGTTTCATGAGGTAGCATTTCCATACAGCATTTATTTTTCAATCAAACGACACGAAAACTTCGTCGGACCCGGAGTTTGGTAATTATTTTGACGTTAAAAATGTGATGGATTGAACAATTTGTATTTAGTGCGTCCGAGTAAAGGGTTAATTATTATTTATTATGAATTTTTTTAAGGTTATATTTGATTCTCATTAATAATATTAATAGCGGTAAATATATTTTTATTGTAGGGTAACACCATGAGTGTATGTTATGTTTTTTTCCCATTTAAGTAACAACTAAGAAATTCCAAGACAGAATTTAAAAATTTTATTCAAATACATTAATTGTTTTGGCATTTTAAAATTTTAAATTTAAAATTAACTAAGTGTGGCATAGAAACCGGATATTGGATACGGGGTTCTTGTTGTGGCTAGGCGTGATGTCACTTCGAATGATAATGTTGATTTTACCAATTTTTCTATTATTCCGTTAAAAAATCGTCAAAAATACCTAGTTATTTCATGGAAAAATGCTAAAAAGTAAAAAATTGTGCATAAAACCATAAATTTTGTTTAAAAAAACTCTTTAATTTAGTCATTTTGTCCTTAAAATTATTATCACAAAACTGCTAGTCTGCAATTCCATCAATCTTATTAAAAATATAAATGTTGTTTTTCCTGTATCCAATTCCTGTCCACAATTATAACTTACGTTTATATTTCCATAAAAAGAATTTCTTGTTGGCTTCTTCGATCAAAAGAATTGGCTTGTTTTTGTTGACGTATTTAGTTCCAACTCTCATTACTTAACCTCCTTCGATCAGTATTCCGATTGGTGCTCTGTTCCCCCATTACATTAATTCACAAACGAGGCTCGAGAAAGAACTTATATTCATTCATTCTGTTTCCACTCAAGACCTGAAACATGCCCATAAACAAAACCTACTAAAAATTTTCTTTTTAAAAATCTTTAATTACATTATGCAGTATAATAGAGATAAAACGTCAAAACTAGCTACCTTTCCTGCGTTCAAATCTTACCTCTTTCCTTCTTACACTAGTTGAGGTGTGGTAAATGCGTACGTTTTCGTTAATAGGGATCAACGGGTTAACACTGCGGATCTTTTACGCATTATTATCGCCAACTAGAACGATCTCTAATTTCGAAAAAATACAAAAAAAATTCTTTGGATTGTAGCAAATCAAGACAAATTTAATAGAAGCAAATCAAAACAGTCGACCTTTGGTGGGTTAAAATATAAAAAGTAATTGTTTGAAAAGAAGAAAGAGAAAAATAATAAAGATATTTTTGTAAGAATTTACATTAGGTGTAAGGAGCTGTGTTTATTTGTTCTTGTTCTACACCTATCCCTTTTAGCTACCTACTGTCACCTACCTATTGCCACCACCTACTGTTTATAAATTGTTACGGAGATAAAAGTTTTACTGAAACAACATTAATGTATAGCAGTGATCAAATGAAATATATCTACGTTTTTAAAGAATTGTAAAGTCTTCAAACTAAATAATTAGAAAAGGCAACAGAGTAACTCTTTCAAATTACCGACAATAAAATTCTACAAGTTAGTTTTTTTTTATTCTACAACTTTAAAACAAAGTATACTAACAAACATGCTCCACAATCGAATTCGTTTCACTTATACAAATCACAACAACGTGATTCCAGCCAAAGCCGATACGCTACCGTCGAACAAACGCCTCAAGACATGGTTTTGAATATTGATAGGGAGTAGAACTTTCGATCAGCATGCTGAACACAACGTGTAATGTCTCATTCACTGGTTTAACGGCTCTCTTTTATTCCCTAAATCTTTAAAACACTCTTAGTTTCTTAGTGTTTTTACTGTTCGCAATAAGTCTGTTTTTTTCTGTTTATTTAACGAAGCATGAGAGCTTTTGAAAACTCGAAATAAGATACAGCGCTAATTTTGTAGTTAAAGCTTAGATTTTCATTGATATATTTCTTCTTGAATTACGCTGTATAACCGTGCTGCGTGACGTTACTTCATAAAATTGGTGGAAAGTTAGCTCTCTCCAGTTTTATGCACTGAAAAATAATTAGGCACTTTGTTTTACCAAAAATATGGTTCCTAGTAGCTGCAACGGCTGTGTGGTAAAACGTTAAACCATATTTTTAGTATTCGGTTGAACCATTTCTCAGGTTTTTGTTTCCAAATCCAGAAAAATGGTTCAACCAAACACCGAAAAAAAGGTGAAACATTTCACCACACAGCTGTTTTAGCTACTAGGAACCAATATCATGGTGAAACCAAGCACAAAATTTTTAACAGTGTGGAGTAACGTTACACAAGAGAAGTTTACTTCTATTTTGGAGATTAACGTTACTCCATAAATATAAATTCTTCAGGACGATGTTTTCATTTCCCTTATATTTTGTTTGTTTAGATCAACTTAAGTAGATAGCTCGTTTTTGGAACATTTTCTTACCAATCGTCATTAATGAGTTAAACCTCTGAGGGATACACAATTTGGTTGCAATATTGTTTTCGCTGTAGGAGATTAAAATTTAATTTTATTTATGTAATAGATGACTATAAATGGATGCTAAATATTTAAAATTATTTAATTTAGTAACATTTCAAAATTTAAAAAAATCTGTGTTTGTTGCTCGAAAACCTGACCATCATGTTACGAGTTTATACGGCTGTATTTCTCAGAGGGTTGTACAAATGGAAAAATGAAGACCAATAGCAGGCCGAAACCCAGCAAGTTTAGACTAATACCTAATTTAAGTATTACCAATCCCCAAAGACAGTGAAAACAATTGTTAAATTTAGGCTCATGTCCTCTGGTGGAGTGAAATGAACATGTCCAAATAACAATACCGTAACAGCTCCTTAACATCTAAACATCAAAAAACACATTGAAAAGTTGTGTCTAAAAGCATCTTCTCCTTATGGTGGTCTGCAAGTAAGGACAGAACGAAACCCAACTAGGTTGGACTATTACTTAAAATGTACACTGTTCAAAACAATTAGGGGAGCACTTTGCGTACTTTTGTTAACCCTTTCAGTTCCAACGTTTTATTTTTTATTCTAAAAACTTAAAATTTGTGAAATTGATTCATTATGCATCCAGAATGAAATGGTAAAAAACAGGGGAAAAAATATGAATTTTTTAACTCAAATTTGAGGGGGGAAAATTGGAATCATAAATTTTGAAGAGATTATAACAATATTTTTTTTAAAAACTTTATTTGTTTAAAAAAGTGAAAATCAATTTTTAAACATTGAAGAATGCAAGAGTGAAGTATTTAGGGTCAATTTATTTCATAAAATTTTTTGGAAGTGAATTTTATTTTACCATGGTTTTCAAGTTTTCATTTAATTAAAACAAACATTATTTAATTCTTCAAAAGGATTCTTCCAACTAACGATACATAAGTACGAGCTGAACTTAGTGAGAAAAATTCGCAAGCTGATGATTCCAAATGGAATCCTTGAGGGTTTAAACCATGCATTTCCCTAATTCTTTTGAGCTGTGTATTGGCTTACCAATCCTCAAATACAAGCTCATGTCCTCTGGTAGAAGGAAATGAATATGTTTAAACGAAAACACCGTTATTTCCCTAACATCCAAACATCAAAAAACCCATTGAAAGGTTGTGTCTAAAAGCATCTTCTCCTTGTGTAAGGGTGGTCTGCTGGTAAGTCTTAATAAGCTTTCATGGTCATTCCGAAATGCGGTAACACCCACTTCTAAATGACCCTATGCCTATCCCACATTGCCACGGACGGATGTCTCTGTAGAAAACTTTTATTTATTCCCCAACAGAATGGCCGTTTTTGTTTCTGTAATTCATACATGAATGGATGGAATTATGGTTTTAGGATGCGATGTATAATGTTATGGGTTTCGTATGCAAATTGATGTGATTAGAAAGAGTTGTAAGTGATGGTTTTATTTCAAGTATAAGTTTTTACGAGGTGAGATTGTGATTTAAGTTTGTATTTAATGAGGCTGAAAATTCACAACAAATTTGTCAGAGTCACTCCATGACATTTATATGTTCAGTGTTTGTAGGTTCTGCTAAGTAAATCCTCATTTTAAAACTCATTTCGCTCAAACTCAGTCACGTATTTTTCAAAAACAATAAGTTTGTTCCATATACGAATGACACCATATTAAACATAATTTTAAAACTCATATCACTTAAATAAAGTCACGTGTAACTAAAACTCTCCATAGGGCTCCATATTAAACCTAATTTTAAAATCCTTATCACTTAAATCCTGCTGCGCGTCACAAAAACTCTCCATAAGGCTCCCTTTTCATTCTCATTTTAAAATCAATATCATTAAGCTCCAGTCACATGTTACTAAAACTCTCCATAGGGCTCCCTATTGAACTACATTTTAAAAACCATATCACTAAAATCCAGTCGAGTGTTACTAAAATTCTTCATAGGTCTCCATATTCAGCCACATTTTACACAAATTGAGACGTGGGTCAGATACATTTTTGTCATACCAACACACACGAATGATAGCAATCGTATTGTTGATAGAATGTGTTTAGGTTGATTGTATAATTGAAAGTGATGTCGGAATTTTAAGGCGAAGTTCCGTTTTAAATTCAGCTATGAGGAAACATTTGGTTTCATTGGATACCATTATTGACGAGTAACTATTTGGATTATCATATATGAATGACTCAATGCAAAAGAGTCAAGTCAATAGAAAGATTTCCGTACACCTGTCTTCTTTAACTAAAATCTTTAAAGTAAGAAGCGTAGGGGAAATTCTCCATGGCTTAGAAACATTTTATTTGGTGATTCATATGTGTTTGGTTTATATGTAAATGCATTGTAGAGTAGGGTTATTAAGATATAATATCTTTTATAATACCTGAGGGTTGTAATGAAGCACTTAAAAAGCTGTTTCATAAAATATGTATTGATTGACATAGACTTATCAAAAAATGCGATAAAGATTTAAGAGAGATTGACGTTTAGTAATATAACTGTTTTGGAAATCAAGCTTTTTGTGAAAGGATTATACATCTTTATGTCTTTATTTTTTAAATAGTTTCTTATTACTGGTATGGCCATTAAGTGATTGCGTAAGGTCTATTTTTATAGCATTTAAAAATAATGTTTACAATTTGTAACAGTTCAAAAAATTTCAAACGAAGTATAATTTTGAATCTTAAACCCCAAATTATTTTTAATTTAGCATATAGCTTTCAATTATTTTTTAATAAGTATAACAATTATAAAATACTTTATTCTCACGAAAATAATATTGATATTAATGTAATTGCTAGATGAATAATGTAAAGTTATTTTTAAAAAACCTAGTTAGAATTTTTTATTGCTAGTATTTTTCTTTAACCTTTGTTAATTAAAACAAATATTTCTTTTGTAAAACAACGTTTTTAAGCACATTAAAACTTTCAGATTTCATTTTCAAATCTAGTTAAAACATAAACAAGTAGGTTTGTAACAGAATCTGTCACTTAACCGGCTTCCACACAACAGTTGGATTTAACAGGTAAAAAGGCGCCAAACACAGCATTAATTCTATAGTAAACATTTACATGCTAAATTTGGCTAGTTTCATTAATTTTATTTCAAAAATTCAATAATTATTACTTATCCTTTGCAAAAATTAATTTATATTTCAAAGAATAAATATGTAATATTCCTCGCTTTTAAATAGAATTAAAATATTTTATATCAACGTACAAAGAATCTCGTAGTGAAATATATTTGACATGATTTCAAACTTATCGATGTCGTAAAAATAATTTTATTTTGATTTATTGTCTAAAAGAATTAAAGTTTCTCGAGCGATTGTTTTGAATGGCAATGGTGATTTAATTCCAATAAAAATGGCTTCTTATGCTTTTAAATGAGCATTAAATTTTGCAGTTTTTTAAATAATTGAAGTACTTCGAATTCGAATTCTTCTCTGAAATTTTCAATGTATTCTAATTTCGTTGCGCTGAATTTTTTGACGTATCACACTTGCCCGTAGCATTTGTAGTTTGGGCTATGAAAGTGGGTGATGGACAGACGGACTGAACGATTATAATACCTTCCACTTTTTACATTATAAACGTAGTGTGGAAGCTAAAATTATTGTTCAGAATTCAAAGCGACAAATAAAGTCTATTTTTTTCATATTAAACCCTAGATAACGTTTTTGTAGAAATCCCAGTGTATGTTACGTTAATTCAGCAGCTAAGATTTAAAAGCCTATCATTGTATTTCTAATAAGGATTTTTAAGGATTCATTTTACTGTAAAATTACTTCTTCTCAAATAAAAAGTACAAGCTTTAACAAATTTTTATTTCAAACGCCATTGTTTCAATTTCAAGGTTATTTTTATGCAATCGAATTATTTTTTAAGATACAAAAACACAAACAAAAACCAATCAATTCTTAATAAATGCTTAATAACGTTTGAGCAAAATATGTAGATATCGAAATTCTTAACCCATTAAAAAGTATTGTTAAGAAAACTTACCACACAAAAATGGTCTTGTTTGTTGCTGCTAAATAAACAAAAGATAAATAAAGATCATAGTGCTGAACAATTTATTTGGGACAATCTAAGTTAAAACGAAAAACAATTTATCAAACTTAAAATTACATATTTTATTTGTAAATGAAAGGGTTAATGGTTTCACAAAGTCGTAGTTAATGGGTATAATAATTATTTAGAGCAACTATCATTTAAGGGGACACTGTACATCAAAAACGGCAAAAATTGCGAATTTTTTTTATTTGCTAAAATTAAAGTTTGAAATCTTTTTAATAAGTCTACCAAGTTTTAAAAGTGTAGCAATATTTTAAAAAAAGTTATTCCACTTTTTATGCGGAAAGGTAGGATAAGAATGCAAACAAATGAAAACTTTAAACGTGTTTTTCTCGGTGTTCATTTTTCCTTGATGACAAGGTTTTCAAAAAGCTAAGGCTTTTTTAATTATTTATAAAAGTCTAAGGAATTTTGTCTTCAGTCGGTCAAATATGTTGACATTAAGAATTGGTATCAAAATTGTTTTCAAAAGTAATACTTTTTTTTATCAAAAAATACTAAAGTCGAAGATTTCCAAATATGCTAAAAAAAATGTGATTTTCTAGATAAATATTTTTATGAAACAACTACTGAAGATAAATCAAATTTGGATACCAATTTTTATGTAAAACAGTTTAAAATACAAGAGGGAAAAAATTGGGTTAAAATATTTGTATTTAAAAAAGCCTTAGCATTTTAAAAAAGTTTTTTAAAAATTAATTTATTTTAAATAACTTAAAAATTAAAATAGTTTTTAATTTTTTTTGTCATATATTGTTTTTAAATATAGGTTGAACTAATAAAACACTAATTTTGTAGTGAATATGTCATAATGAAAAAATTTTTGAAAGTGGTACCGTGTCCCCTTAAAAACCGATGGTAGATTACTGCCAATAAAAGAAATATTTCTATCGTAAAAAGTACATTTCCTACGAGAAGTATAAATATTTGCAAATCAACACTTTAACAACTTTTTACTTATCATTATACATCAAACACGTCTATCCAATTCGGCATGAATACCCTGAAATCAGCCCGATACACAAAAAAGTAGCAGCCAAAGGTTTCAGCAACCATTTCCAAAAGCCTGTCTCCCCAAGCTGTTTTGACAGCATGAAATCTGAAACGCTGCCTAATAATAGGCCACTTGCTATGTAATTTCTGCCAGTAATTACTGGTTACTGAAGTTGTTAATAAATGCGTATCACTTAAGGACCTGCAGTTCCATTTATTTATTTTTTCTACCTGTCTGAGAAGATTATTCGTGGGTTTTTTTTTTCGTCGTAAGGTTGTTTTTCTTATCTTGTAGAAAATGCATGGGCGTAAGAGGGGAGGGCTTAGCGTTTACTGAAATAAAGGGGCTTGTGATGGCTCGGTGGTAGGGTCAATTGTTTGAGGTTTCACTTAAGAAAAGAATAGTTCTGTCGTCGTGTTTTTTCTTTAGCAGAATAAAGATATTCTATTGTCAGTGGTATCAGTACTTTCAATTACCTTATGAAAATAAAAAGTAATTGAAGTATTGCGACGGGATCGAAAATCCAAAATGGAGATTTTGGATTTCGAGACATGAACTTCTACATATTTTGTAGGGTGCTGGTTCTAAAAAAGTGGTTTTGAATGGACTTTAAATTTGGTACACGAGGATCTGTTGTACGTCATAATAAGGGTTTCGAGAAAATCGTGCATGTGCCAATGGTAGCTGCTACAGAACTTTTTAGATTTAAATTTTAAATTACTTTATAGGGTATACAATTACCTTGAAATGTGTTTATTTATTGAGGGGTAACTGAATGTCGTGTGGACACACCCCTAGTTTTTCAGTAATTTTGCTAAAAAGATTAAAGGATAAAAGAGGGTAGAGTGAACCAGGGACACGTGACCCAACTTGTAGTTTTTGGCTTGTAACTTTTAAAAAACACTATTTATGGATGTGCAAATGCAGTCAATTTATACTTTAATAAGTATTACACAATACACTCTTAAAACAAAAGAGTGAAATTCACTCCTATAGGAGAAGTGCATTTTCGGCACCGGAAAGGAGTGGAAATTAACTCAGACTGAGTTAAAACCGCTCGTTTTAAGAATGTAGGACGCAAATTGTTTTCTTTTATTTCATTTACCACTCCAAAAAAGAGTGAAATTCACTCCTATAGGAGAAGTGCATTTTCGGCACGGAAAGGAGTGGAAATTAACTCAGACTGAGTTAAAACCGCTCGTTTGTTTTCAGAGTGTATATATTAATATTTTCCCGAAGTATTAACTCCAATAATAGTAAAATATAAATTATTTAAAACTTTAGTTTTGTTATCCCTATGCATTATGATACACGACCCGCCCATAAAGGATACTTGACCCAACCCAAAAATTTGGTAGTATGACTTATCAAAATACTTTTACCTAATAACAAAACTAACATCATATTATAAAGTGTTAATAGATTTTTTAGTTTTTTTAAGACAAAATTATTACTTCTTATTTTTATCACATTAATTATGCATACAGTAACGAATTTATCAAATTTAAACGTAAAAACTTGTCCAAATACAAAACTGGGGATTCTTTTATTTTGCAGAGAAAACACAATTGTTTGAAGAATCTTCTAGTTGATCAATATTAACTTGGGATGAATTATCCATTTCCGGCAATTTAAAACATTTTTCTACGATTCTTTCTGCATACTGAATTATAAGATTGTTAAAAAAAAAGTTCCCTTATACTTTCCCAACAAACCTAGTACTCCCAGAAGAACCCAGTCATTTACTTTTGGGACTCCCGTGATTTTTTAAAAAAAAAGTACTTGATCTACTTCTGTCTGCTTTGTGTTGTTTACTTGGAACGTATCCCTAATTGGTTCGGGTCAAGTATCCCTAGTTGCACTTTTTTTTATTAACCCCAAAACAGACATTTGCGAATAATTACATTAGCACTATTATGCACGTAATTGTAGCTAATAGCATGAACAAAACAAGTAACTAATTGAAAAAATATTTCCTTTAAACCAAAAAAAAGTTAACCAAAAAATCTTATGGCACCAAAAAATTTACTTTAAGTGCATGAAAACGTAATTCTTCGTGTAGCTAAACAAGTACGCAATGATTCAGTTGGTTGTTTTCACCATGTGGTCAGCTAAATGAAAGGAAAAAAGTGATGCCACTTCCAAACTTTTCCAATGCTGAGGAAAAGGCATTGGGTCTTGTATCCTTACAAATGTCCCTAGTTCCCCCTATATGTAATTTTTTCGTTGCTCATGCGTACAATTGTCTGTTGCTCCTGAAACTATAGGGGATATTTCTGACTACGTTAGTTGACATTATTTAAATTTACCCAGTTTTTTGGATTAGATTTTTTAGACAGTAAAGTTATAAGTAACCAAGTATTTTGCCCGACCTATACCCATTTTGACTCAAGTAATATATGAAAAAGTAGCTATAAATAATAGCTAAATAATTAGTTCAAATTAGCTATAAATAATAGCTTCAAATTTATATAGTTAATAAATAAAGACTTTTCAAAAATTTAAGGATAAATGGGAAAAACATATGAATATTTAGAGAAAATCGTATTTCAGAAATTTTCCAGTCTTATTTCCAGTTTTTATATATAAAGCTAATAAATTCTGTTCAAGAATTTCCGAATAAATGTGAATTTTATTAGAAATCTAAGTATCAGCAGAATAATCAAGCTTTATTTAGCATTACCAATAAGAATTAAAAAGTGGCGAGATTTATTCAAAAAAAAGTTTAAATGTGTTTTCAATTATAAACCTTTAAAAACATAATTATCTGGCCTAAAAATCTGAGATGCAAGTAAAAACTGAAAAACATTAAATCAGGATTGGAACTTAAGATGATTTATGTTAGAATTAATTAAAGGTATCTTGAGGCGTCTCGAAATTTATTTTCAAACACATAAAATTAGATAAGATCGGGGCCGTAGTGAGCTAGTGGTCAGCGTCTCGGTCTCGGGATCGGAAGGTCCTGCGATCGAGTCCGGTACACTGAAGACCTACCGAGTATAGCGGAGTACGTGCTCGTTAAATCTGTTGGGTCCGAAAGTCCTCTAAGTTCCCATACCAAATCAATACCTCTGGGGTGACAAGCCAATTCTGGGATCCTCTAGTTGGCCTCTGTCTCTAAAAATTAGATGGATCACTTATGTGTGTGTGTTGTCTGTTGTGTCTGTCTTACTTGACGAAGGTTTATAGCGGGTCGCTGACCAAGCACACAAACCTGAATATATATGTCTACCAACCACCAACCAAGATAAGATCATCCACAAAAACAAAATTACGTAAAATTATACCATTAGCAGCTGGCTCATTTCACACGACACTTCATCTACTGTCAAAAAGCCCAGCAACGTCACAACATATCACCAGACCCCCCCCCCCCATCCCCCCTCCCCAAACTGACCTTAACTCTTTCACATAAAAAAATCTTTGCACGACATTCCACTACCTTCTTGTCACCTGAAGAAAAAAAAAAGATTATCTAAAAAAACTTCCCAGAGGCTAATCAAGATCTTTTTAAAAAATACGAGAATTTATGACAGACCAAAAGTGCATTAGCTTAGGGTTTATTTTCTTCAACTTATTTAATACTTAAATGACCATTTTTTTTGTATCTTCTCCGGTTAGGTCACTAACCTGATAGGGTTTTGGAAAGGAAAATAAAAAATGTCGCGTTGAGCTCATTTCCTTATCAATAATTCCACTGTCCAGTTGTCCTTTTGAATCCTAATTTGGGGTTAATTAGAAATTTAAAATTCAGGGTGGTGTATGGCAGTGTGATAGCGCAGACGTTAATTTTCTGGTATGTATGGCTTGTGACGTCTTCGTCGGGTTGTTTATGGTATTTTGGACGGACACGGAGCGACGTGGCTTTATCTGTGGTGTTATTTATCTGTTTTCGTTGTGCTAAGGTATTCGGATTTTATCTCTTGAGTATAGCTGTCTTTTTTTCGGAGTAGAATGTAGCCTGGAGTTGATAATTTAGGCTTACATAAGCTCATTGTATAACTTTGGTGCAACGTTACTCCATAAAACTTGTTTCTCTAGCTCTATGGAGTAACGTTGCATCGCATGATTAGAGTAAGCCTAAATCTTAATCCTATGTAATGTAAGATTGTAGTGGCAACATTAATGTAAGATATTAGCAAACTGTTTAAGCCTTAAGTTTGTGTTGATATATTTTTCAGGTTCTGGTAAGACCCGTTATACCTCGTAGTAAGACAGACAAAGAAGTATAAATCATCTAATTTTAAGACAGCATAAGATCAGTTGGTTGCCCCCAGATTGATTAGGGATTAACGACCAACGATTACCTATCGCATACTCGTAGTTTTCATGGTATCCCTTAACGTTAACCTTACAGTAGTTACAATTGAAGTTACAGTTCTTATGTTTTACTAACTCTTTTTATCTTTGAGTTAAGAAATATTTGGGTAGCCTAGGCATACACTTGATGGTTAGGGTTGGGGGCGTGAAAAAACAAGTAATAACCTTATACCAAATACAAAAGAATATATATATTTTCTTTTTAACACATAAATAAACAAAAAATTATGAATTGCAATTTAATAAATTATAATTTAAACCAATGATTTCTTCTTTCTAAGTTGTTTGCATTTTAATTTGAAGAGTAAAACCATAAATACATAAACTTCTAAGTAAATATAGTATATAATCATAATGCACCAAGAAAATGTTTACATAAAAAAACCTTTTAATTTGAAATGTAGATAATTTGGAGGGAAAATAGTGATTCTATATGGCATAACATCTATCGCTTAAATTATTAAACGATATATGTTATCACAATACTTAAGAATGTCTTCTTTTGTACTTAAAAAGAACTATTACAAATATGTTAAGTGCTTTCTATACGATTGTGTTTCTAATTATTTTTCATTTTTATTTTAGGTAAGAACTCTTTTTATAACGGCTTAAATACCTGGAATATTATTAAGGATAAATAAATATGTAAGTCTATTTTTGTAATTTTGTTATGAAATTAATGATGCAAGAAACCGTCAGCTACAGTTTTCAAAATTGTTCTGATCGCACTGATTTATTGTAAAAAGTATTAGTGTCAAATAAAAAAAAATTAATAAATTTTAGAAGCATTTTCCATCCTTATATTTCAACAAAAATCTTCTGATTAAAGAT
Source organism: Oedothorax gibbosus (assembly GCA_019343175.1). Classification (NCBI taxonomy): domain Eukaryota; kingdom Metazoa; phylum Arthropoda; class Arachnida; order Araneae; family Linyphiidae; genus Oedothorax; species Oedothorax gibbosus. The sequence continues at coordinate 12,650,115 of CM033271.1, forward strand.
AATTACGAAAAACGTCATAATTTACCTCTCAAAACTTGTTTTAAATGAGTTCTTTGTGTATATGCCAAAAAGAAAATCTATATTTCTAACATTGAAAATTAATTCATGGAATATAAGTTTACAGAAACTATCCATTATTTATTAACATGAAAAACATGAATCGTGCGTAGATGTATTTCTTGTTTTCATTTTTCCATGCCTGTGACTTGGTTCTGAGTGACTCCTCTATCAATCAGTGCATTTCTTTTTGCGAATAAATGAACAGAATTAAATATTTGCTGTTGGCTGGTACCAAACCCACGGATTTCGTTCTAGAATAATTTGGTATTTGTAATTTAATTATAGTTCATTGATAAATAGGAAAAATTATGCTCTCCTTCAGTAAATTGATGTCTAGTTCTTTAAAAAAATATTTACGAAAGCAAATGAGTTGTGACAACTCAATTTAAAAAATAAAAAAAATCGCCCACGTATATCAAACGAACTTAATGATGTTCGACGCATTATATTTCGATAAGTTAAAAACTAAACCTACTACCATTTATTTTCTTCATTAATAACCTTCTTTTTAAAAAAAAGAGAAACTACTATACAAAACGTGTTTGTAGGCATTTCCTTTAACTTGTATAGTAGTTACAGATAAGGATAAGTATATGAGACTTGCTTGTGTTACCCAGTAGTCTACGATTAAATAAATCAGACTGGATCCAGTTCATTTAAACCTCTAACTTTAAAATATTTTACAAAAAGAAGATAATTAGGGTAGCCTTACAGAGACAATTTATCGAATTTTACTATTTTTGTATTTCTGGCTATACATACTTTTTGGGATAAAATGTAATGATTTTTCTTTAATAAAACAAAGTTTACACAATTTAATATGTTAAATAAAGTATTTGATAGCGTTCAGAAAATATCTTCAACTTTGCGCACGGTACATGAGACTACGTTGTTTACGTAATAAATCCTCCTTTCATATTTAAGGGGATTAAGGGGACACAGTACCTCAAAAATGGCAAAAATTGCGATTTTTGTTTATTTGCTAACATTAAAGTTTTAAATCTTCTAAATAAGTCTACCAAGTTTTAAAAGTCTGGCTATGTTTTAAAAAAAGTTATTCCACTTTTTATGAGGAAAGGTAGGATAAAAATGCAAACGAATGAAATGCAAACGAAAGTTTTTCATAACGCTAAGGCTTTTTTAATTATTGATAAAAGTCTAAGGAATTTCGTATGCAGTTTGTCAATTATGTTAACATTAAGAATTGGTATTAAAATTGTTTTCAAAAGTAATACTTTTTTTAATAAAAAAATACTAAAGTCGAAATTTTTCAAATATGCTAAAATAATTTGGGATTTTCTAGATAAATATTTTTATAAAACAACTACTGAAGATACATCAAATTTGGATACAAATTCTTATGTAAAACAGTTTAAAGTACATGAGAAAAAAAATTGGGTTAAAATATTTGTATTTAAAAAACCTTAGCATTTTAAAAAGGTTCCAAAAAAATAATTTTTTTAAATAACTTAAAAAATTAAAATATTTTTACATTTTTCTTGTCATATATTGTTTTTAAATACAGATTGAAGTAATAAAACATCAATTTTATAGTGAATATGTCAAAATAAAAGATTTTTTTGAAAGTGGTACCGTGTCCCCTAAATTGTAATTAAAAGATGCTAAAATCTAATAAGCACGAGTAATATAACCAAAATTTCCAATTGAATTACGAAAATAAAATGTTTGCCACTAAAACTTTGATATCCTACTTATTTTAATGATATTTTCTTAAAGTGTTTCGTTATGCGTTTCTCTTGGCGCAGTTCTACTTTAAAGAAAATTCAACCAATTATCCCATTAACCTTGATTTCGTGAAGACATTTTGAAGAGCTTAGTGGGAGAACGTGCTAAGTGACATTTTTGAAAAAATTGAGATTTTTGTGTCAATGAACATGTTACTAACTTCTTTAACGATAACAAGTTTCCCCTTTTTCAGAAAATTTAAGTGCAACATATATTTTACGCTTTACAAGTTCCATTTTCAACAGATCTGAGTGCAAATGAGAAACTTTAAAGCACGTTTTCTCGTTTTCACCTTTTTGTCACTTAGCACGTTCTTCCACTAAGCTCTTCATTTATCAAACAATTTCAATGTCACCTCTACAATTTTACTATCAAATCTCCCACTCCATCTTGCATACGCTGCATCCTTCAAAAAGCGACCGATCACCTTTAAAAACTCACTTTCTCCGACACAATACATCACACTGTTTACATTATGTTAACATAATGACAAGTACGTTATTGATGAGCGAGTGTCGTTGGAGCACTTGGTATTCAAAAGATGCTACCTGGATCGACACTGATAAGCCGGTAGTTACCGTGTCCTGCCAATCGTGTCTATTTTGAAGAGTAAATATCGAAAGGGGCCCGGATGGCCGAGTGGTTTGCATCGCTGACCATTACGCTAGCAGTCTGCGCGCTGTAACGGGTGCGGGTTCGATCCCCGCCTTTGCCCTGGGTGTACTTCCTTTCTCTGTGACAGTAAAAATTCTTTATGTGTCTGTCTTACTTGACGAAGGCTTATAAGCGGGTCACTGATCAAGCACACAAGCCGGAATATATATGTACCTACCCTACCCCCCTAAATATCGAAATCTTTAGTTCTAACTTCTGTTTTGAAGTAATGAAAACAATACGCATCTAAAAAGCAATGTATTGAAAAACAAAAATTATTTGTTACACTGCTCAAAACAATTAGGGGAGCACTTTGCGTACTTTTGTTACCCTTTTAGTTCCAACTTCTTATATTTTTATTCTAAAAATCTAAAATTTGTGAAATTGATTCATTATGCATGCAGAATGAAATGGTAAAAACAGAGAAAATGATCTTAATTTTTTTAACTACAATTTAAGGGGGGAAATTGAAATCATAACTTTTGAATAAATTATAACAATATTTTTTTCAAAACTTTATTTGTTAAAAAAAGTTAAAATCAATTTTTAAACATCTAAGAATGCCAGCGTGAAGAATTTTGGGTCAATTTGTTTCATAAAATTTTTTGGGAGTGAATTTTATTTTACCATGCTTTTCAAATTTTCATTTCATTAAAACAAACATTATTTTATTCTTCGAAATACATGATTCTTCTATCTAACGATAAATAAGTAAGAGCTTAATTTAGTGAGAAAAAAAATCACAAGCTCGTGATTCCAAATGGAATCATTTGGGGTGAAAGGGCTTAAACCATGCGTTCCCCTAATTGTTTTGAGCAGTGTATTTTAACATCATTGATTAACTCATTGTGTGTTTTCCCATCAAAATGCCAATATTTTTTTCACTAATCAAACAAAATAAGTAAACATAACAAGAGTTACTGATGTACGGAGGTTCTACCAAGTAAAAAGAAAAGAGTGACAAATGATGTTTCCGTTCAGCTGCACGACACTGCAAACATACTGAATAGTGTTTCTGCTACACGACTAAGAAACATAAGGACTAGTGTTACTGAAATTTGCTGCTTCAACACTAAGTAAATCTTATGAAGAGTGTAATACTAATTAATATACGGCTACTCTATGGCCGAATTGAAAACGTTGGAGCTTGGTTTCACCAAACATATGGTTCCTAGTAGCTGCAACGGCCGTGTGAGGAAATGTTTCACCATACTTTCAGTATTTGAATGAACCATTTTTCATGTTTTGTAAACTAAAACCTGAGAAATTGTTTCACCATATTTTTGGTATTTGAATGAACCATTTTTCATGTTTTGTAAACTAAAACCTGAGAAATTGTTTCACCATATTTTTGGTATTTGAATGAACCATTTTTCATGTTTTGTAAACTAAAACCTGAGAAATTGTTTCACCATATTTTTGGTATTTGAATGAACCATTTTTCATGTTTTGGAAACTAAAACCTGAGAAATCGTTCCACCAAACATTTAATATATGATGAAACATTTCACCACACAGCCATTGCAGCTACTATAGGAACCCTATTTTTGATGAACCCAAGCTCCAAATTTTTAACAGTGAAGTGAGCCGGTTGAAAGTCCTTGAGTTCAGATATCGCTTCTGTGCAGGAATGCTATCAAATGCATGCAATACAAACAAACCAAACTTACAGATATACCATCTCAACGAAAGTGTCGCCATGTTAATTTGTATTCAAAGTTTTTTCATTGAGGATGGTCCAGATAAGACAGTACTTAAGGAACTCCGTCAGTCGTGACGCTCAAATTAAACATCCCAAATGAGACGCCGTTTCGTCGCCAAGAAGTCTCAGTTTCTTAAGCAATCTTCACGCTTCAAGTAGACATCCATATTCTAGTCCATTGTTAGAAATTGGACGGAAAAATTTAGGAATAATTTGTGCTACTTAGGAAATGAAAAAAACTAGGAGCAAATGTACACTATCTCGCAGCATTTTTGAAAAAACTATTTATTGAAAAAATGCTTAGTTCCAGGTAATTTATGCGTAAATTCTTAAAGATTGCCATTTCTGCTCCCATATAGAATCACCAAAGTTCCGCAATTGTGGGATTTGGTTGCATTTTGCGACTAGCGACCGTGAATTTCGAGCCTTGATCTAGTCTGTGGTGATCTTTTGGTCATAGTTTGGTGCATGTGAAAACTCAAAATTTTGGTGAAACCTTTCGCCATAGTTTGGAGCGCGTGGCCAGAGGTTGCCAAAATTGTAGCCAGATAGTGCATCAGTATTTAGCATTTTCACATCGAAACTATGTGTAAAAGTTTCACCGACATTTGGAGTTTTCACTTGTGCCAAATTTTGGTGAGACTGCGTAGTCTTTCACACATCCAGTGTAAAATAACAATTGTGAACTGTTGTACATACAAAAAATCACGGAATCAAAACATAGAGCTCATTTGCTGCTTAGAACTTGAAAACATAATTGTAAAGTTAGGGGATGAGGAAAACTTGATTTATGTGAGTTTTTATTTTGAAAAGTGGAATATCATTATTGGGCTTTCAAGATGTCCCGAGAGATAACGAAATTTCAAGCTTGTTCTTGTTTCCAAAATTTTTGAAAAACTTTTAGTACTGCTATGAAATATATATATTGTCTAATGCATTCCAACACGTAATTTTCATTTAGAAGTTACTTTAAAGCACAACTTGTTCTGTAACCACACCAGTTCCTTAACGTGCCAAGACTTTTGCCACAGAATCAAGTATACTAAACAAATGCTCCAATTAACCCATTAGCGACGATTGGCAAGAAAATTTGTCACCCGAAAATGGGCTTGTGTTTATCTAAATAAACAAAATATAATGCAAATGAAGATTACATTCCTGAAAGGTTTATGTAGGACAAATTAGGTTACAAGACAAACGAATTAAAATAACTTAAAGTTAACATTTTATACAGAAATGAAGGCCTTAATAGTATTCGTGAAGTCGCCTTTAATGGGTTATGAAATATTTCTTGTGTATAATACAATACCACCCCTCACAAAGACACCCAGCCCCGTTTTTACCATTCGATTTTTGTCGCTGCCTAACTGACCGCGCTTCCATATTCCGCCCGCACATATACGACCAGATACGCGATACTTACATATGTATGTCCTGTTTTTTACGTCCTCGGAATTCGGGACACGTCTGGTTGAGGACAGATAAGAGGACGCAATTTCGGACACCCCCCCACCTTCCCCTCTATGTAATGGAACAAAAGATCGCGGACAAAAAAAATCGAACTGCCCTAGTGAAAAAAATCTTATTTTTTTCGCATTTATGGTCAGTGGTTGGGAGAATCGTTTTTTTTTTTGTTTTTTGGGTTGGTTATTGTAGAAAATTTGGTATGAGAGCAACGTTTTATCAAAGGGTTTAAGTTTTGAAGGTGGTTGGCAAACAGAGTTAGAAATAATTATTTTGCTTTAATAAATTTAAATCATTGAATAGTAAATTTGCCTGTTATATATATATAAAAGACACAAGTAACATATTACTACTGAATATCAACCCATTAACACCTTCATTACATAATTACCATTAACGCTTTCATAAGAAGACATTTATGGAATGAAAATGGGTTAAAACATTCTAGAACAAATATATAGCATTTGTGTGAATTCACGTTTTAAAATTTTCAATGATTATACGAATACACTTTTTAAATTAATGTACGGCAAATAAAATTATCCGCAATTTATGGTCTAGAATGTTTCCCTCCTGATATATCAAGAAAATATTTTACAAAAATTATTTTCGTATTTTTACGTCTCCGCCGTCATCATTCCTTAAAAAAAGACTCCTGCTGTCGATTCGACCATCATCTCAACTCAACTCTGACCCCTGACGTCATATTTTCTAGTTACACCAATCAGCAACCTACTGTGCCGAACGAAATTCATAGATATATCAGGATTAAGATTCTAAAAAGATCATCCAGGTAAACTTGGATGCATCAATTCTGGCAAAAAAAGCGTTAAAAAAATCCAGTTTAAATCCGCGCTGTAAGAAAACAGTTCTCACACTGAGTAGAGATTAAGTGCTAACCCTTTAATGATGCTTCTGGTAATTTTAGCTTTGAGCTTTGAAAAATGGTAAGAGCTGTTTTTCAGGATCAGAATACTTAAATGATGGTTGTGAAAAGGCGTGGAAGATAATAAAGGATAAGACCGATTTATGTAAAAGTTCTTTAAAGTGTGACTTTTGATACAATGGATTCCAGTGGATGAGTTTTGTGCTCCACTTTAATCGTAATTTTTATTTTTTAAAAAAGGATTTGACATTATCGTAAGAAATGTTATTTATTTTTCGAAAAAAAATGTAGCATATTTCATAATATGCAATTTTTTTTTATTCCACTGGAAGTTCCTCTGACTGAAAAACTTTATATAAACATTTATTTTCGCTTCCAAATCTGTCTAAAAGAACTACCTAATCAGTTTCCTTGACTATTTTGAGATTTGGTAAGTCAGGATTGAATATCGGACGGTTGAAAGACACATTTATTCATTGATTGACTATAATTTATAAAGTAGCAGTGTAAATTAGAAAGGTTCACTTTTAATTTCAATTCCAATAGGAAAAATAAAGCATTTTTTCTTGCCTTACATGTGGTCCAAATTTGTAAGAAAAAACCACCTATATTTAAATTTTTGTTAGATTCATATTTTTTTATTTAAATTTTAAAATAGATAGTTTCATCTTTCATCTACCAATGAATTTTGTCGTGCAGTTTTAAACTATAAATTAATTCTGCTTTAAACCAATAATTTTTTTCTCAAACGAAATTACAAATCCTTGTGGATTATTCATCACCTCAAAATTGCTATAATTACCCCCTGACAATATTGCACATTAATTACGGCTCAAGTAGCTATTTAACAAAATTAATTCAAATAATTAATCGCATATATATTAATATATTCCCGACTTATTACTTGGGGATAAATAGTTATGGAAGTCTGCGAGCTCAAACTTTCATCTATTTACTTTATGACAGCCTTGAACAAAGTATTAAGACATTAAATATTATCTCAAGTAGCATTTAGTTTAAAAACGTCGAAGAAACGAAATGTCGTTCCCCGTTGGAAAACCTAATGCAGTTATAAATCTGTTAACCTAATAAAGTCACGAATACTATTTAGCAATGAATTTTGAAAAATTTATAAAATGGTAGCGAAATTGTTGTTTTTTACCATTTTATAACGGAACGCAACTTTGGGGGGTGGAGTAGGTACATATATATTACGGCTTGTGTGCTTGATCAGAGATCCGCTTATGAAGCCTTCGTCAAGTAAGACAGATACAGAAAGAATTTTTTACTGTCACAGAGAAAGGAAAGGCCCAGGGCGAAAGCGGGAATCGAACCCGCACCCGTTACAGCACGCAGACTGCTAGCGTAATGGTCCAAAACACTCGGCCATCCGGGCCCCCGCAACTTTGGAAAAACGTATATATTATTGCCGAAGTGCAAAGATTTTTTTGAGTTAAAAACGACGTATTTGAAACGACAGAACTGAAAAACATTGAATCTGACCTGTTCACAACGTTGTTAGTTGGTTCTGTGCTACCTTCGTTAGTAAAATGTTGCAATGCGTTTCATTATTTCAGCGTTTGAAATTCGCATCGGAAACAGGATCATTTGTAAAATTTAACAAGTAGGTTTGTAACAGAATCTGTCACTTAACTCGCTTCCACATATTTGTGCTTAACAGGAAAAAACGCGCCAAACACAACATTAATTCTATATTTAACATTTACAAGCTAAATTTGGCTAGTTTCATTTATTTTATTTCGAAAATTCAATAATTATTACTTATCGTTTGCAAAAATTAATTTATATTTTAAAGAATAAATATGTCATATTCCTCGCTTTTAAATCGAATGAAAACATTTCATATCAACATACAAGGATTCCGTAGTGAAATATTTTTGACGTCATTTCAAACTGATCGATGTCGCAAAAATAAATTATTTTAATTTATTGTCTAAAAGAATTAAAGTTTCTCGAGCGATTGTTGCGAATGGCAAATGTGATTTAATTCTAATAAAACAGGGCCTTTAGCTATTTGTAATTCAAAGTTTTAAACGCCAAAATTAACTATTTTCATTAATCTACTTTCTCAGATTTAATAATTAAACTTTATCGTTTGCTAAATTTGTTTGAAGTTCGAAGAATAATGATGTAATCTTTTTTAATAAATATTTTTGTCGCCACAATTTCCCATATTTACATTTCTTTCGAAAATTCACTTATTTATAGTTTGTTAAATTAATTTACAGTTCAAAAAATTTATAATTTGTACAATTGATGCTTTAAAAATAAAAGCGAAACTTAGCATATTTTTTTATGCCAAGTTAGAATTCTCTATGCATCTTTCTACATATATATATATATAGAACCATTAAAAGAACTCTATTGTGATAATACAACAATCCAAAAGAATTATATCACATTAATAAATATTTTTTCAAAAGTTTATTTTTATTTTAACAAAAGTTTCTCGTACATTTAACGAAATGGCAACAGTGAAAATATTGAATAAAAATGGAATTTGCATGTTATTTCAATGTAGATTAAATTTTTAGTTATTTAAATTTTAAATAAGCTTCTAGTTTAAATTTTTTAATGAAATTTGGCATGTAGCCTAATCTGATTTTTTGCTTCAAAATGGCGTACCCACTTGTCTGTGGGACTTGTGGTTCTTTCTGTGAAAGTGGGTGATAGACAGACGGACAGAAGGACTGAACGATTATAAAACCTTCCACTTTTTACGTTATAAACGTAGTGTGGAAGCTAACAAGTAGGTTTGTAACAGGCAAGTAGGTTTGTAAGAATGGTGATTGAATTCTAATAAAAATGGCTTCCTGTTCTGTTTAAATGAGCATTAAATTTTGCAGTTTTTTTAAATAATTGAAATACTTCGAATTCTTTTCTGAAATTTTCAATGTATTCTAATTGTGATGCGCTGAATGTTTTGACGTATCACACTTGTCCGTAGCATTTGTAGTTTGGGCTATGAAAGTGGGTGACGGACAGACGGACTGAACGATTATAATACCTTCCACTTTTTACGTTATAAACGTAGTGTGGAAGCTAAAAGTAGCTCAAATTTTACTAGACGAAATTATGTGTTTTATTCCTTTCAAAAATAACCCTACCAAACAATCTGTATAGTGAGTTGTCACTTCATGCAAGATTTTTCCTATCAAAGGTGCTATATGGTGAACGAACTTTCGAAACCTATATAGTGAACTCATATTTTCGAAATTACGATAATTTCTTCTTGACAACCTCGCATATAAATTAGAGTCTTCCCGACAGATTCCTGTTAAGGAAGTCGCCAACATCCACCCTAGGGACTCGATGATAGGCCCTGGTCAAAGGGTGAGAATCCCCACAGGAACTCTTTTTAGAACACCTAGGCACGTTCGAACTAGGCTTAGGTATTGCGGTCACGCTTTCAAGCTCCTATTCACGGGATAGAAGCTACTTAGGCTCAAACTATAATAGCTGAATTTCTACTAAATAATATTTTCCAGGGACGTTGGGAGATAAAAAATGTCGGGGCATGACGGTATTCTAAGGTCAGTGTCAAGGTGTATGTTGACTAAGATGCTGTGGTGTATTTGTATTTTTTTTGCTTGTGCTTGTTGTCGCGGAAATATGTGTCGGAAAATATTTTCTTGTAGGAATGTTGTTTCAGGTTTTTTTACTTGTGTTGTATTCAGAGTATGATGAAAAATAACGCATGTTAAATATGCTTAGTAAATTGAAATGTACACAAATTAAAATAAAAGCATGGTCGACGAATCAATAAAGGTTCCACAAAAAATTCGGAAAAAATTTGACTGCATATAATTAAATAATTTCGCAAATACATTCTTCAATATCTCAAAGATACACACTTCCCAACAAACACATGAAACACTCATCACGAGTGTCTCCAAATGGTAAACTCATACATATAGGCATACTCATGACATACCCTGGCCATAACATTATTATGCTCTTATCATACAGACATGCGCATAACATTGCTATGCTATTGTCATACAAACATGCCCATAATATTGTTATGCTCATGACACCTCGTCATGTCCATAAGATTGCTATTCTTATATCATACAGACATGCCCATTATATTGTTATACCTATGCCATACAGACATTCCCATAACATTATGTTGTTCATATGTCGTCATACAGATATTCCCACAATATTGCTATGCTCAATTGCTAATGACACCTAGGCATGTCCATGACATATTGGTTTGCTTATGAAGGATATCTATTGTCAATTGACCAAAAACAAAAATTAGAAAACACTGAAAAATACGAATGAAAAATCATTAATTAAAAATTAACAGTCAGTAATTCTTCTTATGTAGTCCGACAATCCCTTCAACAATCCTCTATAACAACAAACATTTATTCTCCAATTGACAGTAACAGCAACTTGCTAATGGAAAAGTAGCTTTGCACATCTAAAACTTGTCAATATATTTGTCATCGAGGTGTTTACCTAACTTGTAAGTGGGATGTAATGAAAAAAACACCGACTTTCGTGGTTTACGAGAGGCATCACGCAGCCTGAAAAGCCACGCGAGATTCCGCCCAGTAATTATACGGCAGTTGGCAGGGCAGGTTGCGAACATGTAGGCATAAAAAGAAATAGATGCTTGGCATTAAAAAGAAAGTGAAGCTGTCTGAAAGTCGCCAAGTCGAAACTATGCACTTAATGAAACCGAAGCTATAGCATATCTTTTAACGTGGGCCATAATGTACATATGGAATAGATATGCAACAAAAGAAATGGGTATGCAACATACCGCTCAGATTCTAAGCAATATCCATTATTTTATTTAATATAACAATCGAGTGTTTAAATACAAATAATAAGCATTTGCACAACAACTCTCAGCAGATTCTTTGAAACTTTCTTAAATCTTGATTCCACGGTTTCCGTCCACGTGGACGCGGACAGCATTAAAGACGTCTGATTAGCTCAGTAAATTGACTCATCAACCAACCAATCAGCTAGGTTGTAAAAGCTGTCAGTATCCACTAGACAGGGTCAATGTCCACTAGAATGAAACCTTACATTGTTTCTTTCACATTTTCACTTCAAATAAACGAAGTTTCTCATAGGATATAGTTGAGACAACTGCCATTCAACCTTACAATAGCGACAAATCGTTCGCCAAGTGGTTTATTTGGGTGCATAAAATGTGGCAATCATTGCTTCACTTGGTAAACGGGTTTCTTTGTTGTGTTTCCACTCTCAACACCTCCATCTTATCTTACCTCTAGGGTAGCGAAACTATTACATCAACAAGAGCACACGCATTCGGGGAGGGACCATTGTTTGCAAACGAGATCTTGCTGTTATTATTTTTATTTTTGGCATTCATTCGCGGGGTATCATTTATATAAAATTGTTTTTAATGTGGTTTCATTATTCTCTTTTCATGTTTATAAGGTTTTGTTACAGGGCCTAGGGCATTTGGCGATAAACGGGTATTGTATACGATTGGAGGACGAATGAAATGTTTAAATTTTATGAAATGGTTATATTATTAATACCGTTAAGGAAACCTGGGGACCCTTGGCCATAAGGGAGGCTTGGCCCACCTTTACATTTTAGTATTTAAAAATATTTTAGCATTTTCTCAATAGATGGTACTCAAAGCTACTGTTGTCAGCAATTACACCTTAGTTTCATTAAGCTACTTCTTAGCATTGAGGAGAAATAATAAAAAAGAAGTTTCTCATGCCAAAAAGTAAATATTTTTAGACATTAATTTGTAAGATTTTCAGACAAACCAATTCAATTAAGTTTAAGTATGTGGTATTTTAAATACTGTTATATTAAAGTTTATTTAAGCTATAAAATATTGTGCAATAAAGTAGTTCAAAGCACCATGTACCATCTTTTACGAAATTTCTAGTGGAGAGGTTTGATCTATGTAAGGGAGTTCCGTGGACAATTAGCTCAAATAATAAATTTGAAAATTTATACATAATGTTTATCAAATGCACAGTTAATAATAAGTTGTAATAACTTTATGGACAAAATAGATTTATTAGCAATATTTGTATTTTTAGAATAAAACCAAAACCTCAATTAAAAACAAGTGTCAGTTATACAAATAAAAAAAATTTGCAAAAACTAAATTATTATTCAGTATATGTCCAATTATTAAAAATATCTATAATTGTGTGTCGTATGATGTTTGGGCACTGAACGAGTAGCTTTGAAAGTAAGCTTGATTTTGACTTTTCCCAGTTTATGCCGTTAAAATATAAAAAAAAATTCAAACTAAGGCAGTTATATCTTGTGCATTTTAATGGTGTGTACAAACTGAATCAAATATATTTGAACATAAATAAAAAAATTACTTGATCTGGACAATTTTAGAATTTTTAATACATGTAACACTATACAAATGTATATGTATTATTCTAAATATTAAGCATGGTAAACATGATTTTCAAATGATTTCAGGGCGTCTAATTATAATATAATTTTTTTTTACATTTTTTGCTTACAAAAATAATTTGAAAATTTTATTATTGTGCACTTTAAAATTATGTATTTTTGTATGGGACAAGCCTCCCTTATTAAGAGAGGCTTGGCCCAGGTGTCTATGTTTTAAAAAACAATAAATTTAAAAAATAAAAAAGCATTACTTATATTACACTATTATGTCCTTGTTGCCAATAAAATTTCCTCTAATTTGTGCTATCGTATGAATGTTTAAGTGCAAAAATAAAATTTTTAAAAATAAAATTCTAAAAACATGGCCAAGGCTCCCTTACATGAGATACAGGCAAACATATTATTGTACACCTAAATTTGAATATCTAGACTATTTATTGGTGGTTTCTCTTTCAAAGAATTTCTGCACTAAAAATATAATAAGGTATTACTTAATTTTAGATGCTACATTTTCTTACTTAAAAATAAATGCATGAATTTAGTAATTGTTTTTTAAATTTAGTTCCCTCCATTTTTTTTAAAAATATTTTGAAACGTAATACATTTTGTGTAAGGTTTTTTTGTTGGGAAATTGTCGTTAAATAATAATAAATTTAGCAAATTTAATAATCTATTCAATGTATATATAAATATATTTTTAATTTCTTTTCAATGAAAATTATATAAGAGTTATGTAAAAAAAAATTAAAGTGTCAAAAACATTTATGTTTTTGTTTTTATCTCTGGTATAAGAGTTTATTACATCTACACACGTTTTGAAGTAATGTCTAGTATTTAGGTATCCTTATTGAAAAAATAATTGGTAGCTGAGCCAAATTATGTTTTAAAAATTAACAGAAATACCCGATTTTACATAAATTGTAAAAATATGTCGATTGAAATATACATATATAACGATTATATTCGGTACACTACAATGCCCCACGTCGAATACTTTTTGTGATATTCTGTTTTAGAATCATACCGAATAAATACATTTTTAGTAAAAATGCAAATTCTTCTAATGTTAAAAGTTTAGAATATATTAAGAACTTTTAGTATTCTTTTAAACTGCAGACAGCAACTTTTGTTTATATTATCGCATACTCAAAACGTAAAAATAATGTGCAAGTCAACAATATGGACTTGTATGTAAAACTAAACAAACAAATAACATTATCTTTGTTAATTTCAAGGTAGTCGAAGGGTTCAAAATGAAAAACCACAAAAACAAGTACTTTTTTTTAAAGAAAACTTTGTGTCAAATTATTAGACGTCCTTTAAATATGAGCTGCCCTTGACATGCCAATTCAAAATTATTTATGCATTTTCTTTCAAAATCGTGATTACAACTGATTAGACAAATCCGTAACGAATGCTTGTTTCAGAACAAAAACCATCCTAGTCAATTTTGTGGATACTACTTTTAACATGTAATGTTCGCAGGTAGCACGAACGAATTAAAAGCGTTGCAAATTGGTTTAATTAGTCGCATTTCCGTTTCCATGTTCTATTATTTGGTTGCAATACAATTTTTGTATTGTTGCAACCCAACTTGTTGTAACTAGGAAAACACGATTTTTTGTAATGAAAGTCAACAACAGTTTTTTCTGAGTGCATGTATGCAACTTTTAGCTTCCACACTACGTTTATAACGTAAAAAGTGGAAGGAATAATAATCGTTTAGTCCGTCCGTTTGTCTGTCCGTCACCCACTTTCATAGCCCAAACTAAAAATGCTACGGATAAGTGTGATACGTCAAAAAAATTCAGCGCATCGAAATAAGAATACATTGAAAATTTCAGAAAAGAATTCGAATTCGAAGTACTTTAATTATGTAAAAAACTGCAAAATTTAATGCTCATTTAAAAAGCATATAGGAAGCCATTTTTATTAGAATTAAATCATCATTGCCATTCGCAACAATCGCCCGGGAAACTTTAATTCTTTTAGACAATAAATTAAAATAAATTTATTTTTGCGATATCGATCAGTTTGATATGACGTCAAATACGAGATTCTTCGTATGTTGATATGAAATATTTTCATTATATTTAAAAGCGAGGAATATTACATATTTTTTCTTTAAAATATAGATTAATTTTTGCAAACGATAAGTAATAATAATTGAATTTTCGAAATAAAATTTAAATGAAACTATCCAAATTTAGCATAAAAATGTTTAATATATAATTAATGCTGTGTTTGGCGCCTTTTTATCTATTAAACACAACTGTTGTGTGGAAGCGGGTTAAGTGACCTATTCTGTTACAAACCTACTTTTTTTCCCAACGGGGCTGACTTTGTGGCAGTTGAGCCTTTGCAAACTCGGCATATTCTCCAGAACTGAGAGCCATTTCTTTGTGGCACCATCTAGGCGGCCCTCGCTCCCAATTTTAACGCTCAAATTGCAAGGAATCTGAGCTCTCTGTGGATGTTATTGCAACTTGATGATGTTTCTTGATTGCTAGGAAAAACATAAATTTTTGTATTGAAAGTCAACACAAGTTTTTCTGAGTGCATTTATGCAACTTTATTACGCTTCTCCATTACGTTTTCAGCCACTTTTTCACAACGGACCATCCTACTTGGGATGCCCTTGCATCTGCTTGTCCCCTGAATTTCAATTCAAGCCTTTCGTGAACCCATTACTACCACCTACCTCACTTACATCTCACGTCAGTGAACCCTTTCCCCCTTCAACCCTAGCGACAAAACAAGTTGAAGTCGATATGTATGTGTCATCCCCATCACTCAGAGCCCCCTCAAAAAATAGAATAAAAAATAGAACCCCGCAAAAGAAAAACCGAGGCATAAACATATCCGTCACCTTTTCAGACCCCTAACCCTATCGCACGGACACCCAATACATGCTGAAAATACATAACCAACAATGATTGAAAAAGAGACAGGGAAGATAGGCAGCCAGCAGCCTGTTCTTTTGTATCTGTTATTTGAACCTAGACAACGGTGGACTTTTCTTCATATCGTAACACTTTCGCTGCGTATTATTTTTGTTGTCGCGTAACATGACATAGGAATAGCAATATCTGATCCGTAGTTGTTGATGTTGACGCCTTAAGGCATTATCCGCAGCGAAAAAGATTTGCATTCAACCATTGAAAAAAATTAGAATTGCATTAATTCCGTTCTTACTTAATAAAAAAAAAAGTTAACTTTGAATACTTGTCGTACACACATTGTCCGGTAACTAAATCAGAGATGTTTAGATGAATAAATCAGAAAACTTGTTTTCACATGGCAAATTGTCTAACCAATAATGTGTTAATAGACCCGTACCTTAAAAGCGAAAAATAATTTGAAATTGTCGAAAAAAAAATTATTATCAGAAATGATACCTTACGTATTGAAGAATATGTCCAAATTTGGTAATCGTTAGCCGTTTTGTTCATGTGTTTTTCTTAAAATTTAGATAACGTGTATAAGTACTTTCAATAACAACTAAAATCTTTAACCGTGTTTTTCTCGGAAACATATTTCTGAGCTTTTCACCTTCTTCGAACCGCTAAGGCTCAGAGGAAAATCATCCTATTGAGTTAATTTTTCTTTTGTGTTATTTCATATGATGTAGTAAGCCAACCAATGTTGAGTTTTTATGAAATATGATTGTTGAAATTTTAAAAAAATACCTTTTACATTGAAAATGCGTCTTTCTTTTTCTCAAAGAAATTGAGTGTCCTTGACAATTAATTTGTCCAAAAAAATTATTTTTTATTATTTTCGAAATGTCTCAACATTGTTTTGTTCCACACTTGTATAATGATGTAAAAAAACAAATTAGACTTGAATCTATAAAATTAAGGGAGGAGTAAGGCTTTAAATATTTGAAAAAATCGGGGTAAAATGTCAACGTCCATAAATGTTTTTTGTCCATAAACTAAATAAAATAATAATAATAATAATAATAATGTAACATAGTTGTTCTAATATTCATATTTTTCAACTATACTGAAAATTTTAAGTGAAAATATTAAGAAATAAAAAATTAAGCCCTTCAAGGTACGGGTCTACCTTAAAGCTTTTTCGAATAAATTATTTCTTTTAAACAAAATTGCATTTGAAAATGTTTTTAAGTAAACAAGCGGTGAAACCATTTTCAAACCATTTGCGTTTCGTGCTATAAATTTATTTTATTTATCGCTCTAATTACTTAGGTACAGTTTATTAATAAAGCCCTTAGTAGCATTGGATGAAATTTCTCTGTGTTTCTACCTAACTTATTGTATTGAAATTTCAATGACTCTCCCCATGAAATTTCACCTGGGGTCAAGAAGAGAATCGGGATTTTTTTTAATAATTGTCCTTAAATATTCGTTTGATTTGGTTGATAAATACACGAAACAGCCAAGTGGTTAATTGCAATCTTAAACCAGCCCCTGAAATAATAATAAAAAAAAATTAAGAACTAAGGAACAATTTCTGAAGCAGGTTTAAATTTGTAATTGTACATCTCGAATGTTCAATAATAAATAATTTCACAGAAATAAAATATTTGAGTAAAAACATAATCCCCTGTATTCACATTATACAAAAATAACCTAAACAAATTCAACTGGCTTCCGAAACATTCTGAAACTAAGAAAATATATTAAACAAAAGAATATCAAAAAAAAAAGGTGGCCGCTACCTTAACCCTTCGATCCTCGTTCTTTTCAAAGGGATCCTGTAATACATAAAAAGGTTCCCCACTTTTTATATTTGTTTATTTCGAAGAAAAGGGAGCCATTTGCATAAGTATACCCGAAACACGTACATACTTATAGTGCCATCCGCGGAATAATAACATGGCTATATGTGGGGAAATTCCGTAGATCGTGGCCAGCCTTGCAATGGGGGAAAGGTGGTCTTTTGTAGAAGAACTGGAGTTTTCAATTTTTTGAGGGGTCTACATTCTATATGGTATTGTATTGTTATTTTAAGTGTGAAAACTAATATGTGTGTCGTAATTATGAAATTTTTCTTTCTATGAAAGCTTTCTTGTAGATAATTTTTTTTTTTTTTAAAAAGCTGATTTTACTTTTTCTATAAGATTGATCGTAAAAAAAAGTTTAAATGACATCTCTCTATGATATGTTCAATTTGTTTATAAGGAATTATAAATAAATTGTTTTACATGTTATTGTTACGATTCTTTTACTAATTTTTTTTCTTTTTTTTCTAGGTAAGTGCCCTTTTTGAAACGACTCAAAACTTGGGATTAATACATTGGAGTATTGGATATTGATTGTGTAAGTCCATTCGATGACTTTTACATTAAAAGCTGTGAAACGAAAAAATTGCCTAACGCAATACGCGAAGTTTTCAAATATTATCATCAGCGGAAGCAAATGTAACAGTTCAATATATGTTGTCTTATTCTAAAAATTTTGTAACAACGGTGAATAAGATCTGTAAAAAACATTTCAACTACGTCTGTTAATATTTTTTTGAACAATGAGTCCGTTAAGGATCCAAACGTATAGCTACAATTATAAAAAAAAGGTTTAAGAATCGTTCCTTTATAAATATTTTGGCAGTTAATATGATAAATTTTAACAAGTAGTGTTCTTGTAATACATCAGCAACTTTCGTCCCAAAAATTTGGAAACAATCCCACATAAAGCCAGTAACTTCTATGCAAATTTTTGCAGGTTTTTCGAGCACTGAAATAATCTGAAACTGATTTATTTTGTATTACAAAACTAAATAGGTAAAGAAATAACCATCTGTTTTCTTGAAAATGCATTGGAATATTTAAGATATTGAAAAATTTATTATAAAGTGCAATTTATAGCTTACTCTTACTAATTGAAGGAAATAAGTAGATCAGAAAGGTTAATGAGCCCAAACAAATATGCATTTATCATAAGAATAAGACCCTCAGAGTTTCAAATTGTCTAACATTCCACGCTGCGAACGAAAGCAAAAATACTTCATTTAATCGGTAGTGAGAATTCTGTGATAATGAATAGTATATTTTTTCGATGGGTGAAAGTGCCATTCAAATTAACAATAAAATAAACATGAAAAACAATGGTAGATGCAAAATTTAATTACTTTTTTTATGAAACAAATGTATATATACAAGGTATTAAATAAATAATCCAAAACTTCTCTTACTACGCGTTTTCTAAATTATCTTTAAATAATAAAATGTAACAAAAAATAGTAAATTAAAACACTAATGAGCCATAGATAATGAATATTTATCGCAACAATAAGCCGTTCACAGTTCTATCTTATCCAAGGTTCCACTCTGCTAGGAGCCAAAATTCTTCGCTCAATCGGAAAGGAGTTTTCTGATGATGAATAATATCTTGATGGGTGAAAGTGTTTAATATTCAAAAAGCAGTAATGGGAAGAGTTAAAAATAAGGGTTTGTAATTATAGATGTTCAGCTAGCTTCCGTTCCAAACTTTGGCGAAAAACGGATGGAAATGATATGGTAATAGAAGATAGCAGACTTTACGGTAGTCTTCTTTTTATAATGACGGGTCCATCGGCCACTATCATTATCCGTGTAATTAATACGTTTTTTATGAATGACGGGAGAATTGGTGTTTTTTGTTACAAAAATAATAACTTAGGTTGGGAGAATTTATGTCTTTTTAAAGACGCTCAATGGGCTAGTTGAGTTGAGACCGTTAGGGTCTCATCAAGCAAATAAACTATCCTGATATTTTTTTAATTTTAACTTATAGTATAGAGTGTTTTCTATGTTATTACGACGTTGGATTTTGTTCTCTTTGGTCCTGGTAAAATATTCATCCATTCATATTGAAATGTACTTGATCATGGCTCTGTGACTAAAAGTCGTATTAACATTTGGAGAAATGAGCCACTTATTTGATTGTTGGGCTGACTTAAAGACTGCAAATAGGTTATAAATATATAAACTTTTATAAATAAACTGTTTGCGCTACAAATCTGCGTTGTTTTCTTCACGAATCTTCTCATAATGCGCAAAGTTGAATATTTTTTTAATTAATGACTATAATTACTTGTCATGATCCATACATTAATTTTTCAATCTTGTAATCTATAAGAGACATTTTTAAAGTTACATATTCACTAAATATGCCTTTCAAATATGAAATAACAAATTACTACAAAACCAAAATTTTCCATAACTATTTTTAAAGCTCTTTGCCATAAACCTAATGAGGCTTAAGAATATATAGTAAATCCCTACTTCAGACAATAGCGTCTAAAATTCACGTTTTGTCGATTGAAATTCCAATTCAACACACTATTACGATGTCACGCATGCATTTCTTTTCCAAGAACATCCTTTTTAAAGCCAATTTTTATTACCAATATTTTCTTTTACAACTAATTGAAAAGTAAGCTGAATTTTTGGGCAAAGACGCCTCATTAACCAAAAACAACACAGTTGGTTAGAAAAAAGATAACTAATGTTTCACAAAAGGATGCACGGCCTATTACGCACTTTCTGGAACTCTTGAAATGATTCTTACATTCAAGTATATTTTTCAAAGGACCTGAATTCAATAAACCCATTCCCATTCTACTTTACTATGAATGGGAAGTACTTATTAGAGATCACAGAGAAATCACAAAGAAGTGTTAATTTATCACCAGTTGTTAGGTTATTTTAAAATCTTGGTGTTCTGGGGCTTTGGAATTGTAATTACCTATTAGAAACACGTACCCGTAAAAAATGAGTTTACGAGCACGGTTACGTACATTACGTAAGACAATTTATTATTACAATTTATTTATTGCAATAGTTATTACGTTAAACAATTTATTTATTGCAATAGTTATTACGTTAAACAATTTATTTATTGAAACAGCAATTACTTTAAACAATTAATTTATTGCAACAGTTATAACGTTAAACAATTCATTTATTGCAACACTTCATTTAATTATTTAAAACTTATGCTTGCTTATTATGAACAATAAGTAATTTTTGTTTTATAAAAAACTTAAACACAAAGTAACAATCCCCTGAAAAAGAACAAAAAGGTAACTATCCTAGCTCCTTAGTCCTTCTTCGCCTGACTAGCTTGTCTTGTTGGAATCATCATCTACTTTTCAAAAGGCGATTGATTGCCCAACAACGGTTATAGAAATAGGGAATATGGATTTTTCTCAGTTGTTACATTATTTTAAAATCTTATTGTTTTGGGACTTTGACAATGTAATTTCCATAGATATCATAGTTAAAGTATTAGATTGGCAGATCACGTGACCTCCAATGCTAACGACGGGACGCGCATGGAGGCCAAATAAGGTGTCAAAATGACCAGTGTTGCTGCCACTTTAAGGAGAAAAATACCACGAAAAAATACAATTTAATTCTAAAATTACAAAAAAAATACTAGAAAAGGATTTAAAGTCACTAAAAATATTCCAAAATACAGCTAGTATTTTTACGATATTTTTTTTGTAATTTTAGAATTAAATAATATTTTTTCTCTTTAAAGTGGCAGCAACACTGGCCATTTTGCCCCCTTATTTGGCCTCCATGCGCGTCCCGTCGTTAGCGTTGGAGGTCACGTGATCTGCCAATCTAAACCTTTAACTATGATATCTATGGAAATTTCGTATTAGGTCAGCTTCATTCACAACAATTAAAATAATAGGACACCGTAAACAATGTTTACCAGTACAGTTACGTACGTTACGAAAGGCAATTTATTATTACAATTTATTTATTGCAACATTTATTACGCTAAACAATTTATTACTACAATTTATTTATTGCAACAGTTATTACGTTAAACAATTTATTACTACAATTTATTTATTGCAACAGTTATTACGTTAAACAATTTATTTATTGCAACAGTTATTACGTTAAACAATTTATTTATTGCAACAGTTATTACGTTAAACAATTTATTTATTGCAACCGTTATTACGTTAAACGATTTATTTATTGCAACACTTTATGTAATTATTTAAAACTTATACTTAAAACAATAAGTAAAATACATTTCTTTTATAAAACTTAAATACAAAGTAACAATCCTCTGAAAAGGAACAAAAAGGTAACCTTCCTAACTCCTTATTTTAGTCCTTCTTCGCCTGACTAGCTTGTCTTGTTGGAATCATCATCTACTTTTCAAAAACCGATTGCCCAACATCGGCCTTGTTAACGAGGGTGATTGGAACTTGTCATGGGGGACAAAGGATTAGGTTGATGGATAATTAATCGGTAATTGATCGGTAAAAGCATTAGTTTAATGAATCAATGATTATTTTTGGGGTTTGATGGAGCGAAAGTGAATCGCTTGTGAATTCGTGATTGAAAATCAGTCACATAATAAAAGATAGTTTCGATATTTAATTGGATTTGATGTCAAATTGTGAAGTATTTTTAGATTGATGGTCCATTGGGAGTAATACGATACGAAATTGGCATTGCTTGAAATTAATATTTATTCAATATCATTGGGGATACTTTATAATAATTTCTATTATGCTGAAACCGATCAAATAATTATATGCTAGTTTAATTCAGCAAACGTATTTGAATGGATATTTATATTTTCAATTCTTATTTTCTCGAGGTTTATTTTCTTTCACAATGGAAAACTTTTGATATTGGATTGATATTTGGACCACTAAAGTGTTTCACCTCTTTTCCTTTTTTAAATTAAAAAATAGCTTATACAATGACTATTATACGATCATACGATGATGAGATACTTATAACATTTAATATAAAGATATGAGTTCAAATAATAGCCGATTAAAGATTCAAAGAGCAACTTGTGTTTCAAACAGCCTTTTGCTCTACCACAAGTAGATATATATTTACAGAGATATTAGCCTAGAGAATTTATAACCTTATTGTTTCATATGAGATCTGTACTCTTTCGGTTTGGTTGTTGAGAAATCTATTAGCGGAGTTTTTTGAGATAGTCCTACTTTAATGTATTATTCCATTGAACAATACATCTTCGCCAGATAAATTACCATCGCTCCATGAGTCCATTTGTCAAATTTCACATCACCATCTTCAAACATTATCTGATATTACAGCCGTTTTAAAACGCAACTTTTTTTATAATCACCCTGTACTATAGTCTGTCTATTTACTATGCGATCCTCGAAAAGACTTTCTTTCCCCATCCCTTCGCTTGGTTTTCTAGGAAACGGGGGGGAAGCATCGCTTTTCTAAACCTAACGCGTTTGAGGTTCTGTTGTGAGGTTAACAATCCGAACAGTTCAAACCCAAGTAGGGTGGGGAAAAAACATGCTCACGCCGTTTCGAAGAAAACCACATGCGGGGATAAGGGAAGGAAAATGCTTTCGAGGATCGCATTCTAGATAGACAAGGTATAGCAAAACGCTAAACAGCCTACCCCAAATTAGCCTCTCACACTCCCCACAAACACCTCTGGTAGTATACCACCTCAGTAAATACCACACCTAGGTATCTACACTAAATATCTAAAAAATTATCTCTGTACCTCATATTTTCCCTCGATTAGGAGCAGAGGGACTGTCAGACCCATAGAGCTAATGCATTAGTTTTGAAATCACTAATTTTGAAAAAGAATTGCTTTGCCATGTTATCCCAGTTTCACCAGGTATTGGAATCTTCATAACATCAATTTAAAACAAAATTGAACAGAAAATAACATCCGGTCATTTAATTATTAATTGATAAAGTTTTAAAATAGTGTCGCCATCTGCTGTATATATTTTAATTTTAAAACTTCAAAAATATATAATTAAATAACTAGATAACATTGTCGTTTCAAATTAGTTTCATTTTGATGTTATGTTGATTCCCATACATGGGGAAAAAGGGCTAACATAGCAATGCAATATTTCTGCGGAAGTTGTGATTCCAAATCTAATGCATTAACTCTATGGGACTAACAATCCCTCTTAAAGGAGCAGGTATCATAAACATATCCTCGCCCTGGACATCTTGTCCCATAAATACAATATGTATAGTTGCTCAAGAAAATTAATTTATTGCAATCGATAGACGAACTTTGGTGACTTCTCAAATCTTTTTTTATGATTAAGGTGCAAAAAGCTTACATTCAAATCAAATATCATGAGTAAAGTAACATTATTTACGAAATATTAAGTAAAGCTCACTTTTACACAAAGTTGCTGAACAGTACTTCTACGCGCAGTTTCATAATCGATAGTCGATAGTTCGATAGTTTCATAATCGATAGTCATGTTCGGCAATTTAAAAATTAGTTTATACAACTCTGTATCAACGCCACCTGCTAGTATACCATCTCCAGTAAATACCACACCTAAGTGCCTAAGAAATTATCTCAGTACCTCATACCTTTCTCGATGACGAGCCCACACTCCCTTAAACGAGTAGGTATCATAAACATATCCCCAGCCGGGACATCTTTTCCTATAAATACAATAATCTTGACGTACGATCGCCTTGTGAACCTACAAGGTCCGGAAAAACCGTAGAAGGAGACGTCAAAAACAGAGTTCTTTATTATATCCACTCTAATGCTGAAGATGTCATTAATTAGTGTTGAGACAATCGCGTGGATTCATTGAGGGAACAATTTGTGGCCAACCTTCGGTTGATTGCCGGAGTCAGAAATTATGGGCTTATAGGTGAAGTCTGTAGCTGAAATATGCGTATTTGTGTATTTTGTTTGTTGTTTTTGATCGGGTGTTCAAACGTTATCAGTTGTTGTTCACTATGCGAAGTTAAAGTTTTCATTTTTTTCCGGCGAAATGTATTCCTGAGAAAGAAAAAAATTATTGCAGATTTCAAATAAAAAAAAACACATTATTATTATCTTGAATTCTATGCACATTCCTCTTTAAATTACTTTAGCACTAAATTAGTTTATTTGAATAAAGACAATGTTTTGGGTTCGTTGAAAGAAACAATTTGTGGCTATCCTGCCGAGAACAGGTAAATATGATAAAAGTTAAATTGTATTTGCATGAAAATATGTGGCTAATTTTTTAACGTATTGTTAATTTGGTAATGTGTGTTAATTTGTGTTAAGACAGATGCTTGGATTCTTTAAAGAAACTGCTCGAGGTTTTCCGTCTGTTAATTTTCTTATAGTCAGATATAGGCTATAGAATAAGTCTCTAATTGAGATAGGCTGTTTGTTATTGAAAATGTTTATCAGGGTTGTTGTGCACTCTAAGAAGTAGCAGATTCTGGTATATTTCTATGAAATGTATCTGTGGAGATCAGACTTTGTCCAACTCATCTGTGGGCGCCAGAGGGCGCCGCGATCGTCATTGTAGTCTGAAGATGGAAGCTAATACTGTGACCGTTGTCGTGTGTTTAAAAGAAAACTGGGAGACAAAGATGTTGTAGTATTAAGAGCACATTTTTGTAATTTTTTTTTTGTATTAATTGATATTCTGAACTAAGTTAAAATGTCATTGAATCAAACTTCTAAGTCTTTCATCGTATGGATTGGTGTTTCGAGTCAGCTTGAATTTCTATTTCTATCGCCATAAAATGACGAACATCTACAGTATCTATAAGAAATGAAACTGATAAGCATTGTGCAGTGTGCATTAGTTAAAAACTTTTGAGTTGCACGAACTTCTTTTGTGAAATTGCCACACATGACTATTGAACATGGAACAGTGCGTTAGAAGTACATTTTAGAAGTTGCGCGTAAAAGGAAACTTTACTCAATTTCGTAAAAAAAAATCTCACTTCACTCACAAATGTTGATTTGAAAATGTAAGATTTTTGGTCCTTAATCATAACAAATATTTGAGCGATTGCCACAGTTCATCTATATGTTGCAATAAATTAATTTTCTTGAGCAACTGTACAAAAAAAACACGGCTAGCAACCACAAGGGACATTAGAAAAAAGATTGATAAATGTCTTTCACAATACAAAAAAACCTCTATCTCACGAGAATAAAGTTAATACCGACATAAACACTTTTACTCCCATCGTGACAGACACATTAAAAGTCCGATAATGGAGACTAAAATCGTAAAAAAAAATAACCAGTTAAAAGTAGAAAAAATGTCTGCTAGTGTTCTTTTTTTGTAAATCCGTCACCAAATCTAACTTTTATGTCCGTCAAATACGATAAGCAATGGCGGCAAACTTCTGTCCGAATTCGTTTCCCAACCTGGAGGAGCTGATAACATCGGCCATTTTTTTGGGCACCTTCACTTAACCTGAATCTAAATGTTTCATGAATTTGATTTCCGTAAAATGTACTTAAGTTTGGGTAGATAGTGGTTATGGTGGGATGAGGTAGATTCCTGTTCTAGTTATTTTTTTTCTGTGGTGTAATAAAATATCTTGGTACGTCTGAAAGCTTTGTGTGGTAATAAATGTGTTGATAACACCCAAGGATTTAGTAAAATACCAATGAGAAATCAAAGTAAAATACTAATAAGCGAAAACTTCTTTTCATATCGACAAATAGCCATTTCATATCCATTTCTTTGCAAATTTTACGTTTTATATTTACTATCGGATTAGGTTTTAAATTTACATTGGTTTTTCTGGTAATTTTTTCATCAAACGCTTTTAGTTAAACATATTAATTACTGATAATACTAAATATAGAGACATTAATTATTTAAAAATAAGAACTGACAGATAATAAATTTGATTATTTTTTAAAAAATTGAATCAATACAAACAATACAGCAGATCAACATTATTCTCAAAAATGCACAATGCTTAATAATTTTTATTTTTCATAGATATACCATTTCATAAAAAATATACCAGAACCTGCTACTTCTTAAACTGCACACTAGCAAAAACAACTGTTTACTACAAATAAATTAATTTTCGCTTTTCAAAGTGTTATTTCTCTCCTATTTTACATGAATAATTATAATTTATAAGCTTTTGGATTTTAAAAAATCCAACTTTTTAAGTTTTCGGGTTTTTGGTTTTTACAATGTCAGCAAAGCTTCTTGAAGTCGAGGACTCATTGAGGTAGAAATAGCTAACTAAAAAAAAACTTTAGATACATTTAGAAAAATAACCAGTTTTTGAGTCACTCAAAAGTTAAATAAGATTGATCAAGATTGTACAAGTACGCGTGTAATTGCATTCTTCCTTTCTAAAGTTCTTCCACCATTTTGAAATGTATGTAGTAAGAACTAAGATATATATAACATTCCATTTAAACGAAAAAAACACCGTTGCCAATTCTGACGCAAGTTATAATTGAATGTTTCACAATGACAACATAATTTTTTTATCCCGGAAATTGATTAGAGAATACAAGAAATAGCACTTTGAAAAATTACAGAACGAAACCATTGAATTTACAATTGATTCCATTATTTATTTGAGTCATTTCATGAATGGTGTACAAAGTATTATAGCACATATTTTTACACCTTACATATTACAACCATGTTTGTGATACCAATATCTATCCTTAATGATCGGATTGCTCTCAAATATAAAACTGTGTTTTTTGGTGATACTTAAAAGCTTCAAATAATTTTTTAAAAAAAACTCTTTTTAATGTTAAAATAATTGATACATTTAAAAAAATTTAACCTTTTCTTATTATTACAAGAAATATATTAATGACTATCGTTTCAGTTTTCAGTAATTGTAATTATGATCATTACAAAATAAAGAGTTCTATTGCGAAATTATATGTTTCTTTACCTGCAAAAAAATCATATAAATTATGTAAACAATTCAAGAAACTTTTTGTTCAACACATTCTCCTATAAAATACATTTAAACTACAATATTTGTTAAATAATTTTGTGGAAGAGGCATTCAATGTGAACCCATTAACTACGATTTTGTAAATACCGCACCTCCATTAACACTTCTTTTCCGAATAAAAAACGTTTTACTCCGAGATTTTTTTTATTCGGTTTTCGTCACTTAAGGGGATACGGAACTCAAAACATTATTTCTAGAAATAATAACATAAATTTGTAAATTATAGTGGTTTTATATAATGCTCACTCTAAATAAACATTTTCCATCAATAAAAACAAATATTTACAAGTAGATTTTCATTTTAAAAAAAATCAAAATTTTGAACTTTTTTAAAACGCTACTCCTCTTTCAATTTTGAGAATAACTCCACCAAACTTTTATAGTTTCTTTTTAGTACTATTTGTTCAAGAACTGTGCATGGATTTTAAAATGTGAGCTACAGTTAAAAAGTAACATGCATTTATACTGAAAATCACAAAAAATTTACAAATTATTGAATTCAACATTTTTTTTAAAAAAAACAACTATACATAGAAGCCCTTATTCCATGCACAATTTTGTGCACCATTTATATAAGAACACAGGTTAAAAATTTCAAAATTCTAACTTAATTAGCAAAAAAGCCTTAGGGGTTTATTAAACACACGAATTGAAAAACGCGAAACCGAGAAAAAAGGTTGGAAGCAGACGAAATACGTATTCAAACTTATATTAATGACTCCAGAAAATATTTAATAACTTTTTTTCTACAAAAGATATCATTATGAAACTTTCAGTATATGTTCAGAAAAATATTGTAAATAATAAGTAAAAACTGAAAATCCATATTTTGACCAATTTTTGGGTACCGTATCCCCTTAATTTATCCTACCTAAATTATTTAGAACTATTGTCTACATTTGCCTACATATTTTGTTTATTTAGAAAACTTAAACAGAACGCTCATTTTCGGACAGAAAATGTTCTTGCAAATCGTCGTTAATGGGTTAATATTTAGTTACTTTTTAATAAAGAATGAATTGCGAATGAATAATTGCGATAATGAATTTTATATTTTTTGACAGTAGAAAATAAAAACTACTAGGAATTTATAAGTTTTTGCAATAAGGTTCAACATTATTTACAGGAAAACGCTGATCTTTGATTTATAAATAACCATTACAATAGGATAAAATTTTATTTCTTAGTATATGTCGATATTTCAATCATGTGCAAATACTTTCTTTTGCACAACATAAAAATTTTAATGAATGTAAAAGCAATACGTAGGTGTCAACTTTTTAGCTGAAATTCATCCAATGTATCCACACAATAGACCTATACAAATTGGTTAATTGTATGTTTACTTAAACGAGGAAACATAAATGTTTTATTGAAAACATTGAAATTAATATGTTCCTATTTTAGGATTTGAAACAGTTGCAACTACTATTAGACGGATTTAGGGGAAAATGTATGCTGAAATATGCAAAAATAGTTATTGTAATGAATGATTATGAAGAGTTCATTGGATGATTTTCCGTACTTTTTTTTTGCCCTAAATAAATGCGTGTTAGTTCGCACGTTCCATTCCGGATTACAAAACATGTTTCAAATGCAGTTTTAAGACTTTTACTCTTATTAATTGTAAAAAAAAATCATTTTCTAATTTTGTTTGGCAGTTCTTAAAACATTACAAATTTGTAGTTTTACCACATTCTAACACGTAATGGTTATTCAGAACATTTATTAAGTTTCACACAGTGGTTTGTTGGAAATTTTATGATGCAATTAAATTAAAATACATAATATAATTTATTTTATAAAATATTGTGATCAATTCAAATATAGTGCAAAAACTGAAAGAAAAAGTACATCTGCAAAAATTAAATCGTGCAGTTTATTCATTTCTGAAGTGTAATTTATTTTTACATTGCTATAGTGCAAATTTCATATTGCATTTTTTTATTAATTAAATAGTTAGCCTGACCAGATTAATCTTAGTAATTTACTTTTGGGCTATGAAATCATCATTAAATTTTCATAATTTATATTTTATTTACGTTTTCGTTTGAAAAAAACAGAAAAAATTAAATGGAAACTATTTGCACATTTTTATCGCTCAATAGTTGAATGATAAACTAAACCTTACTGCGAAATTGTCACCATAGCCATAGTGCAAGTTATTAATTGCAATAATGCAATTTATTAATTGCAAAAATGCAATGTATTCATTGCTAAAATGCAATGTATTAATTGCAATAATGCAATGTAGTAATTGCAATAATGTAATGTTTTAATTGCAATAATGTCATTTATTTCATTCCATAAAATGCAAATTGTTGCATTAATAGCAAAATGCGTTAATTTCAGTTACATACTATTTTAGAGCAAGGGAAATGTCAATTGCAGCTTTATCAAATTAATGAAGCCATACAAAAAACAAACTTCGCATTTTTCATATTTAAATGAGCGAGTGTTATCAAGGAAATTTCAAAAGAGAGCTGTGAACGTGCTGAAATGCAGATTTCTAGTCATTTCCATACGTCCATCAAAACTGGTGTCGTTTCAATCTTCCGCATTGCTACGTTGTCACATAATTGATATTGGTTCCCTAATTTTCGTGCCTCAATTTACATTTGAATTAGCATGGGTCGAAATTAAAAAAATTTCAAGAAAAAGATCGCCAAGTGTGAAAAGCCTGGTGACATGATAGTGCTTTAAGTTCTTCAAATTAAGTTTTGATTTAATTAATATAAGTTTGTTTATTTATGTTAATTGATAGCTGAAAGGATTTTGTAACCATTTCCGGCATTCCTAATATGGGAAGAAACATTCGTAACTTATTTTAAAAACTAAACCGAAACGTTAACGCGGCTGCTTCTAGCAACAATATATTTTCATTGGACTGTAACAACAAAGTTGTAACTACAAAGTTTAATTGTAAATTTAAAAAAAACCCTAATTGAGTAATTTGGAGAATTTGACCAATCAAAATTCGTAACATACACAAGTTTTGGAGCATCATAACTTTTCTCGTAGTTTTTACGAGT
This sequence comes from Oedothorax gibbosus, assembly GCA_019343175.1. Classification (NCBI taxonomy): domain Eukaryota; kingdom Metazoa; phylum Arthropoda; class Arachnida; order Araneae; family Linyphiidae; genus Oedothorax; species Oedothorax gibbosus. The sequence goes on from CM033271.1 coordinate 12,680,786, forward strand.
TTTACATTTTAAGACTTTTTTAATAATTTTTAAGAACTTCAAAATTTTCCGTAATTTTAAAATTTGAAACAAATTAAAGAAGCTTTCTATAGGAATAAATTTTTAATTTAATTTTTTTTTCTTTGCGTTTCAAGAATTTCAAAGAAAAGTTATTTTCGAGCACGTTTTTATTGAATTTTTTGTAAAAAAAATTATCGTGAATCGACCTCACCTTTTTTACAAGATTACTTGTTTGGGTGCCCGCTTCGAATTATTATTATTTATACCCACATTAACTTTTTTTAAAACACAATACCGTAAAGGTTGTGTCATAACCTTGTCATAAACTATCAACATTTAACATTTTAAAAATCCCCGAACCATGTCATAGCCACATTTAACCCTTCACATTGTTTAAACAATATCTGCTTCAGTAAACAAAAACATCAGGGCAAAAAAAAATATGCTAAACTGACAAAAAAATGACAAGCAAAATCTAACATGCACAAGAACTAGATATGATCTAAATAATTTAATCCTGCCTTTTAACTATCCCGATAATGTTTTGTTGAAATTCTGATCACATCATCTCGGCGCATGTTTAGTACTTTTTTTGTTAAACATTGGTTGACAGGATTTTAAGATATTGTGTCAGAAACGTCTGTCTTTGTATTAGTTAGTTGAGGTCGCAAATCTCTTGAGAAACTTTGTTGTTTAATCCATTGCTGTTTAAAAAATAGGTTTTTTTTAAATCCTGACGTTGATATGAACAGAAAAATTCTTTGTCTACAGTTAAACACTAAAAATAAAACAGTATTTTCAAACTTCCATTAAAGACTCTCGTTCTAAATTTAGTTAATCCTTTGTCAAATTTCTTCAACCCTAATGAATTCCGTTTAAATAGCTAAAATTTGACTTTTATAATGACATTTTTATCATAAAATGCATTACCATCGTAGCTTATTTCCTTAATCTAGTCACCTGTAAATAAATCCAAACATCACCCCTAAACTTAAAAAAAGATACTAATCGCCAGCGTCGGGTAATAATTGACACTCGTTTTAACTTAGTTAATCATTTTTAAAAATCCCTTCAGACCATTCCAATACAAATATCTAAAGCTTGACTTTTATAATGAAATTTTTATCATTAATTTATTATCAACTTAATAGACCGAGAGCCCAGGGCCCCCAGACCTAAGTCATTTTTTAAAGGATGAAATGTATCGGATTAGGTTCGGTTTTCATTTACTTTTAGTATATGCATACCCGCTAGAGTGAACCGACGGCCAATTTACAGGTATCGGGTGCAAAAAGTAGGTAAATTATAAGTTAACTTAAGTCATTTTCTAAAGGCTGATTTTTACGTATGTTTTAGAAAATAATGTTAAAAGTTCATAATAAATTTCCCAGACACTTTCCGTCGGCCGAAACTTTTCCCAGACGCTTTAAACGTCTTTATCAAGTTCAGACTTTGTCTCACGTATCTGGCGGTGTGAGATGGCGCTACAATCATCTTTGGACGACAAGAAGGGGAAGTTAAGCAAAAAAGAACTATGTGTGTATTTGGAGATGTGGTTGGTTGGTTAGTCGATTGACATATATATTCCGGTTTGTGTGCTTGATCATTGGAGATGTGAAAATGTTGTAAGCTAAAGACAGCTATGGTTACTTGTTTTTATGGTGACAGAAATAAAACTGAGTCGATAAGCAATAAAAACAAAGAAAGAATAACGTTACGATTTAATTAATTTTTTGTTTATATAGAGAATAAATTAGTAAACAAGTATCCATAGCTGTCTTTAGCTTACAACATTTTCACATCTCCAATGATCAAGCACACAAACCGGAATATATATGTCAATCGACCAATCAACCACATCTCCAATACACACATAGTTATTTTTTGCTTAACTTCCCCTTCTTGTCGTCCGAGGACAATTGTAGTGCCATCTCACGCCACCAGATGCGTGGGACAAAGTCTGAACTTGATAAAGACGTTTAAAGCGTCTGGGAAAAGTTTCGGCCGACGGAAAGTGTCTGGGAAATTTATTATTAACTTTTAACATTATTTCCTAAAACATACGTAAAAATCAGCCTTCAGAAAATGACTTAAGTTAACTTATAATTTACCTACTTTTTGCACCCGATACCTGTAAATTGGCCGTCGGTTCACTCTAGCGGGTATGCATATACTAAAAGTAAATGAAACCGAACCTAATCCGATACATTTCATCCTTTAAAAAATGACTTAGGTCTGGGGGCCCTGGGCTCTCGCTCTATAACTTATTTCCTTAATCTAGTCACCTGTAAATAAATCCAAACACCACCCCTAAACTTTAAAAAAAAATACTAATCACCTATTCCACAACAATAACTTTTTTCCAAACCCACCCAACACCTAGATTCCGACCAATTTACGACTGTCCTAATCACCATCCAATAATTCCTACTTGTAGACATATACTAGTCAAAAAAAGGATTCTGATTCGTTCACCACTGGGTGACAAATCAAGATCACAGTGATATTAAAACATCAGTAGGCGTCCGACTCGTCATATCACCACATGCGTGGTGGGAATCACCAATTCAGCGAGGGTATCACCATTGGAATTGATAATGGGGATGCGTGCTTTATTAAATCGGCTAACGTTGGTTCGGAAGTGGTGCAAGTGAAGGTTTTGTCGAAATGTAGTATGCTGGAAAAAACTTGTGTTCTTTTTTAATAAGAAAAATTGTGGTTTTGCTAGTTAGTACAAGTTGTGTTAAAACAATGTGACCAAATAATAATGCTTGGTTAGCACAAAAATTGTGTTGAAGACGTAGCACGCTTTCGAATTCTTCTGAAGTGTAAATGCGCATCTGCTTTTTAATGTTTCGGATGAACTATGCTCAAGCGAAAGTAATACATTTTACGGTAGTTTAAAATGAATGTTATAATTTTGTTATACATATTTTAAAAAACAATATAATTGAAATGTTATTTTTTTCATTCGCGCAGAGATTTATTAATCGTCTCCTCTGTCAATCGTCAGTTGAAAAAATGGAAAACAGAAAATCGACATTTTTGACCAAAACACCCATCCGACCCCCTTAAAAACTAAGTGCACTATCCTTAATAAGCAGTAAATTGCGACGCCCATAACCCTAGTGTAGCTCTAGTAAGACGATAATTAATACTAACCATAACCCCTAATTGGCACTGTAAATCATAACCAATAACGCTTTCATTTCATGTCTGTATATATACGCCCATTTAAATTCGCCTTTCCAAACACCATTTTTCCACAAGTCGGGCATAAAATGTCACTTACCCCCCTCTCAAACCACCATCAGCATATAGGGACTCGTGTGCATTAACCACAATAATAATCTAATTAGCATTCACGAACGGTATTGTCGTCAAAGTTTATGACCAGGGATGTTTGGATATGAAAGCCCAGAAAGATATGGATCTTGGGTAACAGAGACCATGTTATCTACCGTATCCTATGGTTGGTCTCTCTTTTTATTGTTTTGTCGCATTTCCAGGCTATAACTCAAGTTGGAGGAACGGACAGACGGACAATCCTTAAATGGAATTGTTTGAGTTGCTGGTAATTAAATAGATTTTTGTTTTTCCTAGAGGCTGGTTAGAATGTTAAGTGATAGGACTGGGTTTAACTAAAAAGCAAGAAAAAAGTGTTAAATGTTACCGTGGTTTTTACCAAAAAATCATGACGATTTAAAGTTTATAACCAGAAAAATTACTACATCGAATTATATAATAAAATGTTTTAGATTATCTTCACTCTTTATTATCTAAAACTAGAATATTTGGATTACTTAAGATGAAATGAATCAATATTTCATATTAAGCAATGACACGGGGTAATGGGCAAGTTATATCTCATCGTATTTTTTTTGTTTTACGCCATTTCCTTCATAAGCCATTTTTACTTACTCCATTATTTTTAAACAATAAAATTCTATCTCTTGTCGATTCAATCGCTTTTAGTTATCTTAACCAGTGGCTTTATTTTACAGTCATAACTAATTCGAACTTTAATTATAAAATCCTTGTTTTTTTGTTTTTTTTATCCATTATTGCACTGGTCACGCGACAAAGAACAACAACTACTACATTACAGAATCCTGTAAATTTAGACTATTTTATCTTTTCAATCAACTCGATCTTTTAATTGCTTTATTTTTATATACATATGTATTTGAATAACAAATTTTTACTTATTTTATAATATACAACCCATAAATTTAAACAAAACTGCTTTTAAAGTTTAAAATAACATTTTAATTGATATTAGATACAGTATTTCCCTTCCCATGCTCAAAGCAACACACAATCAAAGAATAAATCATTTAGAAAAATGCAACTTGGGCTATGCATTCTAGATAACAAACTGTAACTGGATTTTTTTAAATAAAAATTCGTTATGTGGATACATAATATCTTACATTCATACTGCATTCATTTTCAAGTTCAGTAACCTTGGCTTCCGTGCACTTTTAGACTGTTAAAAATTGTCATGTACATTCTGTAAAATAAAATAAACACACATAGACCATTTTAATCATCATGAATACTATTTTCATGTAACTAATTCGATCTATGCGAATTTGAAATATGCACATTAATGATGCATATTTATTGCTCCTAATTACGCAATTTAATGTAGACTGTTTTTCTGTATACTGTGACAATGTAAATACCTATAAAATTGTATGTCAATACAATTAATGATGCATATGTTATTACTCCTAATTACGCAATTTATTGTCGACTGTTTTTTTCTGTATACTGTGACAATGTTAATACCTATAAAATTGTATGGCAATACTACTTAACACCAATCACCAATAATTCCCAATTTAAAATAGGGTATTTCTTGCTTAAATGCTTTGTAGTAGTATACCCCTCTGAAGGGTATGTAATTTGGAAATAGAGTAAACTTGTTTTTCTATTCCAAATTACTTGCCTAAGAGTGATGAACTTTTACTACATTAGAGCCTTTTTGCAAACTTAAAAAAATCTCAGCTAACCAAAACTTTCTACATTAAACACATTTTGATACACATTCTCCAAACAATGACATCCAACTCTGATTACCACAAAAACCCTTATCAGACTCAATCTCCCTTTTGAAAAAAAATACATACCGATCTCATTTAATTTCCTTTTCACTGATGCCAGTACTACGCATCTTAGGGGGAATGGGCGCGCTGGACCGGGGGGTCTCCAAAGCAAAGTGCATCAGTGCTAATCCTATGCAGAAAAAAATATTTTATCTGCCACATTTCTCCGGCTGTATTAAATATTTTTGCGAGCGGATTTTTCTGTGTGATAAATGTAGCGGACTTACAGGTCCCGACTTTCCCACTTTTTGAAATGGGTTCGAATATTTTTTTAATTTTCAATAAATAATTTTACACAAAATATTCGAAGCAATTTCAAAAAGTGGGAAGATAGAGACCTGTAAGTTATCTACATTTATTATTTTAAAAAAACCATTTGTAAAAATATTCAATACAGCCGGAGAAATGTGACATAGAAAATAGTTTTTTTACCATTGGATTAACGCTGAGGCACTTGAGTTTGGAGACCCGCGATCCAGCGCGCCCATTCCCCCTTAAATACGTTGTTACCTAAGAGTGATTAACTTTGACTACATTTAACTGACACTCTGCTCAATGATCATATGTGTTAACCACCAATCATTTGGAAACAGTTACTACATTGTCCACTTTAAGTCTCTTTACAAACTTAAAAAATTCTCACAGCAAACCAAAACTCTGAACCTTAAACACATTTTGATACACAGTCTCCAAACAATGACATCCAACTCCGATTAACACAAAAACTCTTATCAGACTCAATCTCCCTTTTGAAAAAAAAATACATACCGTCCTCATTTGATTCCCGTTTCACGTATGCCAGTAACACCAATCAAGAGCTGTACGCTTTGACAAAGACCCCGAAAATTACTTAACCTAATGAAAGTGACAGGGCATTTTAGGGTATTATTCCCGTTGGGACGTCGCACCCAGAATGTCCAGTCGCCCCGTGTGACATCGCGTCGTTTGTCACATGTTCATTATTTTGAGTAGATTATCATTAGGGGCAGGTAAATTTCAATGATGTTGATGAGGGGGACATTTGTGGTCTTTTTTGAGAGTGGTACTTTAGTTGGGTAACGTTTCCGGCTTCCTTTTCCTAGTATCTTGAGAGCTTTAGCACTACCACTCCGGCGCTTTGTAATTTTGAAGCTTGATCAAGTGATGTGGCCGTATCAAATTATATATACTGTGGCCACAAATGTTACCCTCATCAACATCATTGCAATTTACCTTCCCTTAACATGCGACAAACGGCGATGTCACACGGGGCACCTGGACAGATTTGTTGTGTTTTTTGAGAATGGTACTTTGGTTGGGTAACGTGTCTGGTTGCCTTCCCAGACAAAAAATCTACAGAATTTCTTCAAAAAAAAAACTTTAAAAACTGAAGGAATTTATCATTTTACAGTATTTTTGCTGTAAGAAAACTACGTTTTTTTTTCTGCAGACCTATTGTTTCAAATTCTTTTTTTTTAAAGTTTTTTTAAAAAAAATTTGCAGAAAATATTGGCTTTGAGACAGAAGAACTGCAGACCTTTTGAAGTTTTTAAAAGCAATTGTACATAATATTTTGGCTGGAAAGCAAAAAAAAAAACTTCCTTTTGAAATTTTATTTAAAGACAATTTCGCGTAATACTTTGGCTGGGTTTTAGTAGCATCTTAAGAGCTTTGACACAACCACTTGCACTTAGTAATTTTGAACCTTGGTCAACGGGAACCGGTATTTTTGAATCATAGTAAACTCTTGACTAGGTACTTTTCTCGATAAAACTTTAAAAAAAAAAGTATCATTAAATTTGTAATACCTGTGATATTGAAATTACATTTTGCTTTTGTTTTGATACAAATGAATTTTTAATTGAGAAGCAATCATTAAAAAAAGTTCAGGTTTTGCTAATTTGTTAGAATGAATATTCAAACTAGCAATCACACGTCTTCGTAATGTCAACTATTATTTTTGATTTTTATAAACAAAAAAAATAATGAACCCTATTATTTAAATGTACTTACGCTTGTATTCTAGCATAGTTACGGGATAATTTATAAAATCTAGTCTAGTGTAGGTCAATCAAAGAATAGGTAATAAAGAACGTTATATCTATTCGTTATATCTATTTATCATCCCTACAATGGTATACTTTTTGTCATGACTATAAATCAAATTGTTTTTTTCGTGTGAGTTAATTATTGCGGTCCAGTATGAATTGTCAAAAGTACAGCTGTGTCACTTTGGGGGACGTTAGATTTATTGCTATTTTCTTTTTTTAGAAATATGCTTTTTCGATGACAATAGAAAGCTTAATTGATAGAAGTTTGGTACTTACTTTGCTATGTAAAGATTTCCATAGGGGTAAATGTGTTCTAAAATAGAATATTTTAGGTATGTTTTAGTGATATTTTGGACATTAATTATGTGGGACAAACTCTTTAATAAATGAATTAGATTAATATATAGTGATGTGGGAGTTGAATAATGTCGGTTAAGTAATTACTATAACCTTTTTATTTTGTTCATAATGAAAATTGGTTTCAGAGTTCTGTAATAACTTTTAAAGTTAGTCATTAATAAATAAATGTACAGGGAGAGCGATTTATGATATCTCCAACTAAGCAGTACTTATAAACTAAATTAAAATTTTCGTTGTTAATTATTATCGAAATATTTTGAGACAATCCTAAATCATTAAAAATAAATTCGAAATCCTGTAAGTTTCAACTAAGATGAAAAATTTAGCTCGAAGAAAATATCGAGCATATGATTTTCTTCCCTGGTGAAAATATGCTTATATATATCAAAGCAATACTTAGTTTCAAAATATAATATTAGGATTTTAAGAGTATTGGACACTTTCGCATTTCGTGTGCTCAAATTTTAATGAATGGAATCTTTGTCGACAAACACAATTTTTTGGCGAGAATACACAGTATACACAGTTAAAGGTTAACGTAGGAAATAGTCTGTTTGGCTGTGGTTTTATATTTTTTGGCGACTTTATGGCTTGTGCACGAGAAATGGAAAATCACCGAATATTGCGATTGGTATATGTGATACCGTTCCTTCTAAGGCGTCCATGTGTTTCCACAGAGCACTTAATAAAGCAATCACATCTTTTTCAAAACGTTTTTTTTGACAAAACTTTCACCAAAATCGGTGTTTGGCTGATGAAAACTAAAGTGCAACTAAATTTTAAATAGGAAAATGTGGGCCGATATATATTTCGTTGTATTTATCGTTCTGCAGCCATATTATCCATGCAAAAAACAATTTAAATGCAAAACATTTTTTTTTTGTCCTTGTGAAATACCACATAACTCACATTATTTACACTGGACAGAATACCACGTTATTTATATCCTTTTACAAAACTGACCCCCCAAAAAAGCTTCTATCTTCCCCCAAGTCTATGCATCCATTCTGGTTTTGCCATCCAAGTCCATGAAAACCTTACTTACAGTAGAGATACTTTTGGATTTGCATTTTGATGGTCCTCCGAATCAGATTTATTGCATGGGGATCCACATTGTTTTTATCAGCTCCGAATACTGCTTCACAGAGAAAAAGATGTTTCAATGGTAGCAGCATCGAAAAAAACAATCAGTGAAGACGGATGTTGAGGAGACATCGGAATGTTGTAGTTTACCCGTTATTGGAATGAATGAGAAGTATTCATCCGCTAATATCTAGATCTTATCCGATAGTCTTAGTGCCATACAGCACTTAAGTAACTGGAATAAAGCTGTCGACAAGACATCTGTCTATATTCTTAACAAAATTAAGCAACTATCCCATCGGCGTAAAATCTTCATACAATGGATTCCCTCTCATATAGGGGTCTTTGGTAACGAAAATTCTGATCTCTTGGCCAAGAAGGGAGCTTCTGATCGCACAACTTCAAGTCGACTTTTGATCTTCCCTGAGATTTGCTCCAAGATCAGAACCACCAATCCACAACTATGGAACATTCCTTCGTCCCACTCTTGGTACAATAGACGGGTTCTTGGTGGTGCACTTATCATAAAAGCTGATAGAGCCATACTGTCCACCATAAGTAGGCTCATAAGTAGAGACATCAGGTGTTTGTCTTTTGAACGTGGGCAAAAGACCTATTTAACGTGCACTAAGTTGTAACTCTGCACTGTTAAAAATTTTGTGCTTGGTTTCACCATGATATTGGTTCCTAGTAGCTGCAACGGCTGTGTGGTGAAACGTTCCACCATATTTTGGTATTCGGTTGAACCACTTCTCAGGTTTTTGTTTCCAAATCCAGAAAAATTATTCAAAGAAAAACCGAAAATAAGGTGAAACTTTTCACCACACAGCCGTTGCAGCTACTAGGAACCAATATCATGGTGAAACCAAGCACAAAATTTTTAACAGTGTGCACAAGCTTCTCCCGAACACATTTTACACTGTCTTAATATGGAAAAAATTGATCTTTTCTCTATAGTATCCTTCTAGTTTTTGATTTCTTGAAGACTTTCGAGCTCATGGACTTGGTCTATCCTGCGGCTGGACCAAGAGGAATAAGTCAACAACAACAGAAGTATTGTTTGAACTGATATGAGACTTTTTTTTAGTGTCCTTAGTATGTTGTAAAATAAGTATGTTTTGCATTTAATCTGGAAAACTTTTACAGTTAATATTTGCAGAGGGGAACCTCCATTAATTGGAATTTTAGGTTTAAGTCCTAAAAATATGCATTTTTTTAGTGCTCTGAATGCAATTTTTTTTTTTTAATTTAAACGCTTTTAAGATTTTGCAAGACCTCTAAATTGTGCCTAAACCTTGTTCTACATCATTTTTATACGGATTATCTACTGATTCCTTTAAGTTAAAGGCCCAAATGGGAACATTGTGAACCTCTGGAGCGAAGACGCAATGGGGAAGAGGCGTTCTTACCAGGAGGCACTGGTACAAAAACACATGTTAGGTTAGGTTAGGTTGTACATTTTTCGTCTATTTTTGAGCTTTAACACAGCCAATTACGCCTATTAATTTAAAACCCGGTCAAGTGACGATGTCGACACCTGAGCGGGCACCCAAAGCAAACCAGTGGCATCGGGTACTTTTTCGGGACTTTCGACACCACAGATTTAACGATCACGTATGTCGCAAAACCCACGTCATATGTAGCTTCACTATATCATAGAAAACCTACTCCTACGAAAGAGCACAATCTCCCTCCAATGCTGGCCGATCCCTGTTTAGAAATTCAATTGCCGTATCAATAAGATCGACTGAGAGTGCTCTGGAAAGCCGGGATAATACCCACGACCCTCTGTTGTAGAGGTAATAAAATAAAAATTGATTTGTTCTGCCTTTTAAATGCACTCGTGTTTTCGCGAAATCGCTGGTTTATGGCGCGTTCCGGTGGATTGGCTTTTTATTTGGCTTTGTTTTTGGCGGAATTGGTAAGATATGGTTTTGTGGGAGGGTCCGTTGGTTTTTTTTTTATGTATTTTAATTTGAGTTTATTGAGTAGCTTTATTGGGCCGAAAAATATGAATGTGGTTTCAGGGACCAGATTTGTGGACCAGGGTTCTAAATTACGAGGCGTAATTTGGCTGTGTTAAAGCTCCTAAAGGAGGCTGGAAATAGGCAACCGGAAACGATTACATTACATTAACGAATTCAATCACACCTACCCTCTCTAAACCATAGAGGTAGGAACCTAACTCTATGCTCTAAACACTAACCCTTACCCATAGATATCACAGTTAAAGTATTAGATTGGCAGATCACGTGACCGCCAATGCTAACGACGGGACGCGCATGGATACCAGAATAAGAGGGCAAATGGGTCAGTGTTGCCACCACATTAAGGAGAAAAATACCACGAAAAAATACCAAGTCACTAAAAAGATTCCAAAATGCATCTAGTATTTTTATGGTATTTTTTTGTAATTTTAGAATTAAACGGTATTTTTTCGTAGTATTTTTATCATTAATGTGGTGGCAACACTGGCCCATTTGCCCTCTTATTCTGGTCTCTATGCGCGTCCCGTCGTTAGCATTGGAGGTCACGTGATCGGCCAATCTAATACTTTAACTGTGATATCTATGCCCTTACCCTAAATAAACAATGAACCGTAAATGAATCGATTACATACCTTACACCGCATCGATATATCCCAAATATCGATTTTACCAACTTAAACCCTTTGATTACGGAGCTGGTCAAGGGAGCGTTACGTCTCTGACCCATCAGAAATTGTCATACATAGATTTATGTTCCTTAATTCAGGGGTGTTGTGGAAAAGCTTTCTAAAGCCCCCGACAATATTAAAAATGTCAAGAGTTTCATTTGTTGTAATGGAATATGATCATGAATTAGATTTGGGCAGTTACGTGGTTTAGAAGTTGGGGTTAAATAATAGAAATGTTGGAGTTGCTTGGACTTTAAAGTGGGGATTCAAAATTTGGGTGGTAAAATTATTTGGTGCTGCTGAAATGATCCGGGTCAAAAAAAAATTTAGAAATCAATTAATTGCATGTGTTGTTAGTATGTTTAATGTTATTGAGTCTGTTGAATTTTGAAATTGGTAGACCCACACTTTGATAGATTAAAAAAAAAAGTATTATGTCTATGAAATAGCACGCATTTCTAACCTGGCTAGATCCATTATTGTTATGATATTTTTTAATATTCAAATTAAAATTCGGATTATTGTTTATAATCTTTGCATTCTGACTCCAGTGTCACACAGTGAAACCTAATTTACAATTTCTTAATTTTGCGTATCATATAAAAATAATATAATTAATAGTAAAACAAATAGATTTTAAAGACATAAAAGGGAATAAAGTTACATGAAAAGAAATGGCAAAGAATATATTTCCTGTCGAATATACTTGACAAAAAAGTCTACAATAAACAAACACCACACATACGGCAAAATATACCACTAAAGGTAGGGGGTAGGTACATATATATTCCGGCTTGTGTGCTTGATCAGAGACCCACTTATGAAGCCTTCGTCAAGTAAGACAGACACAGAAAGAATTTTTTACTGTCAAAGATACATCCAGGGCGAAGACGGGAATCGAGCCCGCGCCCATTACAGCGCGCAGACTGCTAGCGTAATGGTCCAAACCACTCAGCCATCCGGGCCCCCACCACTAAAGATATCTATCTGGTATCCGAAGTCTTCGTATCATAAACACTAAAAGATACATTGATAAATCGTTTTACAATTGCAACTCCTTACCGGAAAAAAATCAATTCCTAGAAGGAAAAGAAAAAAATACGTAAAAACAAGAGAATTTTTCATACAGGTGTACTTGGTTCGATTTTAGATAATTCCACTAAAGTTGCCTATGAATGCTGTTTCTACAACATAGGAAGACACAAATCCGCAGATCTATGCTTCAGAGCAAAAGTATCGCAACTCATATTTTAAAACTCTTAAGAATCTTCATTTCTCATTTCTCTCTTAAGGGGGAATGGGCGCGCTGGACCGGGGGTCTCCAAAGCAAAGTGCTTCAGTGTTAATCCTATGGAGAGAAAAAAAAATATTTTCTTTGCCACATTTCTCCGACTGTATTGAATATTTTTACAAGCGGATTTTTTTATGTGATAAATGTAGCAAAGTTACACGTCCCGACCTTCCCACTTTTTGAAATTGGTTCGAATATTTTTTTTTAAATTTTCAATAAATAATTTTACACAAAATATTCGAAGCAATTTCAAAAAGTGGGAAGATAGAGACCTGTAAGTTATCTACATTTATTATTTAAAAAAAAACGTTTGTAAAAATATTCAATACAGCCGGAGAAATGTGGCAGAGAAAATAGTTTTTTCGCATTGGATTAACACTGAGGCACTTGAGTTTGGGGACTCGCGGTCCAGCGCGCCCATTCCTCTTTAACAAAAGCAATGCACTATACGAAAATCTGTTAGAAAACATAATTTTTGTTATTTTCCTATAAAAAAATTCTCTTTTCTAAAACTACTGAAATTTAGTGAAAAACTACGATGGTCAAAAGACACATCGATTGTCAAAAAGTCACATTTTCTCAGTAAACAGATAAAATATGTTACAACGTTGATACAGATTGCATCAGTTTAAAACAAATTTTTTATGTTTTATGTTACCCTATGCTACGGAAAGTATCTGTTATGTACATGTATTTTCCGTATTGCTTTGCTACTGTAAAATTCTGTCAACATATTTTCCAAGCATTACAAATATATTTTCGGCCAACTTCGCTACCAGAAACTTTCTGTAATATTACAGGGTATTTTTACAAGTGTAGGAGAAAGTGTAAACTTCTATTCAAAGTTGAAACTAATCACTAACAAAACACTATTAGTTTCAAATTTTAATTATTTTAAAAATTCAAAGAATTTTTTTTAATTAAAAATTTAAATAATGCAATGAATTATGTTTAACCTAAAAATCACATGTATTGCTGAAAAAACGATAGATGAAGGCCAGCAATTTTTTTACATTCGAACATATTTAACATAAAAATATAGTTTTACAAGGAACTCAACATAAAATCAAATTCTGCAACCAAACCCACAAATTAAAACCATCCAAAGTTATCCAGCCATTACACCACTGTGGGTCTAAGAACAAAGAAACACAAGGGAAAGGGTGAGGCTTAGATCGGAGGGTTTTCGTCGTAAGTTCCAAACGACTATCAAATAGGCGTTGCCCGGCCTCTTGTACTGTTACGCATCGGTGGTGAAAAAATAGGGGTTGAGTGGCGATATTGCTGCTAGTCGTTTAATAGCGGAACTAGGGTTGTATGGCGGGGGCTTGAGTTCGCCAAGATGGGAATTGGTCGCCAAAAATTGGTTGGATGTTGGTTGGATATACTTTGTACTTGAGCTACACGAGGTTACTGGACTACTGGTGACGGGATTTGGAAAAGAGGTTCAGTGGCGAGTGGATGATCAAGTGGCTGAGCTGGCACCCGAAGCAAACTTGTAGCGACATCGTACTCGGTATCAGGAATTTGGGTCACGACAGATTTAAGGGGGACCGGAGCCCTCCATTGAAGCCCATGTTAAAATGACCTTTTTTATGTACCTTTTTCTCAGAATCTATATGAAATTTTTACCAGTTGTTAAATGGATGTTTAACTATACTTTAATGGAGGCATTTTCAAAAATTTTGTTTAGTTTTTAAATTATAATTTTTTAAGTGAAACTACATATTTTTTTACTTAAAAAATATCAATAATATTAAAAAGAAAAAAAAAGTAAGATATTTATAGTCAAATCCCTGAAGCGGTTTTTAGAAACAATCTTCTTGAATGCGTATAAAAAATTTCAGACTGATACTTACAGTAGATTTCCAGAAAAAGGTATATGAACATTGAAAATGTAAGTTTTGAGATATAACCGTTTAAAGTAAACAATAATGGTTTCTTACCTATACAACATGACTGGATTTAACCTAAACAACGTTTGTTTAAAAAAAATTTAAAAATACTTCCAGTACTCGAAACTTTTAATGTAAGATATCGTTGAAAAGTTAAGATTTCATATTTTAAGAAACACTAAAAACATTGAAATGTCATTTTTGAAACTTTTTGGGGGTCTGGTCCCCCTTAACGCGCACCAATCCCTTTATACACGGTGCTATTTATTGGCGAGATTTATATATTTTTTGCTCAGTACGATTCGTTTATAGGATGCCTAAGAAGAGGACAGAACACTGGAAGGTACCCTCAGTGGCATGACGCCCTAACCCATCGCAACTCTCCGGTGCCTAAAATTGTATCATCTGGATTTCATGTGTGTTAAAGACAGGGCTAATGGGAATTACGTCACACTAGTGCTACACGTGTCACGGTATTCTATAATTATACATGTACTTATTAGGTTAAAAAATAAGTAGCTATAACTTCCATGAGAGCAAGATATATTAGATATTTTTCTCCTTTAAAACAATCACAATGTCGTGAAAAATTCAAATGTGCATAATTTTGTAGGGTATTGACGTTTTTTTTTAGTTGTTAATGGAAATTAACAGAAAAAGTCATATAAGTACTCTAAATGAAATAGTATAGTTAGCGTTCTTAAAAATGCAAGTGTAAATTGCGTACTGTCGGTTTTTATAGAGACATGCATACATCTGAAAATTACAATTTATTCAAAATATTATTTATTTTTCATCGGTTTTAATTTCATGTGTTTTAAAATTTCATTTTTTTTTTCGCTTAGAATTTTATCGTTAACCCAAAAGAATTACCTAAAACGTTATTCGAAAACCTGAAATTTAATTCAATAAATAAATTTATTCTATTTATATTATTACAGTCAAAAGCATCAAAATTAAAAAAAAATTATCTTCCAACATAATCAAAAGAAACAGTTTTTGTTTGTAGAAATTGAATTGAAAGCTCCAAATACAGCGATCTCTCGCCAACAAAGCCAACCACAATACTAAGCAATTTGAAAAAGGGGTTACGAAGGGGGGGACCAGTGCATTTAAGCTAACAATAATAGGGGATGTTCCCCCTTTATGCGGTCTTTTAAATAACTGGCGGATAATTTCGGTAGTGGGCTCAGAAAAGATGAATTTAAGGGCGATTTTGTAAATTGGTGGGTTGTAACTCTGATTTGATGGATTAGGGGGGGGGGGGGGGGAGAGGGGAGACCAAAACAATACGTTTGACTTTTCGAATGCGTCATATGGGGAATCAGTGACCTTGAAAAATATATGTATTAGGCTTGGGGGTGTAGAGAATTGTTATGCGATATGGTATTTAAGATAAGGTTGGTGAAAAAATAAGTCCTTTAAATGCTGTATCGATATTATTTTAAGATGACATTGGTTTCACATTGTATTTCTGATGTTGAATTTATTTTTACTTGGTACATATTTTTATTTAAAAAAATTATACTCCCATTCCATCAAAATTTTATATTATAAATTGAAACTTCTCTTAAGTAAAGTCGCGCAATAGATTTTAGGGGCGCAATAGTTTTTGGTATAGTTTGGTATAGTATTTGGCAATAGTTTTTGGTATCTTCATAGCATTTGTTTTCATTGTAAACAAAAGATTTTTGCTACTCAATAAAAAAAATATATAACTTTCTTTCAAAACAAAAAATTATTGAGACAAATTTGGAATCAATAAAAATGGAAAAAACTTGGTTATGTTCTCTCTAGTTAAATATAAAGTTATGGACTTCTTTAATAAAAAGAGGACTTTTTTTATGTTTGTTCTGTACTAATTCAACGTTAAGGTCTTCATTCGTTCAGTTACCTACACTGTGAAAATTTGGTGTAAAGTTATTCCATAAAACTGCTTGCAGTATCTACGTTTTTGCTGCCTAGACATTTATGAAGTAATGTAGCACCATATAAAATTGAAGTAAGCTTCAAGCTTAATCCAAATTAGTGTAATCTTACTCCGATTTTGTGGTATAATGTTGCTCTATAAAACTGGAGTCAGCAAAAACCTGCAATCTTATGGAGCACACCTAATGTTTATGGTGTGTATGCATTGTTACAATTCCATTTTAAGTGATCCAAATTAAAATACCAAGCGTGCAAATTACGCACGAAATTTCCATTTGATCAATGCAAAAAAAACCTCAATCACTTCCTCATCGACTCAACCTAAAATCAGCATATAAATTGCTAAATGTAAAAAGAGTTTAATTCCACAGCAAGGTTTCCACACAAGCTTCTTCTTTTACTAAAATATGAAAAAAAAAGCTTGTAGGACAATTTTCCAATGGACTTGATACATCTACCTATATCCCAAACATTTACGCATTCAAGACATGCACAAGATATCATTTAAAGACCTATTCTTTCATTTCTCGGCTCGATTCTAGTTTCTCTGTAATTGTCATTATCATTACCTATAGGGAGACGTTAAGCACAGTTTGTAAGGGATGGTAAGTTGGTTAAAGTGTTTTTCACACGTTTTTACATAGCTACTGGAGCGTTTTTAATGGTGTCTTTATTTACTTGTTGATGATAAATAATTTTGAGAAAGTAGTTTTTTCTGATTGGAAGTCTGTTGTCTGGTTGTGTTTAGAAGAAAGGTAAAGGTGGAAATGGTTCACATGGGGTATTCATAGAATTGAAGTGTTCTTCACACGTTATTGCATAGCTGGTGGAGTGTTTTAATGGTACTTATCTTTATTTAATTGTTGATGAGGATTAATTTTGAGACATCAGTCAGTCAGTCAGGAGTTTCTAATTGGAGGTTTGTAATCCGTTTGGTGTTTAGAGGAAGTTGTCGGGGAAAAAAGTGGACGTAGCTCGCATGGGGTGGTAAGAGAGTTAATGTGTTCTTTACACGTTTTTGCATAGCTAATGGAGTGTTTTAAAGGTATCTTTATGTACTTGTTGATACGAGGATTCATTTTGAGTTAAGAGTTAGGCGTTTCTGGTGAGAGGTCCGTATTTTACATGATGCTGTATCATTTACTATTTTAGTCTTAAATGTTTTGAATATGAATACTGCATTAATAAAATCCCCACTACCATACCCCGAACAATGAAAAGTAAAACAACGGTCTTTTAAATGAGACTTAGTACCTTCAGGGCACAACAATTTGGCGTTAAATTTTTCTGTATAATTTACTTTACCTTTGTAGACTTTAATGTGCCAAAACCATACAATTCAATCAAAGAGTTCCACCATGCTCTCATTTCCTCCAAATGAACAATGAAAAGTAAAACAGCGGCCTTATAAGTGATACTTATAAGTACCGCCAGCAGCTAAATTTTTAAAAACACGAACAAACACTCTGAGAACTCCATATCAACCCAAACTACCATAACAAACAAGAACCACGCCGATCCCTCACACCCAAAGTTGGGAGTATGCGGCCGATTCCCAAGGGTCAACTTTCCCCTGTCGCCGCTCTTGAAAAATGACAATGGGGCCACTGATGACCAAGCGGGGGAAGGTACTCATTACCATATTGACTGATTTACACCTACGGTCATTTCGACGCCTACGCAGGAAAATTTTAGTTTTTTTTTCTCGATGCATTTCATTATGGTGCGGTTTGGTGTGAAAGAAGTTAGTTGTCTGTTATGTTTCATTAGTTTGTTGATAAATATAATATTTTAAAACTTTATTTGGTTGGTTTTCATAGTTGTAGGTAGTTGTTAATGGAGTGAGTAGATTAAAGTATAACCTAGTTGTTAGTATATTTTTTAAAATAGACACTGATAAAATAAGTTTTATTTGTAAAAAATTGGCTTAAAATGAAGTCAGTCTTTAAATTTTTCAGTAGTAAACAAATAAAGAATTTTTTAAGGTACATACAAAATTTACATTGAAATATGGAGTAATTTTAGTTTTCTCTGAGTAACGTATTTTTAAATTATTTATCTGTATTAGTTCATTTAATTTAAAATTCCGAATCAAAATGTTTCAAAAGCTCTACGTATATATTTTTTTCCTTAATACAATATAACTCGTTGAAATGATACGTAATTTTTTTTCAATTGTATGTAACATTGTTTGAATGCATCGAACACCAATTAAACTTTAAGACAAATCAATTGGCTTGAAAAAAAGGCAAGATTTCCTGGGATAATGTGTAGTAGAAGAACCACACAGCAATTTTTTTAAAAAATACGCAATTCATTAACGTTTACTCAGCTCAAAGTGCGCCAAGTACGACATTATACAAACACCAAACTAACATTATACAAATTTACATGTTTTCTCTCACTATTCTTTTCATAGTAAAACCGTTAAAAAATGTACATTTTCCTAACCGGACAGGGCAGACAACATGTTCATCAAAACCAATAACAACAATCAACTGTTAATATAAATAAAACTCGAATTTCACTTTTGGTCGTCCGGTCAGTGTACATCGATTGGTGTGAAAATAGGTGGCTTTTGAGTTTCAAGGGATTTGGGGGAAAATGATGGGGACATGGGTTACTGTGTCGTAGGTTTGTGGGGAAATTTGTTATTGCCCGGAATTGGATTGCATATGAATATCTGGTACAAAAGTTTAGTTTGAATTATCGTCGCACTAGAGCTACACGAGGGCTATTGGCGACGGGCGTCGTATTTTAGAACCACAGTCAAGTGACGAGCCGACACCTGAGTAGGCACCCAACGCAACCGTTAAGGGCGACATCGTACGCAGCTTTAGGACTTTGAAGTATATTTAACGAGCACTCCCTCTGCACGGGGTATTATTCGTTGGACATTTTTGGCTGCACGGACCCTTTATAGGTCGGCAGTTATTTTGGCGATGCCCGGACCCGAACCTGGGACCTTTCGCATGCTAGGCGAATGCCTAACCGACTGGGCTCCCCAGCCCCTCTGGTACAAAAAGTATATATTAGGTTGTTTTGGTTGGATTAACGTTGTACTAGAGTTACAGGTACTTGTGTATTATACCGTCGATCATTTTCACCAAACTCAATTTTGTCGCCAAACACGATATATAAGAATAATTATAATAAATTAAATAATTAATAAAATATAATAATTAATATAAAAAAGCACTCATGAAAATTGTTGAAACGTTATTAACAAAACACATTAACAAAACGCATGAAAAATTATTTATCTCTATATTAAGAAAAAATAAGCTCTTTTAAAGTGTCCGCAGCCATAACAGGATGAAATATTGATGTTACAAGTCCAAATTTTTTCTGGAATGTGTCTCTCCCTTATACCTCGATGAGTTTCTTTTTTCAAATTTCCAATTAGTTTTTTAATTAAAAATAAGAATTAGTCTTTCTCTATGTTAAAGTATAGGCTTTTAAAGTGTCCGCAGGTATAATAGGATGAAATATTCATGTTACACGTCCGAAATTTTTCTGGTATAATAAAATAATGAAACAAGAATATCATTTATTTGTTTTGTTTCTTTAACTTTTGTCATGGGAAAAAAATGTCGCCAAACATAAAATCTAGCGCTAAAGGATTTGGCGAGCGTCGGTAAGTCGACGGGATAATACGGGATAAATATTGATGATGATTTAGTTACCACCTTTGGCTACCAAACACTTGAACAAAAAAACAAACACATTTGAAGAACAAACTTGGTTATTTGTTCACTGCTTACTAAACCAATATTTATAATTCCATACTGAAAAGTTAATTAAAACAATCGGGAAGATATTTAGTTAAAAAGTCCCGACCAGCGGGGAGAGTGCACGACACGGAAAAAAGGGAGATGCATCGGCTTCACGCTTTTTTCGAGGTAGCGGAAAGAGAAAGAGAGTCCATGGGTATATGCGCACGTAGGCACATATGAAAGTCTAGGCTGCTCCGGAATCGGTAGCGTCCCATCGCTATGGCAACGTGCTACCAAAAAACCGCTAGAGCGGCATCTGGGAACTCAAGATGCAGTATGTGAAGCGCAGTAGCTCGAAAAACCTGGCACATGTCAAACCATTTGAACTGCATCGACCCTTAATTCGCTTTCTAACTCTATGGGTCAGCTGCTTCGATGCGCGGCGAAACTCAAAACGATGCACAGTCGAGAAATAACTAGTATAGTACAGTATAAGTTAGACTCTCCAGCATCCGTAGCTATCGCTAGGCAACGATTCTACCAAGCCACGGGACCAATGAAGCAGGACACAAAGATGCACACGCACAATGATTAACTTGTCATGAATTTAAAATGTCAATAAATAATTAATTTTCAAAATAAATAAAAATACTAGTAAACAATTGAATTAGAAATTTGAAAATTTCAACTTTAATATCACATTTACAAATTATAAGCAAAACTGTTACAAATGAGAAGAATTTTCTTATATTTTGTAACTAATATGGAGAGAATCTTTTCTTTAATATGGGAAATCAATTGAGGAAAATAAAACAGAAACGTTGTATGGTTTAATTGATTTGTACAAACAAATTACAATCTCATTGTTGGCAGTACTTTCATTAGCATAATAGAAGCAAATTATGCACACTTTTACAACGTTAGATAAAAAGTTTCCTTTAGAATTTTTTTTTGATAGAATAGAATTTCAATCACACATTTTATTATTTGTAAATCGTCATCCTTCAAAGTTATTTTTCTATTTAAATACATGTCAAGAGAAACCATTAATCAAATGAGATGGTATAGCTTGATAAAATGACATTACAGAAGCTATTGAATGATCTGTGACATTCAAGGAAAAGTTCAATTGATTAATAGTATAAATTGTTATATTCAAATGTCATTATTCATCATTCATCTTTATTAACAGTAATGAATATTTTTAATGGCATGCGGTCAAATTAGCCTATATAAGTAAATTCTTTTTAAGTTTTAATTAAACATCTGCTTGCATTTCTTTAGGAAGTAGGTTATCACTTAAGGTTGTATAGCAAACAACATAAGTTTTCTTATAAGCTGTTGGCTGTATCAGTAATAGCGACAAAAAAAAGACGGGAAAATTTTAAACACGTAAAAATTTCGTAGAAATATTCTAGTCTTAGTTAAGTTAATTTTGATTATTTTGTGATGTAAAATATAATTATTTTAGTGAAATACCCAAAATGAAGGTTTTCCAACAGAAAATACAATTTTACACTTGTGGTATTTTTTAACGTATTTTTTGAAGTGATTATAATATAATAATATTCCTTGATAATGTTCTAATACATCTTGATATACATTTGGAACACTTTTCTCGAAATGGAAAAATAAATATAAACAAATTGCATCTAACATGAAATCTAACATATGCATAAATTATTTTTGGAACTGATTTATAATAACAATCCTTCATAATGAAAGCAATTTGATATGCAATTCGAACACTTTTCTCTAAATAGAAAAAAAGGTCAATAAATATCGTATCGAACACGAAATCTGACATCTACAAAGTTTTAAAAAAAAGTACCTCCACCAATTACATATTTCAAATGCTAATGTTATTGTTTTCATTAACAAAAGGCAAAAGGTTATTTTATTTAAACCCTGTTCGATTATAAATTCGTGATACGGCATTGTTAAAGTTCTTAACTTCATTGCCCGCTCACGAACAGTTATTTCCTGTAATTGCCATTTAAGACATTTTAATTTCGTTTGCCTCCCTAAAAGGTTATATATAATAACTCTAAGCGGCAAGGTTACAGGGAAAAAAATGGCTACTTCTAAATTATATGCAGGCATCTTACTTAATTTCGAAGTCCAATAACTTTTGTCTTAGGCGACTCCGAATTGCGCCAAAGGAGTTTTTGCATCGCCAAAGTGCTCCAATTAAAAGCCAAAGGTCGCCATCTTAGCGCGTGAAAAATGATGCTCCGCTCATTAGCGACGATTACAGGCGGATTGAACCGGTTTATAGCTTCTTCTTAATTGCCACTTTCTGGCTCTATGCGCTGTTTATAGGTGCTTAGTAATTCGTCGTTAATTTGCGACCCTTCCGAGACAGTTTTTGGTTCGTGGTTTTTTCAAGGAGCGTCTACGAATTATTTTCATTTTTTACATCATAATAGATGGATATTTGTGTCTAAAGGATGTTTCATTCGCGTGGGAAAAAATTACTTTTGTTTTTTTGGATTTTTTTTGTTTAAAAAAAACTATGTATAATGAAAGCATGATAACTTTACCACCATTTCCTGTCTTCCCTTTTTAAAGATGTGTCAGGTACAGTTTCCTTTGTTACATGTAATTTATTAATTTAAAAAAATTTTGACATTTAAAATATCTTCTATTTTTTCATGTATAAAGAAAATAAAAACCTCTGGCATTACATTATAGCAAATTTAAAATTTAACAAAATTTGAAAATGATTAAAGAATTAATCATGTGTGTTTGCAAGATAGTTGTAGATATAATCACGAAAATTAATTTTGGGAACTGATAGGATATTATTTTAGAAACATAAATTCATTATTTTTTTTACAAAAATATTTATCAAAGCTTTCATCCTTA
This sequence comes from Oedothorax gibbosus, assembly GCA_019343175.1. Taxonomy (NCBI): domain Eukaryota; kingdom Metazoa; phylum Arthropoda; class Arachnida; order Araneae; family Linyphiidae; genus Oedothorax; species Oedothorax gibbosus. Next base: position 12,703,725 of record CM033271.1, read on the forward strand.
GAACCAATTAACTACGTTAAAATTTATCCCCAAACAAAAGATTGTTTTATCTCTCGATAATACTCGAACTACAAATTCATCCTTCGCAATAAAAACTATAAAAAACGATTTCATCCTACCAGCAATTCAACAATTGAGTTCCACTACAAAAATCATCGCCATTTTTTTTACCATTCCCCACACCGTAACGACTCCCGTATTCCCTGGCGAATGATAATGAAATGACTGCATTTTGGTGGCGCAAGAAACAACACTTAGTCATCCCTGACAACCCCACTGACCGAAACAGAATAAAAAATAGAATAAAAAAATCCCCCAACTTTCACCCTGGAATAAAAAAAAATGGAATAGAAAAAACATATTGGCCATTCGAGGATTCCATCTGGCATTTGGCGGCGGCCATCTTGTTGCCGAATCGTGTTCGTCTGATGTTGAAAAATGCAGTGGAATGTTCTTTTTTACAATTGTTTTCTGTAATGGAGAATTGAAAAATGTGTTTTGAAATACGATACATCAAGAGATGTAAGTGTTTATGCGCAAATGTCAAAATAATATTAGAATAATAATTAAAATAGCGTCCATTTACACCGTTCATACTTATATTTAAACGACGAAACACTTATTTAAAGGAATGGAATGCTTGACACCATTTATATTACAAGAATTCCAATTTTCACGTTATACCTATAATTTTCCATCTCTTACTTTCTTATTAGTTTTTTCAACAGAATTTCCTGAATTGAAAACCTTAAAGACTCAATCCAACTTTTTTGAAGCCAATATTAAATTAACTGTTTCAACCCCTTCCTTCACGCTCCCGTGATATCCGGGTTGTACGTGTTAAGTAGTGACGCTGTATGAAACTGTGATAGATGTATTAAAGTATGTAATGCTAGATGTTATGTAATGCTAGATGTATTAAAACTAACATAAATCCACCAATTGAAACGCCATTAGGTGCAGCCCAGCCAAAATATTCTGCAAAATTGCTTTACAAAAACTTCAAATCCCTTCAGTTTTTTAAAAGTTTTTTTAAAGCAATTCTGCAGAATATTTTGGCTGAGAGTGTCCAGTTGTAACTCGCAAAGAAGATGAAAACCTTAAATTCATTAATTAAAACGTCAATGGCTGGACTGTCAAGTAGAAACCGAGCCATTATTGACGAGATAGGCAATTTTATGACAGTTTTCTTGAAAGGTATCCCACCGTGAATGGGTTAACTATATCCGATAACATATCTTAAACAACCTATTTGCTTGCATGGGGCTAGATAAGATGACTTGGTGGAGAATCCTGTCCACCAAGTTATTGACTTTTTGAGGGTGTGCAATCTCCTAGACTTGATCTAGGCCATGGAGAATTAGTAACAACAACAAACAAAATAATCTTATCATAAAATAACCGCTACAGAAAAAAACCAACCCAAACACACCATGATGCCCAATTCATTTCTATCTTGGATGATGAGGCCAGTGCTACGGGACCCTTCATTTTTCACACTTCCAGGAGACAGCTCCAGTTGAACTTTCTTTTACAACTTTCTTCGCCGTAAATGCGACTGCAGCGAATAACTGCTTTTTATATACCTATGTTCAAAGGTCTCAAGAGGCCCCGTAGCAAACTTGATTGATCCACACACGGTATTATATCCGTACTCTGTAGCAGTAGAAGGGACTATGTTGGATGCTGTATTATTGGATATAAGTCTTTGGACATGAATTGAAGAAGTTTATGTTGTTAAAAAATTGGTCAGTGTCTGAAGTTATGTTTTTCATATCCGTACTTTGTAGTAGTAAAAGGGACTATGTTATATGCTGTATTATTGGAATATAAGTCTTTTTCTTCTCATGGGTATGTATTGAAGAAGTTTATGCTTAAAAAAATGGTCTGTGTCTGAAGTTATGTTTTTCATCCGGCATGTTCATTTGAAGTGTATACATTTACTGCCTTTTTATACGTTTGTTTCTGAGTTTATAAAGTTTGCTTTTTCTTCGTCATTTTCACTTGCTGCTTCGTTTATGATGGCCTGCCGGAATATGATGCATCAAATGTTTCGAATATCAAATGTTTCTGAATCATCAAATTTTTCTGTTTTGATGTACACACATCAATTTTTATTTTCGATCATGAATTCTTTATCGAATATTGTTTTTCGTGATTGTTTTTCATTAACACTCATACTTTCAGAGATAGAATTTATTGTTTTGTAATACAATTGTGCGTCGCGGGTTTTATGGAGAACCTATAATTCCTTGCCTCCCGAGACACTGAGTTCCTATGCAAAAAAATTATAGATGAATTAAATATTAGTTCCTAATCAGAAAGACAATCAAATATAGTAAAATTAAAATGCGATTGGGAGGGGCATTTTATACTTATATAACGACATTGTTACAGATTGAAAAAGCTCCAAAGAATGTAAATAAAGTCATTTATCAGTGATTGCAGAGCAAAACGTAGGCCAAAGCTACCTTTAGAGCTGAAAATGAAGGTCCTAAATGCGCAATATGTATATATTCAGATACTCAAATAAAAGATGTTTTTAAAGCTTCTTTAACAAATAGAATAAAACTGTGTATATAACCATCTATTTTGTAAAACGAAAATAGGGTGAACGGTCTCCGTTGTATAAATAGAACACAAGAAAAGCTAATAAGAGCTTTGTAATCGTATTCAACTTTTATGTTCTTCTGTAGAGTTTGATAAATGAAGGTATACTGCACTCTTGATTTATAAAATACATATATTACAATAATACTCATTTACATATAGAGTCTTATCCATTTCTATCCAATACAAAAGTAGGGCTGACTTCACAAAACAGCCCAAAGAAGTTTACTTATGAAAGAAAAATGCACGAAGCAAAAATTTTCTACAAAAGATAACTCTATATCTTGCAAAAATAATTGATTTAATTTAGATGAAGTAGAAATACTCTTTCAAATTACTCATTTCCCTTGGATTTCGTGTTACAAGGGCCGAATTTAATGCAGTATTATCCATCAAAAATAAACAACTGCCAATTAGTTTACCATCCTTCAATTCACAAATTGCATCCTTTCTTTCGCCTCTTTTACAAATTAAGCCGCTTATTTAAGGTCTTATCAGAACTTATAATGTAATGTATTATATATGGATATAGGATATTGTTGAAAAACAATTTAATGAAGTGATGTGTAAATTTAAAAGAAGGAAAAAGTCGTACGTAATCCTAAAATTAACTTAGGGATAAAAAAAAACACGTTTATTTAGTAGTGCAAAGTTAAACGATATGTAAAACTTTGATTGAACTTCCTAGTTTCGAAAGAACGAAGTATCTTTAAAACTTTCAAATTTTTTACTTACTTCAAGCGTTCCTTTATGTTTTTATTCTTCTGTAACTTTTAGGATTAAAATTCGGTTTTAGCGTCTTTTTTTTTTAAACTGATCCTCAACGCCGATCTCCTCAATTAAATATTCGTGTTTTTAGATTTTGATTGAATAATTTATCTCTCTATATTAAAAAAATGTAAGCTCTTTTAAAGTGTCAGCAGCCATAACAGGATAAAATATTTATGTTACAAGACCAAAATTTTTCTGGAAGGTGAGTCTCCCTTATGCCTCGATGCCTTTTTTTCAAATTTGTAATTAGTTTTTTAATTAAAAATAAAAATTAGTCTCTCCCTATGTTAAAGTATAGGCTTTTAAAACGTTCGCAGCTATAACAGCATGAAATATTCATTCAATCATTCCATTCTTTTTCTGGAATGTGTGTCTCCCTTATACCTAGATGCCATTTTTTCCAATTTCCAATTAGTTTTTTTAATTAAAAATTAAAATAAGTCTGCCAGAAACGAAAACTTAGTTCTTTTCTGCATAAGCACCACCTGAAAATATATGAAACTTTTAAGTAATCACTATACTAGAGCATAAGAATACAGGAAATTTAAATAACGTTAAAGTGCTATAGATATATTTTCCTTCTTTGTATATGGTATTTATTAGTTTGAAGAGTTAATGTACGAAGTTTTTGATAAAACTTTACTGAATTATAAAAATTTCCAATCGATGAAAGTTTGAATTTGGTTAAACAACTGCACTGTTAAAAATTTTGTGCTTGGTTTCATCATGATATTGGTTCCTTTCACCATGATATTGGTTCCTAGTAGCTGCAACGGCTGTGTGGTGAAATGTTTCACCTTTTTTTCGGTTTTTGGTTGAACCATTTGGAAACAAAAACCTGAGAAATGGTTCAACCGAATACCAAAAATATGGTTTAACGTTTCACCACACAGCCGTTGCAGCTACTATGAACCATATTTTTGGTGAAACAAAGTGCCTCATTTTTAACAGTGTGTTTTAGGTGGATGTGTTTTATAAAATTATGTTATACATCATATTATCATTCAAAACGTATCATATAATTATTATTATGGTTAAATCTAACGGTTTGGGGTCCTAACAAGTGATATTTTTGCAATAATCAATAGTTTAAAAAAATTACAACTTAATAAGGCATTGACACATTTAAAACAACGAATGAAACAGAAGTAGCTAAGTATTTAAACACCCAATTGAAAATCCTCCTCTGACGTTTAAATGTAACTAAAAAAATTCATAACTCTTCAACTGATAACTTCAATCACATTTAAGTTCCATTTCTTTCAATCAATATTCCAATTCGAGAAGACAAACAGACCAAACCTCCATTTTGTATCTGCACATCCGACTGTACTCCAACAATCAATCAAATTTGACGTCAATTTATAATTCAATAGGAGGGATCGGTATAATTTCTCTTGTTCCCTCGCGCCAGAGATCAATCAAGAATTTATGGACAAACATTTGAAACATCGCCATTTTTTTTCCCATGTTCTTCATCGGAAGATTGGATATTCTCAAAGAGCTTTCGTTTCAGAATGTGTTGTATCTTCTCGACATTGATTGACGAGTTGGCAATCCAAACCAACTCGTTGGGTAATTAACGAAAATGCTTATTCGAAACTTTTTTTATGTGTCTGAACCTGAGTGTAAAAAGGGTTTAACTCAGTTTTTTCTAAGTTTTCATTGAAAGCAGAAAACTTCTAGTCGTTCTCATTGCTGGCTGTGCAAAGTAAGCTATAGGGAATTATACTCTATTTTTTGATTTTCATTAAATGGGATTTTCTTTCAAAAAAGGCTAACAGGAATTTTAATATCATGTTAAAAAAAATTAAATGTTTTTATTAAATCATATATTGGTTTTTGAAATTATTATTAAAAATAGCCGAATAATCAAAATTGCCGAACGTGTAACACTTTCAAAGGCCAATTATTTTTTGTTACGAACTGAGGCACTATCTACGTCACTCACTAGAATATCATGTGACTTCCTGTTTCATTTTGATTTTGAAATCATCTTTTTTTAAATTCAAAATATAAATTAAAAAGTTCTCCGAAAAATGTAAAAATCAGTTTTTTTTAAAAATTTAGGATATGCTGCCCGAAAAAAATGCTACAATTCCCTATTTTATTCATCCAAATCGCATGTACGTTATAGATAAGACTTTTTTTTTTTATCAGAATCTACCCGGGGGCATTTTTTTGAAGATTTTTGGCCTCTACTCTTTCGCCATTAGTCTAATACAGAATTGTTTTTTTAACCCATTTTCTTTCAACAAAAAGGCTGCAGTCTACCACTCTTTACTTCAAATTTAAAATTATCCTGACCAGTTATTCTAATCTGGTATTCATTTTTGTTTAATATATAACTTTTCCCCTTTTCATACAGAAAAAAGCAAGTACTAAAAATATTCTGGAAATATGCCTCTCTAGCCCTGAGATTCAAATAACGAATCGAAGTTATTTACGCCATCTATTGTATCAAATCGTATCGGTCACTGTCAATTGAAATTGATAGTTATTCATCGGATCCGTTTCTTCCATTGCGCCATTGCGATCGCCATCCTTAAGTTTTGATTTCATGCGCAGTCCAATCAATCCGGTCCGGGTTTTTTGAATGTCCGCAATCAAAAAGTAATCAAAGATTCATGGCGTGATGCATTTTTGATACTGAGTTTTCTAATTGATTGTTTTCATCCCTGAGGAGAGTGTTGTTAATTGGATCCTTCGGGAGGTGAAATCCAACGACTTGAATATTATAGATTGAGTATCTCATGGGTGAAAATGAACGGTTGGGTAGGTCCAATATGAATGAATAACTGAGAAACAAAGAAGATTTCCTGTTTTTTGCAAATTTTTACATTTGACGTAAAATTATTATGTTATATATATAAATATATATATGTGTATATATATATATATATATATATATATATATATATATATATATATATATATATATATATATATATATATATATATATATATATATATTATATATATATATATATATATATATATATATATATATATATATATATATATATATATATATATATATATATATATATATATATATATATATATATATATATATATATATATATATATATATATATATATATATATATATATATATATATATATATATATATATATATATATATATATATATATTATAATTTTAAGGTATCGATATGCGGTATCGTTTCCATTTTTGGTCCTTCTGGAATTTCATTTGTTTTGGTGATAATTTAACCCAATCATTTTAGTGCAAGAATAAAAACTGGAAACTTACATCACTAGAAACAACCCAATTTTAATTTGTTGAAAAGTTAATCTGTAGCATACATTAATTGTTTCATACCTGAACAAAATCTGACACTTTAAAACTTATTTATCTATCTTACTAACCAATTATTTCCACTGTTTTCTCTTAAAAAGTATAGCAATGGATAGTTTGAAGTGTAACTGTTCCGGTAATGTTAGCCAAACATTACCGGATACAGTGCCAGATGATCACTTGCGACGAAAGGGAAAACCGTACTTAAGGGTTTGACTTAAGGTTTTCAATTAAATATTGGTGATGTTAAGCGATTTTGAAAATAATTGCTGCTGTACATTTTCACTACATCAGCGCTTAACATTGTCAATACTAAATAAAACCGTAAGTGCGGCTTTTACTTCATTCTAATGTAAAAAATCCAATTGACTTATCATTGACATTGCGGTCATCCGGCACCGTAAGTGCGGTGAACATTTCCGGGACAAATTGACCCAAGATAATGCTTGAAACCCACGTGACTTGGTCATGCAGATTTAGTTAATTTTTTCCTTGTTCAGGTTTGCAAATGCTTAGCATGGTATTATCAGAAATCTTTGGTGAAATCAACTTTATTATTTATTTTAATGAAAACTCGTTCACCCACTGACATATTTAATTAGAGCTTGAAAACAATAGGGAGGTGAACCCAGGCATTTAGATTGTAATTAATCACGGCGGTAGTCACTTAGCCAGTGGTTATTATTTTCTTGTACTTTAAACTGAACGCTTATTATAATTAATTGATCATTTTCATTTTATAGCAGACAATTAATTTGGCTACCATGCTGCAACTTCAACCGTTTTATAAGTTATAATTATAGTTGTAAGATGTAGAAGGCGTTGTACAAAACAAAACAGGCATTTTTTAATTTACTATTTACATTAATCTAGAAAATAATGAAAAAGAATATTTTACCTTTTTATTGATATAATTATGTCTGTCTAATGTTGTTTAGGTCTTACTTAAACGTTCACTTTGCTTGATGGCATACCAAAAAGTTAATACATCTGCTACAATTAATTTCTTTAAATAAAATTTAATTATTCTAGCACATTTCTTAAAGCCTTAAATTGTAATGTATAAAAGTACAAAATGTTTTTTTTTTCAAATTTTTTATATGCTATACGTTATTTTATCCCTTATTAGCAGTGCAAACTTTCAATTTTGTGACATTATTCGGGCTAACACATTTCTTATACAGAGCCATTGTGAGTACCTGATTTTAGCTATTTATATTGTACATCAACATTCATCTTTACAACAACTCCCTTTGTATATACAATATCCATATATAAGAAAAAACAGATTTTTGGACATTATTTCGTGTCGTTTGGTACGCAGTGGGAAAAATTACCCTAACTTTCATTACCTATACTTAAACTCATAGTTTCCTTGCACAGAAGCCACGACCATGGGCGGAGCTATAAAACGCGCGGAGCAATCAGATGAAGAGGAAATTTCAGCTGTTTTATTTTGTCTTCATCTGATTGCTCCGCGCGTTTTATAGCTCCGCCCGTGGTCGTGGCTTCTGTGCAAGGAAACTATGAGTTTAACTATAGACGCTTTTTGCTCAATTGTGGAATTGTATAAGGAGTGATCCCAAAGGATGCTGTATCGAATCTGAGCAACGGATATAACTATGGATTTTTTGACATTTAAAAAGAATTTACTAGATTTATGTGGCATTGCTACCAAATTTTTGGAGAAGTTTACAGACATTTTTATCTTGAAGTTTACTGATATTCTACTAACACACCAGGTAATAATTGGGTGCATTACTTCTCCAAAATAGTCCAAGAACGTTCCGATGATTTCTTTACGCAGTGCGACACCTTAAAACTCGCCCAACCCAAACTAAAGGCACCCCATCAACAATTACCACCAACCCCTCTATCCCCACAATCCCATAAAACGATTTTCCGCCCCCATTCCCACCCTTGAATATGACTCGACCAGAATCACCACAGTCACCCATACTTTCAACACAGGATCCTGAAATGACCACCGTTAGACTGCTGGTACGGTAAGTGGTTGACTTTTCACGCCGCCTAAAGACGCGTTTCTCGCCGCTTGAGAAAGTTGGGATTGCCGCTAAAGAAGGGTTAAGGAACTGAGAAAGTCCAAAAACTGTGCGGGTTCATTCGAAGTTTTTAAATCTGAAATTGAGCTGAAAGTATTGGATGGGTCAAATCTGAAGAAATTGTGTTTTCAATTTTGGGAGGTGCTGATTCTATATTCGGAGCATCAATGATAGTATTGCGATTGGGGTTTTTCGGAAAACTACTGATAATTGTGAATTATAGTTTGCTGTATTTCTACAGGGTTTTTTGTGAAAGATGGGTTGCTGATTCTCATATTATCCGCGGGAGGACTAATCAGATTGAAGAGATGAAATTTCAGCGTGTGTTTATTTTTGTTGGGGTCTTCATCTGATTGCTCCGCGCGTTTTATAGCTCCGCCCGTGGTCGTGGCTTCTCTTCTGTGCAAGGAAACTATGAGTTTAACTATAGACGCTTTTTGCTCAATTGTGGAATTGTATAAGGAGTGATCCCAAAGGATACTGTATCGAATCTGAGCAACGGATATAACTATGGATTTTTTGACATTTAAAAAGAATTTACTAGATTTATGTGGCATTGCTACCAAATTTTTGGACGCGTTTCTCGCCGCTTGAGAAAGTTGGGATTGCCGCTAAAGAAGGAGGTTAAGGAACTGAGAAAGTCCCAAAAACTGTGCGGGTTTTCATTTCGATTAGCTGATATTAAATACTGTAATCTGAGATCATGAAAGTATTGCGATGGGGTCGAAAATCCGAAATGAAAATTTAGTGTTTTCTACATGTTTGGGAGGGTGCTGATTCTAAAATAGTGATTTTTAAAGGTTAGTCCGAAAGTCCTCTACAGCTTGAACTGAAAGAGATACTTGCTTCATATTTAGTAAGTTCCTAGTACCTATTGGACGCCATAGTAAGGTTTTCGAAAAAAATTAGGTTTTAAAGTTATTGAAATTACCTTTAAAGGCAATTGCGTATACCTTTAAGGGGGAATGGGCGCGCTGGACCGCGGGTCTCCAAACTCAAGTGCCTCAGTGTTAATCCAATGGCGGAAAAACTATTTTCTCTGCTACATTTCTCCGGATGTATTGAATATTTTTACAAACGGTTTTTTTTTAAAATAATAAATGTAGATAACTTACAGGTCTCTATCTTCCCACTTTCTGAAATGGCTTCGAATATTTTGTGTAAAATTATTTATTGAAAATTTAAAAAAATATTCGAATCAATTTCAAAAAGTGGGAAGGTCGTGACCTTTAAGTCAGCTACATTTATCACATAAAAAAATGCGCTTGTAAAAATATTCAATACAACCGGAGAAATGTGGCAGAGAAAATATTTTTTCTCCATAGGATTAACACTGATGCACTTTGCTTTGGAGACCCGCCGTCCAGTGCGCCCATTCGCACTTAAATTTATTGATTTATTGAGTGGTCTTGAAAATTGTGTAGTTACACACCCCTAGTTTTAAAGGGTGAATGCTTTAGTTACCGCACTCTCATAAAACCGCTTCTGAGTCCAAACATTCCTTTTTATTGACATGGGATAGTAATAAGTTCGTTTAAATGTATGACATGTAATGTAATGGTTTCCGACTGCCTATTTCTAGCCTCCTTTATGAGCTTTAACACAGCCAATTACGCCTCGTAATTTAGGACCCTGTGACGAGATGCATGACACAAACAACAATTGTCGGTTTCACTTAAATGTTGCCACTCCATTTTTTCAGCTTCCAATCCATTTGTTTTCATATCTTTGATTCCCGATTCAAGCCTTCCTAAACCACACAACTTCCGGACGAAGAAAAATCTGTCACCCTTCCCAACCCTTCAATTTCAAACGAAAATAGAACGTTTCCATCTAGCCCAAACTACAACGACACCCGTAGAATGGAACGAAAACGTTCGTGGAAAAGTAAAAAGAGAACCCAAAGACGTGATTCCTGCCCTAATAACAGATTTTCTCCCACCTTACCCAACGTGCTTTCCATACCAAAGGACATAGAATATCCCTTTTGCGTTCTAATGGAACGTACCGCAATCGAACGTACACATAAAGGTGTGACTTTTTACAACTCAGTCTTGCTGGCAGTTGGTCAAATGTTTCTGCTTTTTGTTTTTATGTTTCTGTTTAAAGTACTTTTAAATTGATTTCGCATTAATTTTAAGGTAAACCCAATAATGCTAAATATAAATAAGTCGTTAGTTATTTTTCTAAGCTGGACATACACAGAACATGTGAACAAGACAGAATAGGACAGTTTGCCCAATATTTCTGGTTTCTACGAGGGCTGTTTTTTTTTCAACCTCAGATGGGCTGTAACAAAAAGACGGATCAAGATACAAAAAAGATTTTTTTACTAAAAGTAAAGTACAATACTGCTTATTTCTCCATATAATCACCTTGACGATTAACGCATTTTTCATATCTGTAAACACGCTTTGAAATACCCTCTTCATAAAATGTAGCCGCCAATGATTTGAAGGGAGTTGTGACGGTTTCTTTGAGCTCCAAGTCAACTTGGAAGCTCTACAATCCAAACCACTATGCTTATCAATAATTCACTTATGGTAAACCTTCGAGTTTCCCTAAACACTTGGTCAACTCGCTGAACAATACTGATGTTCATGAAGAAGGGGAACAAGGAAGCAAGGCTGTCGCTACAGACGGTATTGTTCAGAGAGTTGACCAATTGTTCAGGGAAACTCAAAGGTTCACCATAAGTGAATTATGGACTGCAGTGGCTTGTAACACAGAAAAAAATTGACTTAAATCTTCCAAATTTACTTTTTTTTAAACGAAACCGTCACAACTCCCTCCCAATCATTGGCGGCTACATTTTATGAAGAGGGTATTTCAAAGCTTGTTTACAGGTATAACAAATGCCTTAATCGCCAAGATGATTATGTGGAGAAATAAGCAGTATTGTACTTTACTTTTGGTAAAAAAATCTTTTTTGTATCTTGACCCGTCCCGTCTTTTAGTTACAGCCCATCGGAGGTTGAAAAAAAAAACAGCCCTCGTATTTAAGTAACTTTTAAGTTGATTTTTAATTAATTGTTCAGTAAACCCAAAACCAGTACCAAGAATGCTAATTGTATAAGTCTTTAATTACTTCTTTAAGCTAGACATACACGGAGGGACAGGTCATGTGTACCTTCGCAGAATTCTGACACTCTTCCTCCAAAACGTTACCAACAGCATTTTCTATCGTCAGTGATTGGTGTTGTGTGCACACGTGCAGTGTGCACTGTTAAAAATTCTGTGCTGGTTTCACCATGATATTGGTTCCTAGTAGCTTCAACGACTGTGTGGTGAAATGTTTCACCTTTTTTTCGGTGTTTGGTTGAACCATTTTTCTGGATTTGTAAACAAAAACCTTTGAAATGGTACAACCGAATACCAAAAATATGGTTTAACGTTTCAGCACACAGCCGTTGCAGCTACTAGGAGCCATATTTCTGGTGAAACAAAGTGCATAATTTTTTATAGTGTGTGATCATCGGCAGAGCTTAGATATGTCGTGTTTGCTTGTCACGTTGTCACACAAAACCAATCAATGACGAGTGAAAATGCTTTCGATAACGTCTTGGAGGAAGAGTGTCAATATTTGGCTAGGGTTAACATGTCTTACCCCTGGCCCTGCCCTTCCTTGTATGTCAGGAGGATTTTGTTTGTTCGTAAACTTGATCATGTTTATTAAACTAGTTGCAGGATTAAAATTAACTTGTATCTTGACTTCTAAGAGTCTAATGCTAATTTGGTCTCACTATAGAAAGACAACTGTATGTTTTCTCTCAGCCAACAATATCTTGGCATCTCTGAAAGTATCTTCAAAACTCTAAAATGATTGCGGGGGCTGAGGAGCCCAGTCGGTTAGGCATTCGCCTAGCATGCGGAAGGTCCCAGGTTCGGATCCGGGCATCGCCAAAATAACTGCCGACCTATAAACGGTCTGTGCAGCCAAAAATGTCCGACGAATAATACCCCGTTTGGCGGGAGTGCACGTTAAATATCCTTCAAAGTCCTAACGCTGCGTACGATGTCGCCGTTAACGGTTGCGTTGGGTGCCTACTCAGGTGTCGGCTCGTCACTTGACTGTGGTTCTAAAATACGACGCCCGTCGCCAATAGCCCTCGTGTAGCTCTAGTGCGACGATAATTCAAACTAACTTAACTAAAATGATTGCAATTTAGTACACAAGCGAAATCCTAATTTTAAAATTTACTCAATTTTTTTTTAAAACAAAATTTTTTTTTATTGCTGGAAAATCGACAGTTATGTAGCGGGTATATACTTATCCCTCAGAGGGTTGAATACGCAATAAAAAAATATTTTAAACCAAACCATTTTTTCTTCGTAAGAATAACCTTTAATAACAACCCATGTCCACTTCAAAACATGTTTCATATCTTCATATGCTATTTGAAACGAAGACATTAGGGGTTAGACAACATAAATATTTAAGTCTGATCGTTACAGTTAGCTCCCATGGTACTCGGGCCCTCATGGAAAAAGATGACCGCTGCTGCTGCAAATTGCGGAAATGGTCATTCTAGGAATTTTCGGGAGAGATAGAGGAGGAAAATGTAATGTTCTTAGGATGGCAGAGATGATACTTTAGCAACCTCGATGTGAATAGTGGATGAAAAGCTTCAAATTCTGTGGATTTTGTTTTTATTTATTCGGGTAAAGAATATGGCGCAAAACTTATTTATGGAAAAGTAGGGTGTTTTTTTTTAAACGAGTTAAATAAATTCACGAGTTTAAAATATCTTATTTTACACGTGTTGTCGTACCGAATTTTTTATAATCATGGCCAAAAACGTATTTTTTATATTGGCATTTTAAATTTACTCATAAAACGCCGCTTTATGAACGGAGCTGAAAAAACTTGATTTTTTTTTATATTTTAAGTCTCAAATCATATTTAGTATAATTTTTTTTTATAAATATTCATTTAAATCGTAGATAAGATTTAATTTTAAAATGTGGGGAGATCTGATGTCTAAAAGTTTAAATAAAAACGATATTAATATACTTTTAAGTTATTTTTACCCATATTTGTTATGACTTGAAAACAATAATTTTTGCATGTTAAATTTTTCTTAACTCTTTTACACAAATTAATAAAGTTTTGTGAATTATTTTTTTTCTGATGCAATAAAAAGATACAAAAAGATATTAATTACAAAAATGAGTAAAAATTAATTTACGTTAAAAACTTTTCAAAACAATTTTATCCTATTTATTGCATATTATTGTTTTACCTTTCTATAAATCAGACGGAACAGTCGTTCCGCTTCCCAATATCAAAATGACGCCAAGGGCTGCACGGCAGTTATGTATATTTACTCTGCACTCTCGCTATGTTAAAACCTAAATCGATTGTATTTTCTATCAGGCAAACTAAAGTTCGTAGAACAATAAAAAAAAATACCGTAGAGAGGTTTCGTAGATTACTTTACATAAAAAAATTTGGTTATTCTAGAAAAAATTATGGAAATTTACGAAAATGAAATCTTTCGAGCAGTTTTAGTACCATTTTGACCTAATTTTGGCTCAGACCTACAGCCATTACTAGACCTGGAAGCGATTTTTACTAAACGATTAAGAATGCCCCTATTCATATTCTGACGTGCGTAGGTTTGAAGTTTAAAAAAATAATTCTTTTTTATTTTTAATTAATTAAAATTATATTACCTTTGGCGGTATGGTTGCGCGATAAAGAAGCTATCCTAGCGGCCACGTACCTCCGAATAGAGGGTGATTAGGATGATTTTTTTTATATTGGCGATTGTTTACTTTTACAAAGCTTTTTTGTTAGGGATATTTTTTCTTCTGATGGTATGTAGACGATATGCATTTTCTATAGGCTGATGTGCAACTGATTATATCTACTATTCGATGATTACGTCTTACATCAAACTCTCTGTTTTTTCACTTATTATCCGTGACTGATTGCCAACATTCAATCGTTTTAAATTTTCTTTTTCAAAGCCAAGCAAGTAACTTAGAAACTTCCAAACCTCCCTTGACCCACCAAAACAACAGAAAAACTCGGTATTTTATGAAGACAAACCCCAACCAGTGCTTTTAAAACATACAATCCTCGATGGCCTAAAAAGATTAAAACCCAACAGCCATGAACATCGAAACAAGATACAAACAGTCCGAATCTCCCTATTTTCGATACTCAACTCGAAGCAGATTGCATTGGGCTAATAAAGATTCGCCAAGCTGACGCGCCAATGTATCGGAAAATGGACATAAAACTTGTGTTCCATAGACCGTGTGCTTTTTCAGTCGTCGCTTGTCCACTAACTCAGGTTTAGTTTTTTGGGTCATGTAGTTTCAGATGCTGTTCCACAAGCCAAAGAAATTGGGGTTTATATTAGTGAGTGTTTTATGAGGTTTGAGTGTTTTCAGTTGATGGAACATTTCGGCGTGTGTTTGTTGGCGTTGTTTGTTGTAAGTGGCATTTTGTTCACTTACAACATGTTATTGATGAAGTAACTGTGTGATGAAAGTATGGTTGACGATATAATCGATGGCTGATTTAGCAAAATTGTGGAATTTGGATAGTTTTGCCATTGATTTATTTATTCTATAGTAAACACTACTGTATGTAAGATTAATTAATTTTAAAACAATAGAAGTAATAAAATTTAAATGTCTAATGATGCCATCGACGACAAATTAACTAGGCAATTTTTTTTAAATGTAGTAAAATGTAGATTAGAAACATATCAAATGGCTTCAGTTTTCGAAAATATGGTGAATTAAAACATAATGTTTGACGTTTTTGCACATATTATAAATTTAGAAAGTAAAAAAAAGTTCAATTTCTTTATTGTTGTATCAATTTTTAAAAACTTCATTATGCTTGAAACAAAGCCCAGCCTTTCAAAAAACCACCATTTATCCAGTCCTCTCTATAATTACTTAATGAAAACTGGAAACGCCCATCGTCCCTTAATAGTCCTTCAAAATGTCTTTACTTCTTTATGCTCTCCGGAAACACTTTTTTACCTTCACAATAATTGATAAAAGAATACAATCCAGACTCCTGTCCGTAATTGAAACATAATAACCGAGTGTCAAGCTCACACAATCAAGGAAGTCCACACCTCCACAATGGAAAATCAGGCTTCTGATTTCAATGGCTTCTTGTTCCCGAATTACCCCCAAATCGAGTAAATATATTATTAGAAAGTAGTTAAACTCAACGGATTAACTTTTCCACCATGTGCAAAATCCATGATTGTTTTTCTATTCCCCTCCATTCACTGGTTAAAACAAAAAGCTTCTGTTCGGTGTTCTTGTCCGCCATTATTTTTCGTCTTCCAATATGGCGACATGCATGGATTCTCGTTCGCTTCGATACTCGAGTTTAATTTGACAAGGCAGTTGAGGAATAATTGTCTGTTCTGGTTGGTTTTATTATTTCTGAACTTTCGTATTGTATCTGATGTAATTGAGCGGGATCCGCAGAATTTTATTCCATTTTCCAATTTATTATTTGAGAAGTTATTCTGATGAGGTTGAAGATGGCAGCAGGCAAAATGGCTTGAAACTTGGAGAAGGAACGCATAGAAACAAATTTCGTAAGTTAACTATTTATGTGCACATTCTAAAGCGTTCTTCTTTATAAAATACATTTTATACTTCATGAAAAACTTATTCTTTTGGTGAAAATATTTTGTTTAGTTCTTTTAGCGAATCACTGTGAGTTAGCGGGATCTTCACTTAATTTTAAATTTTCGAGTACCGTTATGGGGATGATTTTAAATTATTATTAAAATAAAATAATAAATAAAAACATCAGTTAAACTTAACTAGAAAAATATATTACATTCTTCTAATGCAGTATGCTGTAAAAAAAAAACTGTGACTAGTATCAGTGTATTTTTTGTGTGTTTCATTTAGGGATTTTCAGAAATGTATGTAACTTGTCATTAGACTGAAAAAACATTAAAATTTCACTTCGAATATTACACATCATATCAACCTTCTAAATTTAATTAACATGTTTGTTCTTACATAATTATACGATAGTACTTTTCCATTGCCATATTCTTAATATTATTAAACGTCAAAATGAAACCTTTTCAGAAATAGTTTTAAAAGTTTAGACGATAATTTATAATTCTTTTAGAAATATAGTTTAAGTCTGTATATGATTTCGAAAAAGTTTTACATTAAAATAATGTTAAAACGTTCAATACCTTCCTATTAGTCTTTCAAAACGTCTAATCAAATCTTTGAATTTCAAACATTATTACATATAAAGATTTAAATCATTGGCTATCAAAGTCTTTAACATATAACGATTTAAATCATTAAATATCAAAGTCTGTTACATGTAATAATTACCTAATATAATTCTAGCTGTACACCATATCATTATTTTTAAAAAAATGGCGACCGCTTGCTGCATAGACGTTTAATAATTCAAACTTTGAGAAGCAAATCATTAATCGTGATGGTAGAACAGAGACCCTAAATCTCACTACAGTAATACAAAACGCTACATTTAACCATAACCCAAAATCATAAATATTTAATTATAACTTCGTATAAATTCCCGTATTTTTTCGCTGTTTAATGATGTTTCCTAACTATAATCATATTAATGATGTTCCAATAAGGGGTTGTCAAAAGTCCTGGCCAAAAACATCATTATATTGAGAGGACGGATCGGAAAAAAATTATCATATATTTGCTCATACGTAGAAACATCAAATGTTATATTTTTAGATCTTATCAATTAAAAGAGTGCTGCTAAGATTTCTTGTGTGTTTTGTTGTTGTATTTGATTTTAAGTTATTGAATAAATCATTTGACATCAAGATTTACCATTTTGTTTTAATATTTAGATTAATAAGTTATAGAAATTTAATTTTGAAAATGTGTTTTCAATCTGTCATAAAAATTTGTTTAATGATAAAAGTTTTTTTTTTCAAAATGCAAAATGATTTGACAAACTTTAAGTTAAAAAAACATGTTTGAATTCAATTTTAATTTCAATGTTATTTTTACATCAATATGTTTCTACATCCATCCTGCCTACGGTCCTTTTCAAATAATTTTCCAATTCAAATAAGCATGGTTTTAACTTTCTCCATTGGTTCTTGAAACCTTATGTCTTGGCCCTACCTTGAATACATAAAATTTTAATTATCAAGCATTTCCAGTGTAAATCAATTTCTAATTAATTAAGCAAGCTACAGATTGCTTTTTATTACAATATATTTATGTATTAGGCATAAAAATTACAAAATTATATATAGCCATTATATTTCCAACTCTTTCTTTTAAAATTTTGTAGATTTTTCAGTTGTAGATTGTTTTATCATCTTTCCAAATGATTGTCTTAACATTACAAAATTAAAATTAGCCATTACTTTTCCAACTTAATAAAAAAAATTGCTATCAATGAACATCTATTTCACTACAAAGTCTAAATGGTGCAAACTACCCAACTCACAAATGAACCTATTGTTTCCAATCCTTTTTGTAAGGGGCACAACCCTTTTTCACTGGGCTGCTGAAACCTACGCATCTGCCGGGTATTGTTAAAAGATAATTGCTTCCATTCATCAACATTGGGCAAAAAAAAAACAGTAACATGAAGGAAAAAATGTACACTACAACAGCATCGAGGTATTGCCACCTGCTCCATTTGACGACTAAGTGCTCTGGGTTGATAAGGCAGTAAATGACATTTCTGTTGAGTTTTGTAATTGTTCATTTAAAGAGAGAACCTAGATAGACCTAACCTAAACCGATAATAATTAAAAGGCAAAAAAATTGACAACTCGTTGTGGTGATATTGAAATGGCCGAATCAAAGTCCGAGATCTTCCTTTAAAACTGACCGCAACGGAAATCTGTAAAAGTTTACATTCATGTTAACTTCGATCTACTTTCACAAACATGTAGCAAGCAAAATATAATCTTATTTATTTAAAAGTAATCACAAAAATCATTATCGATAATTGACAATAGATAACTGATAATATTTAAGCTGATTCGAAATAACACGAATTCTTTGCTCATTGTATACCTTCTGGCTCGACTGATTACTGAACATTTGAAAACCCTCCCATTTTCCAACGGTATTAGACCCACTCCTGTTGCCACCAAGTACAATGTTAGAAAAGTCCACTTCCGAAAATTATATAAAATACGCTAGCTTGAATCGAGAAGACATTATTAGAAGTCTTACTTTTATTCTAGATATATTTAGATGAAAGATATTAGTACAAATAAGTTTTACCTTTAAGTTTTCCCTATGCCTAATATTTTACTCATCAAATAGGTACTAATATTTGTGCTTGGGTACTTTTTATAGTACTATGGAGCATATTTGTGTTTAGTACTTTTGCCCATCAAATGAAGTCCCATTCTCCTAAGTAAGATACAGGATTAGGCCCATTTATTGGCGACTTCGTCCAATAGAATTTACAATCGTCAAAAGTCGCCAATGAACAGACCGAACCCTATATCTTAGCTATACTTCGGATCATGTGAGATTTGCAACTAACCCCTTCAAATACATTTTGACAAAACACGAGTTACAATTTTACCAGCCCACTTTTCAACAAACGGTCCAGGAGGTCCTCGCCAAGTGTCAATTGCCAAGGCGCGCTTGGTGCAAAGTTGGGTGCGAACTTAATGATTCTTGCTAATAACACTCAAAAAACATTTTTTTTTTGTCAAGGACTTTCCGGAGTTGTTAACAGATAAATTGTTCGAATATATCAGTTTTTCTAGACTTGACAAGTATCGTTTGATTAGTTGTCACGTAATCGTTTAGTAGAACTTATAATTATCTCCTTATACTTTGTCTATAGACTTGGGACAGGTGTATTTGGGTGATAATGTGATTTTGTAGGATGATTCTGTGAATATACCGAATGCTTAAATAAAGGGACATAAATGAATGAATTAGCAATTTAATCAATATTTTTTGAGATAGTAAACCGTGTTATTAATTTCCGAATCAGATAACGCAATCTTAAAAATTATTAGCCCATAATTATTTAATTTCAATTGACACTTTTGAAGTTATTCCGGCAAATTGAAAGAAATAAACGATATAAAACAAATCGGATAAAATATGATACCCACAGATATCACGCATTAAATCTACACAAAAGATGTTTTATTTTTCTACCTCTTTGACTCAAAGTGTTCAATATGTACATTAAGATTTTCTTGTATTTTAAAAGTATGGTTTAATGCCTTTATTTTAAAATTTATTAAAAGAAAGAGGAATCTATTTTAAATCTACCCAAACATCTCCTTTGTTTACTTTACTGCAAAAATTTTAGTTTAAACTTTACTCCGCCTTTATGAAGTAACACCTCACATTTTTACGATATACCATCAACACACTATAAACAACATAGGATTGGCAGTATTTCCATAAATCCCAACCATACAGGAATTCCGCCAACATGACTCGCAACGCAACAAAAGCTCTAAAAAAACGGACAAAAGCTTTATTACAATATAAAAAAGGAGCTTATTGGAAACATTCACAGCTGAAGCAAAAAATATTATAATTCTCATTGTGTGAATGTTCTGGCTATGAAAAGGGAGTTGAAGTTTATTAATAGGATTTTGCATTTATAATGCGGATTTGTGTTTGCTGTAAAAGCATGGGATGTGGCGGTTTGACATAAGTGGGGCATTGTGTCACCTGTGATGGAGTATAACGTAATTGTTGACAGGAAATGAAATAGAATGTTTAAAAAAAAGTTGGTTGCATAGTTATGTCCATAACCCTTTCCTCCTCGCTCCCGTAAAAGTGACGGGGTGAGGTTGTTGACTTTTCCTAGAAACTTAACTTTTTCAAGGGGACACGGTACCACTTTCAAAAAAAACTTTAATTTGGACATATTCACTATAAAATTGATGTTTTATTACTTCAATCTGCATTTAAAAACAATATATGACAAGAAAAATTTAAAAATAATTTAATTTTTAAGTAACTTTTTTTTAAATGCTAAGGCTCTTTCAAATACAAATATTTTAACCCACACACACACAATTTTTTTCTCATGTACTTTAAACTGTTTTACATAAGAATTGGTATCCAAATTTGATTTATCTTCAGAAGTTTGTAAAAAAAGTTGTTGTTTTATAAAAAAAAATATTTATCTAGAAAATCCCAAATTATTTTAGCATATTTGAAAAATTTAGACTTTAGTAATTTTTATAAAAAAAAGTAATTACTTTCAAAACAATTTTAATACCAATTCTTAACGTTAACATATTTGACAGACTGCATACAAAATTCCTTAGAATTTTATCAATAATTAAAAAAGCCTTAGCGTTTTGAAAAACTTGTCATCAAGGAAAAATGAACACCGAGAAAAACACATTTAAAGTTTTCATTCGTTTGCATTTTTATCCTACCTTTCCTCATAGAAAGTGGAATAACTTATTTTAAAATATAGCTAGACTTTTAAAACTTGGTAGACTTATTTAGAAGATTTAAAACTTTAATGGTAGCACAAATAAAAAAAAATTCGCAATTTTTGCCATTTTTGAAGTACTGTGTCCCCTTAAAATTTCAAGCTATAAGCAAATGAAAAATTAATCACAAATACATATGTTTTTCATACGTTTATTTTTATATAATTTTCAGGGATAAAATGCAGGTACTTTTGTGACTGTTATCTTGAAAATTATGAGATCGTTAAGGGGATAAAAGAGTTTTGGATACATTGAAATAGAGTAATGCAATGGGTACTTTTTAATTGCCTTTTCTTGCAGATAGTTAACACATTTTAAATATTAATTTTCTTAATAAAGGCATTAAGCAGAAAAAATTTGGCTAATTAATTAAAATTAGCTTCTTGTTAACTGTTGCAAGGTACAATTGCTCAGTATGTCCCGATTCTTTTCTTTTTAAAGGTTTTGAAAAATTTCAATAAAACCAAAAGCGTTTTCAAAAAAGATCCTGCACTGCTTAAAATTCGGCCCTTGTTTTCATTAAAAATATAATTTCTTCTAACTGCAACGGCTGTGTGGTGAAATGTTTCATCATATTTTCGACATTCGGTTAAACCATTTTTTAGATTTTGGAAACCAAAGTGTGAGAAATGGTTCAACAGAATACCGGAATTACGGTGAAACATTTCAAAACACAGCCCTGCAGCTACGTACTAGAAATCACTCTTATTTTGTGAAAACCAAAAGCCAAAATTTTAACCATGTGTAAAACCCTCACTGTGCTTTTTTTTTTAACCTTAACGTCCTTCATTTGCCAATGTGCGGCATCTGAAGCTTATAAAGAGAAAAAAAACATGTAAAATTTAATATTTTTAAGAATAATTATTCTAAAATTAAAAAAAAAAAGAAATGCAAAAGTGTTCCATTATGCCTTTTCTCCTCGAGAATCAACAATACATACTCGAGTTTTTTTTTTTTTTTTGATAATGGAAATGTCTTTTTTTACTTATTTTGAAAACGTCATCTGTCAAAAAAAATCTCTCGTAGTTGAGTTACGTGGGTTATTATCCAATTTAGTGGGATAACGATATGTAACGCATGACATTTGTCGAAATTTTAGTTCATTCCCACAGTTTGTTTTTTCCAAACAAACAGCTTCCGACCCAAATAGAAAAAATAACGGATATTTTGGATTTACAATGCTTACTGTCCGGAACGTTATGGGAAAGATACATTTTGATTGCGTAAAATCAAATATTTATTTCGAACATGATTTTTTTTAATATAAACATAACACACATTTTTTAAAACATTTTTGCATGATTTTTTTTTGACAAAATTTTTAATCGAATTATTCGGAAGTAGAGTTATATAAATTTAATATTTAGAGCATATGAAAAGAGATAGTGATTATAATCTATGTATAATGTTATGATGATAAATATAAAGTATGACGTTAATTATTTTTATATGTATAAAAAAGTTTTAATGATATTATTTACATTATTTAAGGTATATTTTAAAATGTTTAGATATTCTTTAGGCTATGAATTTCCTATCCTTTTTTTTCAAATCTATCAAGTTACTTGTGAAATATGCAATTAAAAAATATTTTAAACTGAATTATTATATATGATTTTTATAACTTTGGTTCAATACTAAATTTATTTATAAAATCTAGGGAGAAAATATCTAAAAATATAATGCATTTATCAACAAAACATTTCCCATTATTCTCAATAGTGAAACTGCAATTTTTTTTTTTCGTACTAAATATTTCAACTTTACATAGAAAACTGTCTCGTTACTTCTATATAATATCATTCAAGATACGTCACTTTTACACATAAAAAAAACACTAGAGTGCTATGCAAAGTTAAATAAAACACCAACACTCCATTTGTACAAAAATTTCCGTAGTAAACACTTCACTATACGTAGAAAACTGGCATTCCTACCATACTATCTCAATTCAAGATACGTCACTTTTACACACAAAAAAACACAACAGCGAAACAAAAAAAAGCATAAAAATCACGGGGGTCCCCTATAAAGACGGTTCTCATTTGCAAAAGGGCCCTACTTAGACCTCTGAGGTCACACGCGTACCCCTCTTTATGGAAATTACAGGGGGGTACGTGAGGGGTACACGCGTCAGGGGTGGGGAACATCCCTACAGTTGTGCTGAAGTATTAGTACAACGTTTTTTTCTGTTATGGTTGCAGAAATTGACTTTGTATACTTGTTGAAGGGGGTTGACTTGAAAGGGGTAAATAATGGTACGCATGGCATTTTCTCATTCAACCGTTCCGGTAATAATTGTCGTAATGTTACGC
Source organism: Oedothorax gibbosus (assembly GCA_019343175.1). Taxonomy (NCBI): domain Eukaryota; kingdom Metazoa; phylum Arthropoda; class Arachnida; order Araneae; family Linyphiidae; genus Oedothorax; species Oedothorax gibbosus. Next base: position 12,727,267 of record CM033271.1, read on the forward strand.
TGTGGATGACAGCATTGGTAATGTTAAGTCAATTTGGTTTTCACATGTGACGGGAGCGAAAACCGTAGTTACGATTTAAAACGAAGCATTCCCGACGGCAGGAGCGTGTCTTTCGGTCTCAGCAAGGGCGACATTAAATGTATAGAGAATCGTCTTGAATATATTTTTAAATAGATTAGAGAATCGTCTTAAATATATTTTTAAATAGAATAAAAAATCGTCTATATTTTAAAATAGAATAGAGAATCGTCTATATTTTTAAAATAGAATAGAGAATCGTCTATATTTTAAAAATAGAATAGAGAATCGTCTGTATTTCTTAAACAGAATAGAGAATCGTCTATATTTTTTTAATAGAATTAATAAAAAATCGTCTTGAATATGTTTTAAATAGAATTAATAGAGAGTCGTCTGGAATATATTTTTTAAATAGAATTAATAGAGAATCGTCTTGAATATATTTTTAAATAGAATAAATAGAGAATCGTCTTGAAAAATGACGTTTGCGCATAAGTGGTGAAAGAGTCCCTACAAAACGGCAAACGATTCATAAATTAACGGAAAAATGATGTCTAATATTAAAACGTAAATTATTTGTAAACAAGTAGGTTTGTAACAGAATCTGTCACTTAACTCGCTTCCACATATTTGTGTTTAACAGGAAAAAACACGCCAAACACAACATTAATTCTATATTTAACATTTACAAGCTAAATTTGGCTAGTTTCATTTATTTTATTTCGAAAATTCAATAATTATTACTTATTGTTTGCAAAAATTATTTTATATTTTAAAGAATAAATATGTCATATTCCTCGCTTTTAAATAGAATGAAAACATTTCATATCACCATACAAGGATTCCGTAGTGAAATATATTTGACGTCATTTCAAACTGATCGATGTTGCAAAAATAAATTTATTTTAATTTATTGTCTAAAAGAATAAGTTTCTCGAGCGATTGTTGCGAATGGCAAATGTGATTTAATTCTAATAAAAACAGGGCCTTTAGCTATTTGTAATTCAAAGTTTTAAACGCCAAAATTAACTATTTTCATTAATCTCCTTTCTCAGATTTAATAATTAGAGTTTATCGTTTGCTAAATTTGTTTGAAGTTCGAAGAATAATAATGTAATCTTTTTTAATAAATATTTTTGTCGCCACAATTTCCCATTTACATTTCTTTCGAAAATTCACTTATTTATAATTTGTTAAATTAATTTACAGTTAAAAAAATTTATAATTTGTACAATTGATGCTTTAAAAATAAAAGCGAAACTTAGCATATTTTTTTTTATGTTAAGTTAGAATTCTCTATGCATCTTTCTACATACATATATATAGAACCATTAAAAGAACTCTATTGTGATAATACAACAATCCAAACCGAATTATATCACATAAATAAATATTTTTTCAAAAGTGTATTTATTTTAACAAAAGTTTCTCGTACGTTTAACGAAATGGCAACAGTGAAAATATTGAATAAAAATGGAATTTGCATGTTATTTCAATGTAGATTAAATTTTTAGTTATTTAAATTTTAAATAAGCTTCTAGTTTAAATTTTTTAATGAAATTTGGCATGTAGCCTAATCTGATTTTTTGCTTCAAAATGACGTATCCCACTTGTCTGTGGGACTTGTGGATGACAACAGTGAAAATATGAATAAAAATAGAATTTGCATGTTATTTCAATGTAGATAAAAAAAATTTAGTTATTTAAATTTTAAATAAACTTCTAATTTAAATTTTTTAATGAAATTTGGAATGTAGCCTAATCTGATTTTTTGCTTTAAAATGACGTATCCCACTTGTCTGTGGGACTTGTGGTTCTTTCTGTGAAAGTGGGTGACAGACAGACAGACAGACGGACGGACAGACAGACGGACTGAACGATTATAAAACCTTCCACTTTTTACGTTATAAACGTAGTGTGGAAGCTAAAATGAGGGAAAATTTAAGGTAAAAACGAACAGTTTTCCTGGTAGTGTATTCTGCAAACTTTACATTTTTCTTCACTTTAATTTATTGACTTCCAAAAATACCTTTGTACTTTTTGAAGAAAAGAAAAATACTTTCTTTGAGTCGAAAAGTTATTTTACTTACTTATTCAGTTTTTGAGTAATTTATTCAAAACTAAGAATATTTAAAGAGTTCGTATAACTCAATTGGTCATTTTGACTTTCAAATGAACTGCATCAAAGTTTCGACCCTTCTTTATACACAATATTTCAACACATTTACAAATATTTCGAAAACATTTCGTAAATATATATTACTACCTAATCCACAATGCCGCCAGGTATCATAACAAATGTCCAGCTATACATACACAACAGATATCATTTTCAAAATAATAAAACGGTTTTTTTTTTTGAATAAAAATATTTCAACTATTACTCAACGCCAAGTTTGTAAGAACGTTAAGTAAATAACAAAATATTCATTTTTATCTGCTTTTCCAAAGGATAGGAAACTTTATATTTCTTTGCAAGTTACAAAATAAAGATTTATTAAAGTGATACAAAAAAAAATTCATAAAAGTTCGTAAAAGTAACAACATTAACAATAATTTCAATAAAAAAATATTAATATTCTTCTTTTTCCGTTTAGTAGCAAAAGATTTGATTACCTTCAGTTATATATTGCACTGATGCAAAAAAAATCTTGGAAACTTACTTTAAATGTTCTATTTAACCAAAAGGTTTTTATTATTTAATTCATTAAAGCTTTGTATTTTTTTATAATCTGTTATAGTTTTGTTCTTTTGAATATGCTGATAATTATATCCAGCAAAAAATGAAATATAAAATTATGTTTTTAGATTCTTCAATTCCTTCATCGGGACAAACACGTAAATCAAAATTTAACATAACGATTGTAAACTGTTCCAAAATATGACTTAAAATATCCCCTCGCCCCCCAAAACATATGAAAAACGCTCCAAATTGTTTATACATATATTTTACAATTCTCTATGAATTTTCTGTTTATATTCAACACTTTTATATACAATAGGAAGTAGGGGAAAACGGGAGATTCCTGGGGGAAATCATGGTGATTTTTCCCCACGCTATGAACGACGATGTATCAATGTCGACATGTATGATAACTCCGGAAAACATGTTTTTTGTGGTGTTCCTCTTGAACATGGTATCGACATCGTTTAGGTGTAGTAAAAAAAATTTGGATTGTAAAAAGGGTGTTTAGGTATATGTGCGGAAGCATATAAAAATTAAAATATATTAACCCTAACTCTTAGCTCCTATAATAATTTAATTAATTATGCAAATGAAAACATAATAATCTGATAATTATTTACCGAATTTACTTTTCTTACGTAAATGTTTACAGTTATTTTTTGTATTGAAAAAATTAACTGATGTGTAAAATAATTTTGTAAACATTTAAGTAAAAAAAATTAATGCTCTTTTTGGTTTTGGGGGATATGCAAATTGTAAACTTGTTTTCGCTGCATAAGATTAAATTTAAATTTTGATCAGAAAATTTAATTTATTTAAATTTTTTAAACAGTATTTATGTAGCAGATGGTTAGACATGACACCAACATACTTTACAATTTAATGGCTAAATTTAAAATTTAGAATTTTTTTAAAAAAATTAGGTGTTGTTGGAAATCGAACCAGGTGACAGGTTCATACATCTGTAACCGGACAGGGTTAATCTATTTTTTAAAGAAAATTGTTTATTTGCTTGCATAGTAATTTTTTTCAAAGTTATTTACCAACCCTAAGAAATCTTCTTAAAGATAAAAAGATGCACTATATCTTCATGATGGCCTCTATGATAAACTGCCTACTCGTATATTTCAAGTCTACAACAGCAATTGACCAAACTAAGCATTTCCACTAACACTATAAAAACCATCCAAGCATCATCTTACACATTCCCAACATGTCCTCTTACAAGCACTCAGTCTCTCCCCCCAGACCCCTGAAAAGAATCCCGGGATTTTTTTTTTGAAAAAATAAAATAAAAAGTTCGAAAATAACCCGCCACATTTGCGAGAATCAATCCCTCGCAATACACAACTTCAGTTCGTGCATTGTCGCAAAGCCACTGCCAAAAAGCGATGTGCCCCAATCTTGGCTTTTATTTATTTTTCAAAAGAAAAAAAAAGCATGGAGGTCACGTAAATAAAAACTGAAAGCAAATAAATAGGGGGTAGAGCCCGGGAAAAAAGGTGTTGGAGCATTCTCTGCACGTTTCCGGGTTAAAATCGAGGAGTCAGCTCCTTTTTTCGATCCGCTTTTTCCTGGTTTTTTTCTATCTATTCTGCCCCGAAAGAGGGTTTTTATGTAGGTAAATAGAAATCGATAAATTGGATGCGTACAGCAGGATATAAGGAACTTGTGAGCAAATGTTGTATTTTTCTCAAAGTATGATATTTGTATAGTTTGTATGTTAATTAATAGTTGCACGTAATATGAAAGATACTTAAAGTAGGTGTAAAATTTTGGCCAGTATTATTTTTAAGAACATTTTTTTATCTGACAACTAATTTGCATAAAATGGAGCTTTACATCACTTCGTTCAAAAACATTTTACAATCCTCGCCACATAAAAGTTACGTCTTACTTTGTTTTCTTTGGTTTTTGGAATGATATTTCACTTAAATAACAACCTATTTTCTGTATTCCAGGGAAAATTACAAAATGGGTTCTCAATATCATATGAAGAATTCTACTTATAATTTGGACAATATATGTACAAATTATCGGTTCTATACACTGTTTTTTTACAGAAAAAACTGTCAGTTGGTGTACCAGAAAAATGCAGTATAATTTACCTAGAAAATCTGTTTAGTTTATACACAAACATTTTTTAATGTTAACGCAGACGCTGTCTTTTAACAGACAAATTGTACAAAAAAACGAAATTCTACCAGCCCTCGTTGCAAAATCGAACACAGATTAAAAAAAAATGTTTGCTGTAAATATATAATATTTTTGTAAATATATGTTTTTCCGTAAATATGTTTTTCTGTAAAATTACTAGTTTTTTTTTACAGTGTAGTCAGACATTACTCTCTACACAATAAAATAAAATCGACCTTCGCCACACCCCAAAAAATAAAACTAACACCCTGTACCATCAAGTGTACCACACTATAGACCGTTTTCCGACACCCCCTACACGAGAATAACTTTCCTCTAGAATCCTCTATTCCTTTAAAAAAAAATTGTCAAGATAACTTTTTGTCTCCTCGCTTTTTGAGCGGCCAAATTGACCGTTTGTGTTCCGCTCACGTCCAAAATGGGGGGTGGGGTGGGAGGGGTCAGTTCAGAGAATCGAACACATCTGAAAAAGGAATAAAAAAATCGAGGTGGTGAGGGGCGATTCTTCGACCCTTCACAATTCGAAGAGAAAACAAGACGCCCAATTGACTTTGTGAGGCAAAAAGACGGTTTTTATATGGAGTGATGACGCCGTGGTTACTTTTAGGGAAGCTTTTCGAAATGAGGTCTTTAAATAAAATTGAAATTGGCTTCATATAAAAATTTTGGTTTTACATAAAGTCGCTCCGTGTGTGCCTAGATTAGGTTTTACTAGAGATAAAAAAAATAAAACACTCCAAAGCTTATAATACAAATTTATTGAATTCAATATTGAAATAGTTCAAAATCAAAACAACAACAACAAGACGGACAATTGACTTTGTGAGGCGAAAGGGCTGTTTTTATAGGGTGTGATGACGCCGTAGTTTGTTTAGGGAAGTTTTTAGAAGCGAGGCCTTAAAATAAAACTGAAATTACATTCAGACAAAAAATTTGATTTGCATAAAGTCCCTCCTTGTATGCCTATGTATTAGATTTTACTATACGTGTATGTTGGGAACATTAAAATGTATGTGAATTTATGTTATTATTATTAATATTTAATATTTAAGAAATATACGGAAATACTACATAAATAAAATAAATATACTACGTAGAATACTAACTACATAGGGGAGACCGGGGCTAGTTTTCCAGGTTTCTTCTTTTTGATTGCATATTTTTTTTTTATTAATTTTGATTTTTGAATTAAACAAGATGACATTGTCTTCCTCACATGCTTATCTACAAATTAGCATTACTACTTTTCCAAAATGTAAATATACTTTTTGGAAGCGAGTGGTTAAATGCTGAAATGTTGAGCTGGAAAACATGCTCCGTATGCGGGGTAAATTTTCCCAGACTGCCAAAAGTGAATGGGGCAAATTTTCCAACTATTTTTTTTTAAAAAAACAACACATTTTAAAAATAATTTGTGGGTTTTTTTTATATAGATTTATTGTAAACTAAAATAGCTCAAAAGAGTATATCCCGAATACAGGTTTTTTAAAAGAAAAAAGCTAGTTTATTATACTAAACTATTTTAACTAATTTCATTAAAGGTTATTATCATCTGGATCCCCTTAAACTTACATAAAACTTCCCTTTTTGTGTAACTATACTTTGGTGCTCTTTTCTAAAAAGTTGTCTACAAAGTATAGTTAAAGATTACAGCAAAGTAATTGCCTAAAGTTTGGTGTGATTGCTTCTCCCCTCCCTAAGCTTTTTTTTTTTTTTTTTTTTTTTTTTTGAACAAGCCAATTGACTCAGAACTTTGGGTGCAACATTACGCATTACTAATAAATAGTGTATTTATTCCCGATCTATGGTGAATATTTAAGTTTCTGTAGGCTTTTTGGCTACTAAACACATTCCTGATAGTTTTTAGAGTGACATAATATATTGTTTCAGAATAGTACGAGTTCATTCAGCTTCCTTTTTCATTACTATGCAGAAAATTTTAAATCTAGAACAAAACTTTTTTTCATTGCGTTGTCATACGATAAACATAATTTGGTTTTTGGAATATTAAGCTTAATTTACAAAGGTTGGAGAACGTTTTTCTACAAGGAATCGTAGGAAATCTTGCCCCGTGAAATTTTGGAAAACATGCCCCGTTGTTATATTTTGACCTTAATGGTACCTTGACGAGTAGAATTTTAAATTATTTTAAAAACGAATGTATAGTTACGTAAAGATATGAGCCACCTTTTAGTATACGCAATGATAAAACTGTAAGTTTAATAAAAGTACGTTTACTTTAGGTATGAATATAAGCATAAAAATTCACTCAACTTTAAATCACAAAAAAAGCTCTAACGACAATATTGCACCATCAACTGAGCAAAATTCTTGTGGATGACATAAAACGGGTTGCTTCATGAACCAAGCAGCCATCTGGCGCCTCCTTACGGCTCATTTCTTGTATAAGGCCTGGTGGAAAACTTATCCATGGGAAAACTAGCCCCGGTCTCCCCTACTTCATACAATACTACCGTCGAATGAGGTAATTTTGGCCGTGGAAGGTAACTTTGTCCCAAATTATTTACTTCTCCATTAAATATGCTCGTTAAGCACATATTTGCCTTTTTCAGTTTGTGGCAACTCTGCCTTGACCTATATACAAGTAAAAAAATATTCAAGAAAAACAAGTAGGTTTGTAACAGAATCTGTCACTTAACCCGCTTCCACACAAAAGTTGTGTTAAACAGGTAAAATGGCGCCAAACACTGCATTAATTCTATATTAAACATTTACATGCTAAATTTGGCTAGTTTTATTTATTTTATTTCGAAAATTCAATAATTATTACTTATCGTTTGCAAAGATTAATTTGTATTTCAAAGAATAAATATGTACTATTCCTCGCTTATAAATAGAATGAAAATATTTCATATCAACATACAAAGAATTTCGTAGTGAAATATATTTGACGTCATTTCAAACTGATCGATGTCGTAAAATAAATTTATTTTAATTTATTGTCTAAAAGAATTAAGTTTCTCGGGCGATTGTTGCGAATGGCAATGGTGATTTAATTCTAATAACAAACAGGGCCTTTAGCTATTTGTAATTCAAACTTTTAAACGCCCAAATTAACTATTTTCATTAATCTTCTTTCTCAGATTTAATAATTAGATTTAATTAAATTACAGTTCGAAAAATATATAATTAGTACAAATGATGCTTTAAAAATAAAAGCGAAACTTTGCACATTTTTTATGCCAAGTTAGAATTCTCTTTGCATCTTTCTTCATACATATATAATGAACCATCAAAAGAACTCTATTGTGATATTACAACAATCCAAACTGAATCATAACACATAAATAAATATTCTTTCAAATGTTTGTATTTTTTTTAATAAAATTTCTCGTACGTTTAACGAAATGGCAACAGTGAAAATATTGAATAAAAATGGAATTTGCATGTTATTTCAATGTAGATTAAATTTTAAGTTATTTAAATTTTAAAAAAACTTCTAATTTAAATTTTTTAATGAAATTTGGAATGTAGCCTAATATGATTTTTTGCTTCAAAATGACGTATCCCACTTGTTTGTGGGACTTGTGGATGGCAACATTGAAAATATGAATAAAAATGGAATTTGCATGTTATTTCAATGTAGATAAAAAAAATTAGTTATTTAAATTTTAAATAAACTTCTAATTTAAATTTTTTAATGAAATTTGGAATGTAGCCTAATCTGATTTTTTGCTTCAAAATGACGTATTCCACTTGTCTGTGGGACTTGTGGTTCTTTCTGTGAAAGTGGGTGACGGACAGACGGACGGATGGGACAGACAGACGGACTGAACGATTATAAAACCTTCCACTTTTTACGTTATAAACGTAGTGTGGAAGCTAAAAATTAGTATCAGGGTTTTATGCTTGGGCCAAAGTTACCCTTTGGGACAAAATTACCCTATTCCACGTTACGAAAGTACTTACACATAACACATACGCTACTATATACAAAAACTTACTACATAAAAAGAAAGTTTAGGGAACGATAAATATTCTGCATCTTTTAGTGAGAAAAATAGTACCAATGAAAATTAAAAGGATTAGAATAAACCTAAAAACTATATAAATAGAAAAAAATGCTTGTCTTCTGTGGTCAAACTTTTGCTAGAAGGATCAGTTTGGCGTTTAATAATGCGATGGATATTTTTTCGACTGAAGGGAGAATGTTGCCACCCTTTTATGGCGAAAAAATGGTAAACGGTCGATTTCCCTTTACATTCGTTTTTCTTTGTTCGATTTCCAATTTCCACCATTTTATACCGCGGCAGTTGCATTTGTGGGACTGGCAACATAGAAGTTTCTTTTGTTTGATATCTCTCTTCTTCAACAGAACGTAATGACGTATTTTAGTTCTTTAGGTTTTAAAATTTTATTGCATTACAGCTTGCTACATTTTCTAACGGCCTTTAGTTTTTAGCCAAATTCAGATTTAATTTGTTAACAAAGTTTAAAACTTGCAACGCCATAACTAACACAATATCTGTTAATCATTCACTTTGCAGTTCTAATGAACTCTAATGTCTACGCACCGTACAGGTTAAAATTAAATATCGGTTAACCTCGTCAGCAATTTACCTGTTAACCTCGTTTGAGAAATTTGAAAACGTAATTATGTATACATTTTGAAATTTCTCAAGACTATACTTATAATCGATATCTGTTAACGTTAAGGGTAACTGTAAGAACCGGTCCGCATTAGACGTTTGGCAATTGAGTTCACCTTTATGAGCAAAATGACAAATACCATTCTAACTAAAGATTAAAAACAGGAATAATAACTTTTAGGCAGGAATCTTTTAGTGACTTAAAAAGTGAAACTTGCTAGATTTTAGATGTTTTGAATTTAGAGAATGGTTTTTTTCAGTGTTTTTCCCTAAACTGCAACACTGCAAATTCCTCTATAGGTGTCGTAGCATTGGGCACGGATTGATTAAATTAACTAGATATTACTAATCGTCTTTGTTAATTAAGGGGGTATACTGTAAGAAATCCGGTCCTCAGTTCTAGATACGTTTGCAAATGAGTCATCTTTATGAGCAAAATGCAAACTCCACTAGCCTTCCGTACGGCCTGGAAATGCTTAAAATGTGTGTTAGTTTTCTCTGCATAAATTTTAAATTCAATATTTTTGAAACAACATGTTTGTTTAGAAAATCAGAATTAGATTTGTTTTTGAGGAAATTTTAATTTCAATAAAAATTCATCACTCGTACAATTTTTATATTTATGGTTATAGCTAGAATAACTGATGCAAAAATTACCGAAAAAATCTTTGTACAACGCTCAGGAGGCGTCTAGGGCCCTACTCCTCTGCTTTATTCTTCTGATTTGTTACACTGCATGAGTCTCAGACAGTCACTGCAGCTTCGAAAATGATTGCTCAATTTACCAAAAAAAAATTATGAAATACACTACTTATTGCATTAAAAACACTAAGAATTATTGCAATTATAACACTGTAAACAGTTAACATAAAAAAATTGAACTTTTTGTATTTAATTTGTATTGTTTTTTAATTTGTATTTAAACCACCACCAACTAGTAGAATTATAGAGAGGGATAGGGGTATTAGGTGATACAACAAATATATATTCCGACTCTTGTTTAGTGTATTGACCCCTCATAGCGGCGCACCTCTTTTGTTTTATGTTATGTTAAATCAGTCTATCTTCTCCTTTACAGTATCCTGGAGATGCGAAAAGAGAAATCCCGGGACGCCGCTCGCTCCAGAAGAGGCAAGGAGAACTACGAGTTCTACGAGCTGGCCAAGATGCTGCCTCTGCCAGGAGCCATCACCACCCAACTGGACAAAGCGTCCATCATCCGCCTCACCATATCCTTCCTCAAGCTCAAGGAGTTCACAGCACATGGAGATCCGCCATGGAGGAAGGAGGGACCTTCGCTCAAAGGTAAGGGTACCCGTTATTATAAACGACTTGATTCTTGAGCATGAGTTCATACACACATAAACTCATAAAAGAACGAATGAAGTTCCTTACAGTTATTTTACATAAAAATTATAAAAGTGACTTATTATCAGTCAGAAAACTTATGATGATTATAAAACTAGTACAATATCTTGCTAAGAACCTCTGAATACACTAGAATAGATTTGGGGTGAATTTAAAACATATACTAATAAACCAATCGAAATTATTTCTACAAACATGATGAATAGTATGGTCTTGAATGTCCTCGTCAAAGAGAGGAAGACTTAAGGGTAACAATCATCAAGAGATAGGAAAATATGAGCCATCACCACCTAACTTGACAAGGCGTCCATCATCCGTCTCACCATATCCTTCCTCAAGCTCAAGGAGTTCACAGCACATGGAGATCCGCCATGGAGGAAGGAGGGACCTTCGCTCTAAGGTAAGGGGCCATCTCGTTGAAAATAGATTGGAAAGCAGTTTAGAGTTTTTTTTTAACTCTAACACGCGTTAGTCACTTACTTCATCTGAAGAGATCGAAGGATTGACGGTAGTCTTAAGGGTAAAAATTTAGCGAAGGATTTAGCAGTATGAGTTCAACAAACTCAATGACTTGACTCTTGACCATGAGTTAATAAAACGAAGAATGAAGTTCCTTACAATTATTTTGCACAAAGAACATACATGTGACTTGTTATCAATCAGAAAACTTATAACCTGTGAAAAAATTATAAGAGATTTGCTTGGAAACCAATCGAGAAAACTAGATGAACGGAATGGTCTTGAGTGTTCTCATTAAGGTGGGGTAAGTGTAAAATTAGTTGAGGAATAGGGAAATCATAACATAAGTTGGCTAATATGCTGCCATCACCACCAACTTGATGAAGATTCCATTATCCACCTCACCTATCCTTCCTCAGGAAGGAAATCATCGTACACGGACCAGAAGGACCTTCGTTGAAAGGAATGGATCTCATGGTACTTTTAAAAGATTAAATAAAAGAATATAAATTAAAATTAAAAGCATTTTAACTTGAATTCCGGCTTATAAAACTGTCCGAAATTCTTCAAAAGAGTGGAAATGTTCCATGTCTACTCACAGAAGAGATCGTTTATAGTCAAAATAAAATTCAAAAGTATACAGAGTCTTCTTAAGTTCTTAACACAACACCAAGACCCAGAATAACACACGAAACCCTTAAGTTTGATATAAAGACCCCTCTGGGCGCACACACACACTTAAAAGAAATAAACAAAACGATTTTTGATGGAAATATGACCCAAACATTTTTATATCCGATGTTTTCCCCATATTCTGGACCGCGGAATCAAACCATTCCAGCTTCCTGTAATGAAATTCAAATGTCCAACCGAACCAGAAACCCGAATCAAACCCTCCCGATGGACACATTCTCCTATCCTGGGATTTTTTAACGCTGGCGCTATCGCTTTCTGCAAATCTACAAAATGGCCTCCGATTTGTCGCCTGGACACATGCACAGCGGCCATACGACCGCCAATATATGGCTAGGGTTGGCGGACATGGAAGGTTTTGTGGATTTGGGGCTTTAAAAGTTCGCCAACTCAGAAAATCGTTGAGTTCGGATGAGAGTATTTTCAATTGTTAATGATAATAAAGGCATCGATCAATATATCGACCTCCAAAGGTACATCATAAGATCAAATTAAAAATATACAGAGACTTTTATGTTATATGGGATTTTTAGGTGTATTCTTTGTCCTAAACCCCCCAGATTTCCAAGTACAATAAACAACCGAATATTATAATTGATAAAATGTTACGCTGTTTCAGGATATTTCAGTTTTTAAATTATCATTTAAATCCTGCTTTTTAACTGTATTCCAATTGAATTTAGTTATTAAAGCAGTATCAAGACTCAACAGCGAGTGTTGAAATATTTGTACCCAACAAAATCTCAGAACTTTGTAAACAAACTTAATTTAAAATCCCTATTTATCATTTTGTTGGTCCTCTATTATACGAGGGCAGTTTTTTTCAACCTCCAATGGGCTGTAACAAAAAGACGGGTCAAGTTACAAAAAATATTTTTTTTTACCAAAAGTAATGTACAATACTGCTTATTTCTCCACATAATCACCTTGACGATTAAAGCATTTGTCATATCTGTAAACAAGCTTTGAAATACCCTCTTCATAAAATATAGCCGCCAAGTGAGAATTGAAAGCTGTTATTCGTTTCTCGCAGGCAGAAAGGAACAGTGTAACAGAAATTCATCGAAGAATGAATAGAATGTATGGAGAAACCTTTATGAGTGAGGACGTTGTTCGTGATTGCTGTTGAAAATTTAAAGGTGGCCGAACTGATGTTCATGAAGAAGGGGACCAAGGAAGGAAGTCTGTCGCTACAGACGGCATTGTTCAGAGAGTCGACCAAGTGTTTAGGGAAACTCGAAGGTTTACCATAAGTGAATTATCGATTGGCATAGTGGCTTGGATTGTAGTTCTTCCAAATTGACGTGGTGCTAAAAAAAACCGTCACAACTCTCTTCAAAACATTGGCAGTTACATTTTATGAAGAGGGTATTTCAAAGCTAGTTTACATATATGACAAATGCTTTAATCATCAATGTGATTATGTGGAGAAATAAACAGTATTGTACATTACTTTTGGTAAAAAAAAAAGTTGTATTTTGACCCGTCTTTTTGTTTTAGCCCATCAGAGGTTGAAAAAAACAGCCCTCGTATATTTAATAAACGCAGAAGAATAAGTCTGTTTCATAGTAAAAAAAATAACGTCATTGTAAAACAGCTAACGATTTATGCTGTTCTTGCTATAAATCAGGCCCAATCAGGCCCTAAACATTGCCCAGACCTACAAAGCCAGTGTCATGTGCCCATGATTTGAAACAGCCCCTAAATTGGCTGTAAACCGGGAAATTTTGTTTCACAAATTGTAAAAATTAACAAAAACTAATTATGTTTTTATGTTTTCAACAGTATAGTCATAATTGGTTTATACCTATATCATATTATTTAATCACGGTCCTTACTTTCAAAGCTCATAACTTTGCAGAATATATTAATCAAAAATATCATTCGGGAAAAGTTTCCCCAAAAATACCTGGGCCTGTCATGGGCCCCAATTCGTCATGATTGAGCCTTGATTACAACGAGCTTTCAAGATCAAGTTGATCAAGAGTAGACCTTGACACAATCCCAAACCAGCGAGTCACTCGCCAAAAACGGCAACCCTGCTCCAGCTATCAAAAATCAAATAAGCAATAAAACCAGCAAAAAAGATGGCGTCCAAAACCAACAAAATCTCCCAGTGGCGTCCCAACCTTAATTCAGGTCCAGCAGCGGGCCCATCAAGTGAGACACCCACTGGACGTGACTAGGAAGCCAAAGTTTTCCAGTTTTTTCCCGGATTTTTATCCCGGTTTTTATTCTTTGACTCAAACTTATCCTGGACTGTTGTGGTAGGTCAAAGGGACACGGGAATGGGACAGTTATGTATTGTCTTTGTAGTATTTGTTCTGATTCGTGAGAGATGGGTTCGATACGAAAATAATTGTGGTTTCTTGATGTAATATTATTTGTAATTTATGTTTTCCGAAAATGGTTGGCAATTGTAAACTCTTCCAAATTGGGTTTTCAAGTGCTGTCAAACGTTTCGGTTGCATATAGTTTTCTAGTTTTTTCCCGGATCTTAATCCCAGTTTTTTTTCTTTGATTCAAACTGCTGAATCTTGTGGTAGGTCAAAGGGACATGGGAATGAGACAGTTATGTATTGTCTTTGGTGGTTCTGTTATGTTCGTTCAGATTCGTGAGAGATGGGTTGGATCCGAAAATACTGTGGTTTATTGGTGTATTATAGAATTTGTTTTACATTGGTTTTCTTAACTGGTTGTCATTTGTGCACTCTTCCAAATCAGGCTTACAAGTGTTTTCAGACTGGTTATTAAAAATGTCTTGTATGCCTCAAAAGTGTCTCATAGAACTTGAGTTTGAAGTTGGTAACATTAAAACTGATTTTTGACATAGGTAAACTTTTGACATTGTAACTATAATTTGTTTAACCTAACAAATTTTTAAATACAGTTTACTGTAGTCATCTGAGCTGCATCTAAGCTCACTCATTTCTACATAAAAACGCCTTATATGACTACGTATGGTATATGTGGTACATATAAATGCCCATTGCGTATTAGAAACATTTAAAATCAATCAGGAATGCCCAAGGCAACAGCATCATAATCATGAACAACCTGCTCTATAACTGTATATCATACTGCACCAATTATTCACAGACCCAGATCATCCAATTATACGCCCCGTAGTATCAGATTTACAACAAATATAACTTGAAGATTCATCCACACCTTTTTCTTTATCAAACAAACCCTAATAAAAAAGATACTCACTTCTCCTATCACGGGTATCGCTTACTTTTCGCTAATTGTGTTTAGCAGGGAGGGCTTCAAAGCGATTGAATTACCCATTCTAACGTTCGAAATAGGGATGGTGCTGAAGAAAAGAATTCTTCGGGGAGTGACCCTGATAGGATTTGCATTTGATTTAGCCTGGGGGTGGGATCAATTTAATGGAGGAAAGCGAAATTAGATTTTAAGACTCGCGTTGTGCTGGAGTTGGTTAAATCGGTGGATTTTGGATGAATTGTTTGGTGTGTTAGGTTTGAATTTTTTGGTATTTTTTTTAATTTGAAGTTTACCTGGAATCTACAACTACTCAGTGTTAATTCATATTAAACTAAATTTGAAATGAATGATTATTAAGGTGCCTATCTAACAACAGTTGAATCTTCTTAAGAATTACTGGTACGCTCTTAAGGGGAGTCGGATGGTTCTATCTCGTCCATGTTAATTTTACAAACTTTAGGAACATTTTTCTCATTAACTATATGAGATATCATTATGAATTTTTATAGTTTGTGCTTTACATATAGGTCTTTGATCAAAGAGCTATTAATGGGGAAAAAATAATAAAACAAAACATGTTGATATCTTTTATAGTTACTGAGAAAAAATTTCCTAACTGTTGAAAAACCTTATATTTGAGGAAACACAAAAGGAAAGTAAGGTATAGGTAGGAACTGATATACAGAATTTCTGAAAATTGCTTATAAAAAGAAAATCACTAAACAAAAATCGATAACCTTGGTCTTAAATTGAAGCTATAGATATGCAGATTAAACATAAAAGAAACATTTTTGACCCAAACACCCATCCGACTCCCCTTAAGCAGTTATCTGTGGCTTATCCTCAACCCTTTGAATGATTTATTCTGATATTTTGAGAGTATACATTGAACGGTGACTGTGTTGTGAAGAAAAAAAATTAGAAGTATGTTGGATTTTAGAATTTGGAATTTTTTTTTCAAATGTTATGTGACTCATATGATGTAACTTTTTAGATTTGTTTTTAGTTTTAAGAAATTGAACTATACAAATTTTTGCAAGAGGGAGGAAGCTGCAGGGGATAAAAACTGTTTATAATAATATTTCTTAAAATTGCGAACATTTGAAAAATAGCTTAAATCTTTAATAGATATTATGAGCAATTACAATTCGTCCTCAATGGTCACGATCACAATGTTTCTTAAATCAGGTTTCTTTAACTCATATTATTGGAGTGTTTATTTGTACTTCGAATCTAAATGAAAATAACGAGTAAATGTCCCTTTACCTTTGAGAATGAACGAAAATCGTGGTCTATACATAACCATTTACAGTTTTGTTCCTAACGTTCATCTTTTAGGCAATCACCATTAGATCAGTTATAGAACCCAACTATTTTAATCAAAACAGTTTACTATGCGATTCTCAGTTACTTGTAACCAAAAAAAAGGGACTAAAGACCATACACTACCAGCGACTATAACTTCTACAGAAGCACATCAAACCCGAACGGTTACAGTTAAATTGGGTCCCGAGTATCAATTAGCCCCGAGTAAATTGAGCCCTTCGTCCGAGAGTTAAGGGGTGCCTTATTCACTTCGGTTCCATTGGGATACGAGTCACGACCCTCTACCGGAAATTGTGTGCCGGAAGTGAAGGAAATGAGGGTGTGACGTCACTGATTGGAGACGTATTGTCTTTTTATGAAGTACTTCGGTAACGAATTAGTACATTGGTACCTTCAACATAGGGTAGATTTAATGTTCAGAGATTTTTCTCTTAGTAGAATTCAACATTGAACTTTAGATTTGGCTGATCCAGTGCAAAAGAAATCAAGACTACCAATCGAAACCTGTATCTTTACTATAGTTTCCGGTTTATCTTTGGTTTCTTTTAAAAATAGTTAATAGTTTTGAAGCAAACAAACAGCCTAGTAAAGAAGAATTACTTATCTGAAAGTTAATTTCCATTCAATATTTTTTTCTTCTTTTTTAACATTTGATTTATTAAAGATGCAATATTCTTTTAAAAAGATGTCAACCTAAGAGGATGTAGCATACTTTTATTATTCTATTATGAAAACAGTACTTTCTTCTATCACGATATAATATTTCTTATTTAATTTGAACCACATTACTTCTGGTTTTATCAATTGAATTATTTTATTATGGCTTATATATATTTTTTAATTGTTTTGGATTTACCTTTGTGTATTTTAATATCTTACATTACATAAAAAGAACATTTGCTTCAGCAGTCACTGAATCAATGATACTTTTAATATATACCATTTTCAATAAATGTAGATTATATGAATAATTTTCAAATAAATAACTCCAAAAGTAGGCCAAATCCCCCACATCACTCTTGGCAAAGCACATAATTACACAAGCCCCAACACTTATATCCCAAGCCCCCAGACAATCAAAACTACAAATCACTGGAACAAGTAATACTCGGTGTAACTTCTTCAATAATATCTCTCGATCATAAACACCCCTTAAAAACTGCACGGCCCTACTTTTCACGCCCAATTAAACCATCCATTTCACAATGACATCCTCCATTACACTTATATTCATTCTCCATTACAGTTCCACCGCCGAATTGTAGCAGGTAGCCACGGGTAATAAATGATTCCAAATTGTGAACCATTCATGAGACCTCCAGGTGTTAAATACAACCCGCAAAAGAACAAAAAAAAGGAAGGTTTTTTTTTTATTCTTATCTGGATTATGAGAAAAGGAATTAGGTATCATCATTTTGTAGGATGCCTTATTACCAGACTCGCCCTGGCCACGATTTGCAAATCGTGAATGCCTGGTCACGGAAAAGGCATCAAGTCAGAGGCTTCCACCTTGCGCTCACCGTTACAGATCTCTTGCAGAGTTTGGTTGTTTTTGGTTGTGGCTATTATGGGAAAGGGTCTCCAAACATTTTGAGTGGGATGTTAAGTTCTAAAAGTGAAGCAATCCAACCCTTTATCCATCATTTAACTACCGTACAAAGCTTCGGTAGGCTCTAGTAAGATGTTATATTACGATAAAGAGTTAGAATGCCTCACTTCTAGAACTACCCATCCTACTTAATATGTCTATGAGGCCATTTCCCATAACAACTACGACCAAACCCTTTATCTAAGGCCGCACAAGAGCTATGTTGAAACTAAACTGTCAATCCTTTGTACGTTTTTTTTATCGTGGATATTATGGTAAAAGGTCTCAAGAGATTGTGTCTAGGATGGTAAGTTATAGAAGTGAAGCATTTTAACTCTTTATCTTTGTAGAATATTAACGTCAAGGGCCGTAGTGAGCCTAGGTGGTCAGCGTCTCGGTCTCGGGATCGGAAGGTCCTGCGATCGAGTCCCGGTACCACTGAAGACCTACCGAGTATATGCGGAGTACGTGCTCGTTAAATCTGTTGGGTCCGAAAATCCTCTAAGTTCCCATACCAAATCAATACCTCTGGGGGTGACAAGCCAATTCTGGGTATCCTCTAGTTGGCCTCTGTCTCTAAAAATTAGATGGATCCACTTATGTGTGTGTTGTCTGTTGTGTCTGTCTTACTTGACGAAGGTTTATAAGCGGGTCGCTGACCAAGCACACAAACCTGAATATATATGTCTACCAACCAACCAACAACCAAGTCAAACAAGAGCTTACCGAAGCTTTGTTCAGTTGTGATTTTCTAAAAATATTCAACTATTTTTTAAAAATTCCATGTGTTTCAATAAGTATTTTAGTAGTTGATAGAGTATTTGATTGAGTCAAAATAGTAGCAAGAAGAAATGTAAAAACAATCTTCATGATTGGAACTATGTTACTATTAAAAAAATAAAGGTCTCATTGATGGTCCTTCACTAACAGTTTTGATCAATTGTAATGGAGTCAATTTTAATGACAGTACCGCTAATGTGATACGATTAGTTATTTTGGTCATATGTTTATATTAACATGAAACAACCTCCTTTAACGTTTGCCTAGAAGAAATAAATGTCCCATTGTAAAATCTAAAATAATGTATTTTTATTCGAACAAAAACAACAGTAACCTTACTTGTATCTCGCCAGAATACCAGAATGATATTTTAATAACAAAATCTCAAGACTGGATTTTACGGTTCGCACAACGGTTGTCTGATGATCGCATCCGACCCTCAGGCCGTAGTTTTGGAGACCCACGTTTTATGGCTTCAAATCTTGGCTAGGTTTGGCTGAAGGTATGTCTTAATAGGGGAATTATAAGAAAGATGGGTGGCGTAGTTCATCTGATAATGTGGGGGACTACTGTTGGGTTTGAAGTAAAGACACACCATTTGCTACAAAGTTACGCGAATTAAGCTAAAATTACCTTTTCCTGCTGATGGATTATCTTGTGTTTTTTTTGCAATGGAAAGTGTTTTCGGGGTTTTTTTTAAATAGTGAATTTATGTTTTATAAATTTCGTGAGGTATATTTTTCTTTGTACCTAGTTTCTACCCATAAATAATTTTGTTCATTGTAATCAAGATAATTGTTTAAATTTTTCTTCTCTAAAAAACAAAGGATATAAACGTTTAGTAAATATCTAATATTCATCAAATAAGAAGGTTGTTCTTTTAATGGACATGTTTTAGGTCTTACGGGACAATAAAAATGTTGGACGAAAATAAATTCTTCCCCGAGCCTCGATTGGTGAACCAATGTCAAGTAAGAGAAGAACACCAATCGGAACGCCGATCGAATGGAGGATAGTAATGAAATCTGGAATTTAGTCATTTCCGATAGCAAGACGATATTTGGATGATTCGAAATTAAGTGATGTTCCCCTGCTGGAAAACGCAACAAAATTATCTAATCCTCAAAACCAAAAGAACTACTTTTTAAAAAAATCTCAAAATAATTAAACCCTTTCCCAAACAAAATAACTTCGACACAGCCATTCAAAAAAACAAAAACAAAATGGGGATCGTTCTAAAAAAATATTAAAAATAAATCTCGCCAAGCGCTACCGAAAGAGCGCCTCCACCTGTACTAAGGCGGTGCCAATCACGTTTTCACCATGAGATGACCCCAGCAATTAAAACTCTTCCAACTTTTCTTCTGTCTTCGATCGACAGGACCGCCGGGTGGGACAGGTCTGCCCCCATACTCTTTTTTTTTCCTTTTAATTGCTAAAAAGAATAAATTGTTTGCATTTTTAGTGGTTTAAAACATTGCAAGGAGGGTAGTTTTAAGAGGTAGCGTTTAATTAGTGTGAGAAGGACTCACAGGCAGAAATGTTCAGAAAAAGCACCAGAAAAATTAACATTCCTGAACTGGTAAGTTAAGTCTTCAAATGATGTTTCTGAACTGATAAGAGTTTACAAATCTTCAACGGAACAGAAAGTTAATGTCTCTGAACTAATAAGTTTACAAATCTTCAACGGAACAGAAAGTTAATGTCTCTGAACTGATAAGTTTACAAATCTTCAACGGAAGAGAAAGTTAATGTCTCTGAACTGATAAGTTTACAAATCTTCAACGAAAGAGAAAGTTAATGTCTCTGAACTGATAAGTTTACAAATCTTCAACGGAAGAGAAAGTTAATGTCTCTGAACTGATAAGTTTACAAATCTTCAACGGAACAGAAAGTTAATGTCTCTGAACTGATAAGTTTGTATGTCTTCTATTGACTAGAAAGTTAATGTTCCTGAACTGCTAAGTTGGTAAGTTTTCAACTGACCATAAAATTAAAATATTCCTTAACTGATGAGTTTGCAAGTCTTCGACTAACCAGAAAATTAATGTTTCTGAACTAAGTTGGTAAGAGTCTTCAACCACTAGCAAATACTATCTGACTCAAAGAGACATAGTGTGAAATTTGTAAAAAAAGATATCCTAGAGAAGAAACAAGGTCACCACATGAGATACAAAACCTCTACTCACGTGATACAAGGGCTCAAATCAAAACCATGGAAAGATGTAGAAAAAATAACAGATTAACAACTAGATATGAGTATTATTTATGGCTAGTTCCATCTAGTTGAAGATTTTTGTAGCGTAAGTGACAAGTTTTTAAAAAAGAGCTTTTTAAATTTAAAAAAATCAAATTAAATAAAACAGGTTACAATATTTAGTTGCGCTAGTGTAGATTAACTATTCCGTTAAATGTATTTTGATTAAGGGGTAAAAGTTGTAGTGATAATTGCTTTATAATAAGCGTGATTTACACTGCAGAAAGAGTAATTTTGAATGGAATTAGACTTGTATAAAAAAGGAGAGAGTGTCTTCGATAAAATTTTATATCGTAACCCACAGTTGAATGTGGGGGTCATAGAAGAGGATTAGTATTGGCGTTCACTATGTTGATGCCTTTTTTTTATTTTCAATTCCAACTCCTCCACTACATCTTTTTAATGAGGCCATGCCACGATTTACCCAAAGAAACAAACAGAGCAACAACTCAATGTTCCACCAAACTATGTATAAGAAGTCACGTCCCACCAAGACAGCCAAAGTCTTGAAGCCAATGAATTAGCTGCGAACGAAACAGCACGCTCCTGTTGAACCATCGTCACGAATATCCCGCCGAAATTAAATAATTCCTCGGTCGAATCCAAGAGGTTAAAAGTGTCCATTGTATTCTTAAGTTAGAGGTTTGTAATGTAGCTTCTTCTTTGATTGGGGTTTTCGGTAAAAGAAATCGTTGCCATCATCGAAGGGTCAGTCCAATCAATGAGGTCATGGAATTTTTTTTTTATGAGGGACCCACCATTTTGTGTCTGGAACGTTTATTATTCTTTGTGATGTGTAAATAATGAGTTCTCGCTCTTGAAACTCGTGAATCTTATGTTATACTTGCCCGCATTTATGCGATTTACAATTTTCCTTATGCATGGTTTTAATTTCTGCATTCTTTGGTTTGGATTTATTCAGGGCGATTCCATATTACCTACAGCCACCTACAGTTTGGTGTTAATTTACTTCTTGGGTTAATTGTATAAAGCTCGGAAACGATAAAATTAAGATATCATTTTTATATTAAAGAAAAATGAAATGTTTCTTTTACTATAAGAAGTGGTTAGTTTAAAAAAACATTTTTGTTAAATGGTACAAAGCAAGTTTTTCAATAAAAAAAACATTCGCGAATTTTGAATAATATTTTTTCTTATTGAACTCAGTGATGTTTTGAACATATTTAAGGCATTTTGAATATTTCTTACTTCAGCAACATTTTGATATTTTTATTAATTCAATACTCTATTATTCCATATTTCAAATATTAAACTATGTGAAATTACAAATTCTTATCGTTTACGGTAAACAATGCGGAATCATCGTAACTCACTTTTGTGTGTAAATTGTCCAAAGTTTATATACATAATACTCTAACATAAACATGTACACATATACCAAATCATAAAATTCAAACAGCAAAATATCATGCGTTCCAGACACACTTAAATTTCAAGCAGACTTAACCAGTTCTTGCAGCCATTACCTCTTGACATTCTTGCTCCAGCAGAACATAAAAATACTTTCTTATCCTGTCTTCGAACAAAATATCTTCAACACAATCTCGATTTACCATCTAAAGCAAAAATCAAAACAGATACTAACAAGTTGACCACTTTCCAATGGTCGATTTACAACGCCATCTCCCGCCATAATCACTATAAGATCTTTCATGTTATTATTTCCTACATGCCGTTCCTTCGAACACACCAGAGCATATCCATAAAAATTCCATTAGAATGCCCACGAAAACCGAAGTTAAAAGTGTTGCCTCCGATTTAGATGACTCTCCCGAAATCATTAGGTAGTATCTGTGGGATATCAGATTATTCGAAATTATTAATGGTTCTATAGAACAAAGACGTCAACTATGTCTAGAAATTATTTAAAGTAAAAACTTCCATTGTGTCTGACGCTTGGATGTTTCGTGATCACCATCGTTGTCTAGTTTATGAGATTGGCGGGAAAAAATAATGAATGTAATGGAGTTTAGAATGAATAAGATGAAAATTCATGGGGAAAAAACTGAAGCAGTTTGAAATTCGACAAGTTAATGCGATGCATCCAAACAAAAACCCGATGTTCTAATAATGAAGGTGGAATACATCTATATCGAAAACTTGAAGCAGAGGCACGGTAACCACACATATATTGCAGGGGCCAAAAGTGAGCACTTTTTCTGGTTGTCCGTCACTTGATGTTAATGCTTTTGCGATAGAATTTTCGCCAAACCCCTTAAACTAGAAAGTTTTCTTTGCTTCGTATTTAGACTTTTTATTTCAAAGTACATAACGCGATGATTAAATTTTATGTTACAAAAGAACAAACCTAATGTAATATTTACACTTTAAAAATTGCCAACTTAGTTGGCGAGCAGGCGTTTAGTTGCCGACACTCAATGATGTTTTCGTTCTCCACCACGTTGTTTATTTTTGTACCCCTTTTCCAAGAGGAGTTTGGAATGGGCTTTCCTCTTCTACTCTTATCTCAGTTCTATGCTTGCATTCTGAACACTGAACAGTTCAAGTAAAGCAAACCGCTTACTGAATGAGAGTTCACTATGTAACGCATAAATGTAATCTTTTGGGAAAGGTTGTTAAAACTAAAAAAATATTCTGCTCAGCTGTAGGTCTTAGCACGAGACACGAGACCTCAATCAATAACACGAAAAATTAGTTCTTTTATAAATATCCTGCAGTTGATGTAGCAAAAAATACGGCAAAATAGCAAAAATATTTCGCGCCAAAAAATATAAAAGCTTCAAAATATTTATCTCGCCAAGTGTTTGTGGGCGTATTTTGAGAGAGATTAGGGCTTCAAGTGGCCAACCAATTTTTGTGTTGGTTTCATGTTGGCAGCATCTACAACTTATTCAACCACCATTCTAGAATCATTTACCAATACCAAAACAAAGCGTTGTTTCTGTTGCTTTATTTATTCAAATATGGCGTCAATAAAATATCCGAATCCTATTCATCATTCTGTCATTGAATCTAATCATCTGCATTTCTTATAATTTTATTAGTAAGAATGTTCGTGAAATGTTGATGGAATCAGGTATTTCGTTTACAGATAATAATGCCGGGCTGTTTGTTCTCGATTGAAGTAGTTAGTTCCTTCGTTCGAAACGTGATATGCTATTCGTGGTTTTCACTCAAATGTATTTTTATATTATTAAAGTCGTGTTTTTGAAATTATTAATGAATTAAGTTTTATTTAATAATCCTGTAACCTCATTCAAACTGAACCTAAATTGATAGAAGATGCGAGTAGCCGTTATTTGGGGCAACTTTGGCCCTGAAAAGAAACTTTGTCCCAAGCTTTGGACCTTAATAATCTCTCACTAAATAAATTTCCTTTAAAATAAAATGAAACTGTCATGTCCTATAAGCAAAAAATTAGGTTTGTATATGGCGAAAATATACACCTTAGATCTGTAGTTTCTTCTGCATTGGTAAAAAAAAAAGTCAGTTATTTTTATTAAAAAAATGTCATGTGATGTGCTAGAAAAATACTGTATAATTTACAGAGAAAAATCTGTTTGTTTTTATACTAACAATTTATAATTTTAATTCAAAATCTGTTTTTTACAAAAAAAATTGCGAAACACAAACAAAATTTTATAAATAACATATTGTTATTTTTAATGAACCAAGTCTAAAAAGTTTTAAAAAATTATAATTAAATGTAATTTATCAATTTATTTTTATTTTAGGAGGAAGTCTGAGGTCTAGGTCTATGTCTGCGATAGGATTGGATCTCTTCGAACAGCACCAAGCAACGCACATACTACAGGTAACAGTTACAAATTTTTGGTCCCTTGACCAGGTTCTAAATTGCTAGGTGAAATTGGCTGTGTTAAAACTCCGCATGACTTACCCAACTACCCAAAATCACGAGGCCGTAGGGAGCCTAGTGGTCAGCGTCTCGGTCCTGCGATCGAATCCCGGTACCACTGAAGACCTACGAGTATTGCGGAGTACGTGCTCGTTAAATCTGTTGGTCCGAAAGTCTGTGTCGGTCATTGCGCAGTTTACCACGAGTACAGGTCCTGGAGACTATTTCCTCCCTCAGGGACATGTCTAAATTGTGGAGGTGGCGATAGATGACAGCATCTGTCTTTAGTGTGTGTATGTCGTGTCCGTCTCTGACGAAGGTTTAAAGCGGGTCTTTGTGATCAAGCACACAAGCCTGAAAATATGTCTACCAATCAACTACCCAAAATCACATCAAATTGCTTGCTTCATCTGTGGTCTTCTCAAAAGAACACATGGTTGATTGGTTGTTGGTTGGTAACATATATTCAGCTTTGTGTGCTGGTCAGCGACCGCTTATAACCTTCGTCAAGTAAGACAGGAACGGACAACACACACACTAAGTGGATCCATCTAAATTTTAGAGACAGAGGCCAACTAGAGGACCCTCAGAATTGGCTTTGTTCACCCCCAGAGGTATTGATTTGGAAAAGACTTAGAGGACTTTCGGACCCAACAAGATTTAACGAGCACTACTCCGCAAATACTCGGTAGGTCTTCAGTGGTACCGACTCGATCGCAGACATGGTTATTTACTGTTATTAAAATAAACCGTTGTTAAAACTAATACCAATGTTAGTTCAAATTAGTATTATACCTACTGCACAGCCGTATTACCTACTATTTAATTCAAAGAAAATAATAAAATAGTGTCAGACATTTTAAGCATAAAAGCTATTATAGGAAAAAATTATCTTTTATAAATAGATGAAACAGCCTAATATCAACTCCATTAATATATGAACTGACATATTCTAACTAAACCAACTGTTACACTTAGCATTGATTAATATTGATGAACTACTAAATAATCTAACTTGTTATATTGATTTTTAATAACGTTTTGAATTGCTTTTTCAGTCTTTGGACGGTTTCGCCTTCGCCCTGGGAGCAGACGGTCGCTTCTTGTATATTTCAGAAACAGTGTCTATTTATTTGGGGCTTTCACAGGTGAGTTAAACTTTTTGGAACGTTTATGGAAATTGTGAATGTCAAAATGTATTTTCCAATATTATGTTCATGTACGACTACTGCACTTTTAAGGCCAGAGAAGTCTGGCCAGAACTGACGGCACGCTATCCGGCCTTTTCCAAGTATTAACTATTTCAACCTGTTGGTAATTCTAAGTGTAATTAGTCATTCTTGAGAGAGTAGTTTTCTTCTGTTTCGTAACAGCTGACACTCCGAAAAAGACGTCACGAAGGGCTTCTCAGGCATTATAAGTTGAGTAGGCCATGGGATATCCATCTTTTTCTCGAACTAGGTAAACGGCGTAATTACTACATGCTAACCAGTTTTATAAGGCCCTTGTGCCTTAATGATAACGTAGAATTTATTTTCCGAATCCGGTTGTAATTAGTAAAATTGTTTTTCTTTTTGAGAAATTCTTTATTTCCCTTCATAAATTATATATTCTATAATTAACAATATGTAGTAATGAGAAATGTTTGAGAATCAAGCCCTACCTCATAAAATATGTATAGATGTATACACATAAATATCGATGCATTCATAATAATGCATTACATTTTTATACTTACTTACTTACTTACTCCTCGGTGCTACAGTCCATGAAGGACCTTGGCCTCCTTTAACACACAGCGCCACTTTTTCCTATCATTGGCTTTGACTCTCCAATTCGTACCTTTCATCCTTCTTAGGTCTTCTTCCGCCTCGTCCAGCCATCTCTTCCTGGGACGTCCAACTCTTTTCCTTCCTTCTGGTTTTCCTTTATAGATTTTCTTTGTAGCTCTCTCCTCACTCATTCGCTCGAGATGTCCGAGCCATTGAAGCCTTTGGATTTTTATCATATCCACTATATCTTTTTCTTTATATAACCTTCTTAACTCCAGATTACTTCGGATTCCCCACACCTCTCCTTCTCTGACCGGTTCAAATATTTGTATTAAAACTTTTCTTTCAAATGTAATAAACATCTTTTCCTCCTTCTGAGTATACTACACGTTATATATTATTACACTGCACTGTAAAAAAAATCTGTTAGAAAGCAGATCGATTATTTTACAAAATTATATTGATATACTGGATTGATTATTTTACAAAATTATATTGATGTACTGGATTGATTATTTTACAAAATTATATTAATGTACTGGATTGATTATTTTACAAAATTATATTGATATACTGGATCGATTGTTTTACAAAATTATATTGATATACTGGATTGATTATTTTACAAAATTATATTGATATACTGGATTGATTATTTTACAAAATTATATTGATATACTGGATCGATTATTTTACAAAATTATATTGATATACTGGATTGATTATTTTACTTCATTATGTTGTTTTACTACTTGATTGATTATTTTAGTGCATTGCATTATTTTACTAACTTACTTTAATAAGGTGTGTTTATTGTTAGACTATATTATAACAATATATAATACTATTATACTGAATTAATTATTATACAATTATACTGTAATATATATTTCTATCCAGGTGGAGATGACAGGCAGCAGCGTGTTCGACTACATCCACCAGCAAGACCAGTCTGAGTTGGCGGACCTGATCGGGATCAACCTCTGCCCCAACTCCCCCTCGTCCCCCCCGGCCCCCTCGTCCGTAGCCTCGGACGACGGCTCGTCTTCGAACCCCCCGTCCACACCCACTGGCTTCGACAGGCCGCGTGAGTACTGGTTTTGTATGTCTGCAGCTCAAGTGGTAGAATTGGAATCTTGGTAGGGGGGGCTCAGGTAGTGTTCTTGGGGTTTTGATAATGGTGGGGATGGGGAGCCTCTCTCTTGAGGCGTTTGCCTTACATGCTGAAGCTCCCATGTTCAGGTCCCGGCATCGCCAAACGAACTGACGACCTATAAACGGCACAAAAATGATGGCCGATTGGTTTGGATCGCAGGCCATAACGCTAGCAGTCCGCGCGCTGTAACAGGTGCGGGTTCGATTCCCACCTTTGCCCTGGGTGTAATTCCTTTCTCAGTAACAAAATTATAAATTAACTAGCACTTTTGCCACTCTATTCGGGCTCCGTATTGAGCCATGGCTGCCGGTGGCAGCTCAGTACGAGTCGTTCCTCTACCCTACTATAGAATGCTTTGGGGAGTGCACGTTATGTTCCAAAGTCCTGAAGTACAAAAGCCCTTAAAAGTTGCGTACGGTGCTTGCTTAGGTGTCGAATCGTCACTTGACTGTGGTTCTAAATTATGACGCCCGTTGAAAATCCCGTTTAAATAGCTCTAGTACGATGATATTTCAAACTAACCCTAACCCTTGATAATGGATTATGTGTATTGGGATCAACCTCTGCTCCAACTCGTTTTTTTACCAACACCCAACCGTTGATAAGGTGATTGGAATGTTTAGAAACCATAACATTCTCGATGAGAGGCCGATCTTCTGGGCTATATGGTTAAACCTAAAATTTAAGGAGTATTAGAGCCAATAATTAGATATACCTAGTTCAATTCTATTAAACGCTGACAAAGCTTCAACACAGCTAGTAAATGCCTCGTAACTTAAAACCATTATCAAACATTTAAAACTACATACACTTAGTAAAACTGTACTTTTTTTGCTCTAAAAAGAAACTACTTTTTTTACCAAATTATTATCATTCATTAACATTATGCTAAAAAACTCTCCTATAAGAAATCCAATTAACACTAATATTTTCTGCAGCTCCCACAATGCAGCTGAACAGCAGCAATGCCAGTGCAAGCCTCCAGAGGTCATTCTGTGTCCGAATGAAGTCCACGCTCACCAAAAGAGGATGCCACTTCAAGTCATCGGGATACAGGGTAAGAATTGTGTGGTGCTGCCATCTATGAGTATGAAGAAAAAGTTTTATGTGACCTTACAATTTGGCATGCCTTTTTTTCTAGATTCCGTTTGAAAATATTTATATTACATTTAAAATCTGTGCCAAATTTTTATCTAGAAATAAATTTGAAATTTATTTAAAGAGAGCAGAAATTTATTTTAATAGGTCCTTTATAGCATTTGAAAATTTAAAATTTTGATTTTTTTTTAGTACAATAACGGGCAATATATAAACTTTTGTAACAAAACGAAAAACTTTATAATTCAAACGTATTAGAAATTCATAAAGTTATTCTTCAGAGAATTTAAATAGTACTTACACTTAAAAAGTACGACAGGATTACTTTGGACTCGATCCTTTTAGGCACGCATACATTCAAACAATATTTGAACAATTTAATAGTGCTGAGTCGCTAAATGCATAAAAAAGATTCCATTTAAATTTAGCAAAGTCGATGCTTTAGTGTATACATTTTTATAATTGTCTTAAATTATTAAATAAAACTAAATAGCTAATTTCATCGTCTTGTTCTTTTTAATCCCCTCTCTCTGAAAACAAAATTATTGAACTTATTCCTTTAGCCTCTTCGCTTCAAAGGTACGCAAACGAGAACCTATGAAAAATAAACTTCACAACTTCATTTTAAATTTTCTTAATATTTACTTAGAATGTTCAAACTTTCTAAAATATATTTCTTCTTCGTCATTTCTTCTTCTCTTTCCGAAAGTGAAGACGCTAAAACAAAATGAAACTTTCTAAAATATATTTCTTCTTCGTCATTTCTTCTTTTCTTTCCGAAAGTGAAGACGCTAAAACAAAATGAAACTTTCTAAAATATATTTCTTCTTCATTATTTCTTCTTTTCTTTCCGAAAGTGAAGACGCTAAAATAAAATCAAACTTTCTAAAATATATTTCTTCTTCGTCATTTCTTTCCGAAAAAGAAGACGCTAAAATAAAATCAAGCAATAATTTTACAATAAACAATCAATCATAAAATATTTTGCCATTTAGAAAAACAACTTATTGAAATCAATCCTCGATATCCTAAGGCTGTGTCCTGACTACGACATCAAATGCCACAAATGCAACAAAACTTGGCGACCCCCAAGGGCGCCAAGCGATGCAATAGCATGTGGCTGACTCAGCCAAGTCACCAAGTTTTGTTGCATTTGTGGCATTTGATGTCGTGGTCAGGACACAGCCTAACAACTATTTTTCCATTCCTTTCTACAGGTTGTCCTTGTTCTCTCTCATCTCCGCACACAGTACAACTTTTCCGGCTCATCCCGAAAACAGCAGCCCCAGGGTGCCCCCACCATCATGGGGCTCGTTGGGCTCGCCATAGCTCTCCCTCCCCCCTCAGTCAACGAGCTCAGGCTCGAGTCGGACATGTTCGTGACCAGGCTGACGTTCGATTTCAGGATTTCGCACTGCGAGCCGAGGTATGTCTTAGCCCATTTTCAGCTACAAGGTGACCATTTCTGTAAACAATTTTTTTCATAAGTTTATCTACACTACTCAAAAGAATTAGGGGAGCACTTTGCGTATGTATGTGCGCAATATGGCGCATTTTTTTTATTCTTCAAAATACATGATTCTTCCATCTAACGATAAATAAGAGCCAGCTCAACTTAGTGAAAAAAAACGCCAGCTGATGATTCT